>JAPDNY010000015.1:44931201-45464432 GCA_029375565.1 Gekko gecko | reverse complement strand
AGAAAGGGATAGAATCTAATCTAACCAGCTGGATGGATACAGATGCAGCATGGATCTGCATCCATGGCGCCAAAGATGGAGAGAAACGTGCTCCTTCTTTGTGTGTGTGGGAGAGAGAGAGAGTGAGAACGGAAGGAAGGAAGCAATCCCCTGAGAGTATCAGTCTACACATCAAAGGGACAGAGGTGGAAGAGTAAACAGGAAGAATGCTCACAGTTCACACTAAATAATCCACTTTCAATCCACTTTCAGTGCACTTTGCAATTGAATTTTTTACTGTGTGAACTGGAAAGTGCATTGAAGGTGGATTGAAAGTGGATTATTTAGTGTGTGTGACTGCAGTCAGTGTTTAGTCCTTCTCTTCCAGTGATCATGTGTGCTTTGCCGGGTGGACTTTATAACATTATCCTCTTCTGAGGTCCCTCTCTTCCCCAAATCCTGCCATCCCAGGGCTCCAGCCTCAGATCTCCATACATTTGCCACCCCAGACCTGGCAACCTTAGAACAACAATCCTGTGAGGAAGGTTAGGCTGAGAGTGAGTGAGTGGCCCAAAGCCACCCAACAGAGTTCATGGCTGAGTGGGAATCTGGTCTTGCCCACCCTTGACCTGCTCTCCAGCCACCACTCTATAATGCAGCCTGATTTCACCTTCTTCTAAGCTCCAGCTTTACACTGCCCACCATCCCTGCCCAAGGATCAGAGGAACAAGATTTAAACAAACAGATTCGGACAGGCGATCTGTTCTGCAAAGCACCAAAAGACAGCTGGTAGTCTGGCCCCACATCCTGTGCTTATGTCCGATACAAATACAAAATGTCCTCTTTGCAATTCAGTTTCCAGACCCCCCCCCCCGGAGAAAATATTGCCAGTCTGAACAAGCCTGTTATGATGTCTTCCACAGAACTATCACATTCCCAGGAGGCAACCGCTCCTCTGATCACATGCTTGTTTTTAGAAGAAGAACATTTATGGTTAAAAAGAACCCATGTTTCTAGTTCCGTAACCAGTGGCAGCTGACAACCTCCCTCCACCCAGCCAACTCTCTCCGTCTTATTCAAGGTTCATTTCTCAAGAACAACGTTACCCTCGTTACTTTTGAATAAGCCCATGGGGCATGTGCTGCAATCCAGATGGCCTGGCTAACCCAGTTGCATCAGATCTCATAAGCTAAGCAGGGTTGTCCCTGGTTCATTCTTGGATGGGAGACCACCAAGGAAATCCAAGGGTCTCTATGTAGAGGCAGGCAACGGCAAGCCACCTCCCAACACCTCTTGCCTTGGAAACCCCACGAGGGGTTGCCAGAAGTTGGCTATGACATGGTGGGACTTTCCACCATGCGGCTTGTAGGGGGAAAGGTGCAATTTAAGGAACAATTATTTCTTTTAGGAAGGCGTTGATGATGGGTTGTTGAGAGCCTCTGAATGTAACGTGCATTCCTCTTCAATGCGTTCTCACACATTGCCAATGCTACTGATTCATAGGAGCAGAATACACCTGGTTTGCAGTGAGTGCCTATTAGAAAATCACTGCGTTCCCATTCATTCCTTCAGATCCCCATGTGCCCTACACACTGAGCCCTACATACCGAGACACACTCCTGGCATCCCTGCATCCTTCCTGACCCTCTCCTCATTGCCCTCAACTCTACACTACCCATTTTTGCTGAAAGTACCCCGAGCAATGTTCCCTCTAAGCTGTGGAGTCTTGTGAGCAAAAATTCTACTTTCTGAGCTACTGGCATTAAAGTTGTGAGCGAGCAGTTTGGCTGCTGCATAAATCAGTTTGCTCTGGAGCCGTCCTTCCTGAGCTAAGACAAAAATGTGTGAGCTGGAGGCTAAAAAACTGTGAGCTAGCTCACACTAACTCAGCTTAGAGGGAACACTGACCCCGAGGCCAAAAGGCAAAGAAAACAGTCAGGCATTCTTCCAGGGCTGGGTCACCCTACATCGGTTGTGGCTTGACAGCACTTACAAACGGATATAAGCAGAGCAACACCCGTTCTATGTCAGTTGGAGTCAATGTCCATCTTATAGTCTAACTCTGTGTAGGATGACACCATAAATCTCTGGCCTGTGGTGAGGATGGATGTAGCTTAACAGTGGCTTTTGCAAAGTGCGCAGAATGCCATTCTGACTGCTGGTTATAGTTCTGCAGTCCTACCACTGTACGGCCCTTGGACAATTCTGTTATTTCCAGCAGATCTTTACATAAGAACTTAAGAGAAGCCAATGCTGAATCAGGCCAATGGCCCATCTAATCCAACACTCTGTCACACAGTGGCCAAAAATACCAGGTGCCATCAGGAGGTCCAGCAGTGGGGCCAGGACACTAGAAGCCCTCCCACTGCTGCCCCCCTCCAGCACCAAGAATAGAGTGCATCACCTGCCCCAGACTGAGAGTTCCCATCTATACCCTGTGGCTAATAGCCACTGATGGACTTCTGCTCCATATGTTTATCTAATTCCCTCTTGAAACTGTCCATGCTTGTAGCTGCCACCACCTCCTGTGGCAGTGAATTCCATGTCTTAATCACTCTTTGGGTGAAGAAGGACTTCCTTTTATCTGTTCTAACCCGACTGCTCAGCAATTTCATTGAGTGTCTACAAGTTCTTGATCTTTGACGTCAACCATAATCCAAGATGCACTGGCAAAGGTCATCGTGCTAGGAAAAGCGGAAGGCAGTAAGGAAAGAGGGCGACCCAACATGAGACAGATGGACCCAGGCTGTGATCACACAGACTAAACAACCCACTTTCAATCCACTTTCAAATTGGATTTTGCCAGTTCGCAGAGACCGATTTCACACAAGAGCTGCACCACCCTCATGCCTCTCTTTGTCCCAATTCTATCGGTCCATTTTCCCACTGGAAGCCACGCGGCTGCATTGTGACCTGCAACTTCACCCGATTTCCCCCGCAGTTTCGTCATCCCGTGTTTTTTGAGGATCACAAAACCACAGGGGAAATTGGGTGAAGCCACGGGTCAAAATGCAGCCTCACGGCTTCCAGTGGGAAAATGACCAATAGAATCGGGGCAAAGGGAGGCGTGACGGCGGCACAGCGCTTGTGCGAAATCGGTCAGGGTAAAAATCCGCTTGGAAAGTGCCTCGGAAGTGGGTGGAAAGTGGGTTATTTGGCGTGTGTGATCGCAGCCCCAGTCAAGGAAGCCGCAGCCCTCCGTTTGCAAGACCTGAGCAAGGCTGCCGAGAGGGCGTTTTGGAGGCCATTCGTTTAATTTAATTTATTTTTCGCTGTCAAGTTGCAGCTGACCTATGCTGACACCACAGGGCTTTCAAAGCAAGAGACGTTCAGTCATGAAAAAGACAGTCGTGAGAAAGGAAAGAAGGGCCCCGTGCAGAGAGAAAATAAAAAAGAGGTTGACCGATGTCATTGCTCTCTTGAAGTCTTTGAAGGAGGGCGGGGAGCTGGCCCTGTTGGCAGCAGAGGAGAGGAATCACAATAATGGATTTAAGTTAAGGGTGGGAAGGTACCGGCTGGATGTTAGGAAAAGCTTTTTGACAGTAGGAGTTGTTCAGCAGTGGGGGTCAACCACCCAGGGAGGTGGCGAGCTCCCCGTCCCTGGCAGTCCTTAAGCAGCGGCTGGACAAACCCTTGTCGGGGATGATCTAGGCTGATCCTGCACTGAGGAGGAGGTTCGACTAGATGGCCTGTCTAGCCCCTTCCAGCTCTGTGATTCTATGATTCTAAAGGGCACCGTGATACATTTCTAAATCAATGTGTGCTCTGAAGGAGAAAAAGAATAGGGTACCATGGCATGTCAGAAATTTGTCTTAGCTGCTCATTCAAAACACCCAGATCCTGGAGAATAGGAAGATAATATTCTCAGTGTCAGAGAAGGGGAGGAAGGCTTTAATTGCCCCAGGTTCAGATCACACACACTTCTGAATGCCAGGTGGACTTTAGACTCCCAGTTAGAAGGGAAGACAGTGAGAGTATCAGAAGACAAGCAAGATTGACTTACCCTTCAGTGTGTTGATGGGAAGAGAGAGACCCTCAGCCGGCAAGGACTATTCATGCCATCCCAACAATAAATCGTGGAGAGGGAAAGCCCCACAACAGGAGAATGGACTTGCTCCATTGCTGGCCCTGGTAAAAAGCCCAGCCCCTGTATTTGGGGACCTTGTTAAGAAAGATAGCAGCTGGAACTGCAAAGGGCAAAAGCATCCCGTTTGTGTGTGTGTGTGTGTGAAGGAATAGAATGAAGCAAGATGACACACAGTAGACTGGCTTTTCCCAGTGGAGTGCGGCATGGCTCATTCCCTCGTGCCACCTGTGGTATGATTCCCCCACCGACATGTCCTTCTAGTGAGTTCATGAGAAATCTCGGATTTGAATCCCTGCTTCTAGTCTGCTGTCTTCTATTTTTTAAAAAAACAAAAGTTTTATTGGAATATATTCAACATTGTTAAACACATTTTCCAGTTCAACTTATAAACTATATCCCTTCCCCCCTTCCCTCCCTAATAGGCTTCCAACACTGCTATTGCCAATAACAAATTTTTTTAAAAAAGTAATCAAATTTAAACTTATAACAATCGATAAACCAGGTAACATATTTTTTGTCTTCTAGCGGGCACCAATTGTCTTGCAAGAATAGCCATTTCTTGCCCTTCCAATCGTTCTTTAATCATATGTAAGTGTTCAATACAAAGATTTTTTTTATTATTATTTACTTCAGTTACACGACAGGTTTCCCCCCAATGGGAACACAGAATGGCTTACATCATTCTCCTCCACTCCATTTTATCTTCACAACAACCTTGTGAGATGGGCTACGCTGAGAGTGCGTGACTGGCCCAAGGTCACTCTGCGACCTTTCAATGATGGGTGGGGATTTGAACCTGGGTCTCTCAGATCTTAGTCTGACACTCTAACCCTTGTACCGCTCACTGGCTCCTTGCATGATGCAGGGTTTTTGCCCAGCCTGAATGCACACAAAGGACAGATGATGGAGAGGTGGGCAAATGGGCAGATGCATGGACGGATGGACTGATGAACAGACAAGGATGGACAGAAGGATGGATGAATCCTTTTACCAGCATAGATAAATTGTCCAATCTTATACGTTGTGCATATTGGTGTGGTGGGATGGTGCACGCTCCATACAGTAGTCATAAACATACGGACACATGAAACTGTCTTATACTGAATCAGACCTTCGGTCCATCAAAGTCAGTATATGGTCTATTCAGACTGGCAGAGGCTCTCCAGGGTCTTTCACACCACCTCCAACCTAGTCCTTTTAACTGGAGATGCCAAGGATTGAACCTGGGACCTTCTGCATGCCAAGCAGATGCTCTACCATGGAGCCACAGCCCCTCCCTCATGGCTCTTTCGGAGGATGGTAATGGTGAACGTGCATCTCCCTGTGCCCTAGGAGGTCTTACCATGAATTGCTATGCAAAGCTTGATTGGAACCCCGTGGCAACAAGAATTCTGAGGTAAAACCTTTCAAGAGTCCAAACTCCCTTCATCAGATACAAGAGTTTTGACTCTCAAAAGCTTATACCTCAAAACTCTACTGCAGACCAACACTGTACCCCCTGAAACTATCTTTTATGAGCAAAGCTTCAAAGTCAATCTCACCCTTCCAAAGCTCAATCATATTTAGGGTTGCCAGGTCCCCCCTGGCCACTGGCAGGAGATATGGGGGGCAGGATAGCCAGATCCAGGTTGGGACACTCCTGGAGATTTGGGGACGGAGCCAGGGGAGGACAGGGAGCCGAGTAGGGCACAACACCACAGAGTCCACCTGCCAAAGCATTCATATCCTCCAGGGATATTCTCTGTAGTTTTGAGATGAGCTGTAATTCCAGGGGATCCCCAGGTATTACCTGGAGGCTGGCATCCATAATCATATCGCAGAAGGCCGGCAGAGTTTTCAGCTATAGTTGAGAGTCAAGATCAGAAGCTGGTGTGGGATGAACATTGTAAAGCTTTTTTGGCACTCGCTTCCTTTATCACCCCAGTACAAAAAGATCTGCCCTGGAATGATTCAGCATTACCTCAATTGTATAGACCTGTTTCGTTATTAAATGTGGATTATAAACTTTTTGCCTCAATAGTGGCAGAATGGCTTAAGAAATGTATAACAAAAATAATTCATCCTGATCAGACAGGGTTCGTCCCCAAGAGATATATGAAACAGAATGTTTACTTTTTAAATGATGCTAAGGAATTTGTACAAATTAAAGAAGAGGAAGCCGTTTTTTTCTTTTTAGATGCGGAAAAAGCTTTTGGCAATTTATCTAGGACTTGCTTGCAAAGAGTGTTAGAGCATTTAAATTGTGGAGATAAATTCCTTAATTGGATTCAAGGAATTTTTATGAAGCCGAGTGCTAAAACCTTAATCAATGGATTGTTCACAGATGGTTTGCAGATTGAAAAAGCGAACAAGACAAGGTTACCCCCTATCACCTTCATTATTTATTCTTGCGATGGAACTATTTGCTTCTGGTACCAGACAAGATCAAAACATCAAAGAACTGATTGTTGACAGAGAAGAATTTAAGATAAAAAGTTATGTGGGTAATTTTTTTTTTAACCATATTTAATTCACAAAAGTCAATGCATTATCTCATGGAACACAAAGAAAAGTTTGGTTCTTTTTCAGGATTTAAAATTAACAGGAATAAAACTAAATAATGACTAAATTTCTTGCAAAACAGGAAGAAGATAATATTAAAACGATTACTGGATGTGACATTGCAATCAATTCAATAAAATACCTGGGAATAAATTTGTCAGAGCAAAAAATGACAAGCTTTTTCCAGAAAATTATGAAGCGCTATGGAAGAAAATACTAAAAGATTTGGAAAGATGGTCCAAATTAAAGTTGTCTTGGCTTGGTAAAATCTCCACAATAAAAATAAATGTCTTGCCAAAACTAAACTTTTTATTTCAAATGTTTCCGATTGGGATTCCTGATAGAACCCTAAAGAATCAACAGTCAGATAAATGTATTTATATGGAATGGCAAGAGACCAAGAGTCAGATTCAAAGTTTTACTGAGTGAGAAGAAAAGAGGAGGCCTAGCGGTACCCAATATTAAGCTATTTTATCAAGCAGCTGGTTAGGTATGGATTTCTGACTGGATTAAAAATCCATATGAAAGATTGATGAAACTGGAAACTGCCGACCTGATGGAAGGTTTGCATACCCATCTTTGGATTAAAAAAACCTGGTCGAGTGCTTCAGAAAGAAATGAAATATAAAAGTCATATCATTAGAGACAGTTTACCTAAACCTTGGTGGTTGTTAGATACAAGAATCAGTCCACCCACATCACCTATAATGTCAACAATAGACGCTTATTATGATAAGTCTGAGAGAAAAAACAATGATTTTATAGCATATGAAGACATGATTAACATGCGAGGGAAAACTAAATCCTGGCAGACTATTGGTGAAGAAGGGGAAAAGATACAAGGGCTAACATATTTCCAATTGACATTGAGAATTAAAGAAATGGCACAAGCAGGAAAAGACAGATTGAGAGTCCTGACAGACTTTGAAAAGATAGTATTGAATAAAAAAGATAATCTTCTAGGACCCATTTATAAACGATTACTTAAATATGACATGGAAACAGAACAAGTCAAGACGTGTATGGTGAAATGGATGCAGAATTTCGATAAAGAAATCTCATTTCAACAATGGGGAAATCTGTGGAAGAAGGATATAAAATTCACAGCAAGTCAGACATTTAGAGAAAACTGGTATAAGATGTTCTTTCGTTAGTATATCAGTCCAAAAGATATAGAGCAAATGGGAAAAAAATTATTTGGGAAAGTGTTGGAAAGGTAAAGAGATCGATGGTACTTTTTATCATATGTAGTATTCCTGTAAAAAGACTAGTAAATACTGGAAAGAACTTCATGCTGAAATTCAGAAAATTTTGAACATCAAATTTGCCATGCTACCAGAGACTATGCTATTGGGAATTATACCCACGACTATTGAAAGAGCAACACATGAACTATTCTGATATATGTTAACAGGGGCAAGAGTAGTGTCTGCAACTAAATGGAAAATGGAGTTCTGTCCAGATCTTGAAGAATGGAAAGATGGAAGAATATGCTGTTATGGCTAAATTGGCAAATCATATCAATAACAGACCAAGTAGTGAAACTGAGAATAAACAGAGAGCTTTTTATACCTATTATAGATACAGCTGTAGGAGTGATACAGTGTTATGTTATAGTTATTTGCTTAATCTATGGGTTACCAATTCTTTATAGCCATATGATTTTTTAACAGTTATAGGGAATTTCTATATTTGTTTTTTTATCGTTTTTATAAATCATTAAATGGTTTTTTCACCTATTTTAAATTCATATAAAATACAACATTCTTCATAGTTCCTTTCAGACAGAGAATAGCGACTAATGTATTTTGGGAAACAGTGTTATTGGTGATGCTATAATGTTATAATGATTTACCTAGATCTATCAATTCATTCATTTTTATATTGACTTTAATATTTGTTTAAATGTGCCTTATGTTTATTTTTCTTTTCCCCACACACCCTTTTTCTATTACTGTACCCCATATAAATTTATTTATACAGATATATAAATATATAAAGAAGTTGATGTGGTATGAATATTGTGAAGTTTTTTTTGGCACTCACTGCCTTTATCACCCCAGCACAGAAAAATCTGCCCTGGCTGCTTGTCTGTTTCCAGGCAAAACTCAAAGTGCTAGTTCTTATTTTCAGGACCAACCTAGCCAGGAGGTGGAGGACTTCAAAGACCATCTACTCCCATCGTGTCCATCCCATTTATTTATTTCGTCCTCACAATTCAGGTCCTCCTGTCCTCTGTACCCCTGCATGCAGTGATGAGGTGGGCTATGTGGGGAGACAGGGCTTTTCAGTGATGGCACCATGCCCACGGAATGCCCATCCCTGCGAGGCCTGCCTGACACCTTCCCTACAATCAGTTAGGCACGAGGCTAAAACAATCATCTTTGCCCAAGCTGTTAATTGTGAGGTTGATCTTGCAGCGTTTTGATAGTTTGATCCTAACTTCAGAGAACTCTTTTAAGACATATGGCTTAGGTTGAGTTATAAATACTGCATTTTAATAATAATAATACTTTATTGTCATTGTACATAGCGCAACGGAATTAAAAGTGCAATCATTTCAGTAATCTACAACAATAATCACACACGCTCACACAGCCATTCACAACTGCTTCATAGCTCCCGTAAAGTTCACATAGCAACTAAACCACTGATGTCCCCAATTCCAATCTCATACAGCATTTAGGGCAATAATGGCTCTTGGATAAAAACTGTTTTTTAATCTATCTGTCCTTGTCTTAATTGTCCTGTATCTTCTGCCCGAAGGCAGCAATTCAAACAAGGAGTGTCCAGGGTGTGATGAGTCCTGCAAAATGTTCTTTGCCTTTTTCAAGCATCGAGAACTGTACAGTTGTTCCAGGGATGGGAGAGAGCAGCCAATGATCTTCTGAGGTAACTCTCTGGGGTGCCTTCCTATCCACAGCCGTACAACTGGCAAACCAGGCACAGACACAGTATGATAAAGTGCTTTCTATTGAGCAACGATAGAAAGACATCAGTGTTTTCTCACTCAAGTTGTTAAGGGTGGTCTTCCCTCTGAACGTTTAATGATTCTGGGCTTCCCCCTGAACTTGTAATGATTCTGAACTCTTTGTTGCTTTATCATGTTTTAGTTTGTAAACCACCTCAGACAGGTTCCCGGGACAACTTTCTAAATAAATAGATTTATCCAAGGAGAAGTTGTTCACTGTTTTTTGCATTGCCACTTCCCTTCTGAGAATCCCCATTTTTTTCCTGTGGATTACATCATGGATGGCCTTGGCCTGTGGTGGTCTGAGCTCACCATTCCAGCTGCCAGTCTTCCTAGAGAACACCTGGGATGAGATCGGACAAATGTTTTCGCTTCACTATTTCTGCAGCTAATTACCCCAGCACATTATCAACACTTCCACTATCTCCACTATAATTACCATAATCACTGTTATTTCTTCAACCAGTCAAATTTTCAGCAGTTTTCCCAGAAGGAAACAGAAAACAAAATCCAAGATGAAATCTCAAAGTTCTGGTGATAAAAGCTTGCCCTGAGCCGTTCACTGCTTAAATGAAGGACTAGAAAGAGGCAGTTTTCATCTCTCTACTCTGCTATCTCTCAAGCACCATACAAAGCAGACAGTTGGGACATGAAAAGTGTCATACGTGTACCCTTTAAAAGTGTGTGGGAAGAGACAGGGGCCATCTGAGTCATCTTCTTGAAACCAGGCCGAAGCTAATGACGATGCTGTAGAAGAGACCCAGGAGAGACCAAGTGGAGAGAGGCGTGTCTTGATTGAACGTGGCAGAATCTGTGATGTTGCTGCCGCTACTGATGCTACTTCCTCATGCATATAGTATGAACTGCACTGGAAACAACCCTCCTCAGATTCCACATCAGTGGTATCAGCCAGGGGAAATCCTGATCGGTGGAATTGTAACTCAAATTGGTTCTGTTTCCCAAAAGGCTGAATTTCAGCGACGCCCTGACCAGGATTATAAATGTTATCCCACGTAAGGGAATCATTGTTCCTCTAAAGTAGAGATGATGACGACGTCTGATTTCACTTGAGCAAATCTGTATATTTGCAAAACTGAGTAGGCATTTTTAATAATACTGATGTGTGGGTGCTAAGTACTCACACTCCAAGACCAAAGATTCTGCTTGTGCCGGTGACAGGGCACATTGCTTCATCAGAAATTTATGAGCAGCTTGCATTCTTTTGGGTTAGAGCATTTATACTCTGAGCTTTCCTAGATTAGATAGCAGGAGGTAGGCATTTTTAAAACTGCACTAAATATACATCCTTTCCATTGCAGGCTACTTTGCAAAAAAGGTCAGGTCTACACGGGGGATGCCAAAACTTAAAAATAAGGAGGAGGGAACGAATGTTTGAAAAATACAGAATGATGAATATGCAAAAATATTTGTACAACACAAAAGGCTTGTGATGTGTGTCAGTACAGACTGAACAAAGTGTGGCATCAGTGGGCATATGTTTCTGTCTCTCAGGTTAAATATCACTTGCATTTTAGATAAAAAAAAGTATAAAAGAAAATGTGAAAGAGATTGTGCATATGTTGTCGAAGGCTTTCACGGCCTGGAGGGCGGGGGTGGCAGTGGAGCGCTGGCTTTCCTGGGTGCTCCGCAGCTGCGGGGCCCCCAGGAAAACCAGGGAAGGGGGCGGGGGTTCTAGCCCCCGCCCCCTCCCTCCCAGTGCTGGCTTTCCTGGAGGCTCCATAGCTGCGGGGCCCCCAGGAAAGCCAGGGAAGGGGTGGGGGTTCAACCCCCTGCCCCTTCCCTCCCAGCGCCGGCTTGCCTCAGCACTCCACAGCTGCAGGGGCACTGAGGCAAGCCAGGGAAGAGGCAGGGGTTCAAACACCTGCCCCTTCCCTCCCTCCTAGCGAGGCAAGCCAGGGGAGGGTGGTAGGGGGAGGGGGAGGGGGAGCACCGGTGGGGGGAGGGTGGGCAAGCTCTGCTGCCACCTCCTGAGCCCCGCCGGGGAGGCGGCAGGGGCGGGGGGCCATTTGGCACCCCTGTGGGCCTGGTGCCCTAGGTGAGCACCTAGCTCGCTTAGTGGGTGAGCCGGCCCTGTGCATAGTTTGGAGAAAGCAGAACAAGAGTGCCCTCCCCACTGTTCACAACAATAAAGCTCAGAATCCCTGAATAATTTTTTTTAGCAGTGTATGTAGGACAGTCATATGAAAATAATTCTTCACAGAACACTGGCTATGCTGAAAGCTACTGGATTACACATCCTAAAAGGGTTTACACAAATTTATAGATCTATCAAGCACCCTTTTTGGGGTATCTAAAAGGACCCTCCAGTATCCATTTGAATGCCAGTCACTGGGGGGGCAGTGGGAATGGCTGACGGCTCCATGTCCAGCTTGTGGGTTTCTCAGGAGCACTGTGCTGTGGGAAATGAGAAGTGGATCAGATGGGCCATTTCTCTGATTCAACTGGGGCCTCATCATGTTCTCAGACACAATACTGTGAACAATCCAGATGATGTGCATTGAAGCATTCCCTTCTAAAACAACAACTGATTTTCTTTGCAGCCTGTTAACAAAGTTCTACCAGCACATCCTGGCCTTGGTGTTTGCCATCCATGAGATCAATGAGAACCCCAGCATATTGCCCAACGTCACTCTGGGGTTCCACATCTATGACTCCACCAGAGATCCAAAATGGATTTACAGGACCACCCTGAACCTACTCTTCACATCACCTGAACTCATCCCAAACTATAAATGTGGCTCCCAGAAAAAAATGATTGGTGTGATTGGGGGACATAGTTCTGAAATCACCTCAGACATGGCAACGCTCCTAAGTCTTTACAAGATCCCACAGGTACGGTCAGAGAACTGGGATTATTTGGACTTTCACAAATCTCTCAAGTTGTTTAATCACCTTTGCTGACCTTTCATCAAGAGTTGTGAAGAATAAGAAATATAACCAAAAAATAAGGGGAGAGGTGAAATATGTTAAGCTGCGTTTGGGTTTGATATGGATCTTGAAATGACAGTTGTCAGCAATGCTCCCTCTAAGCTGTGAGTCTTGTGAGCAAAAATTCTACTCTGTGAGCTACTGGCATTAAAGTTGTGGGCGAGCGATTGGGCTGCTGCTTAAATTAGTTTGCACTGGAGCCATCCTTTCTGAGCTAGGACAAAAATGTGTGAGCTGGAGACCCAAAATCTGTGAGTTACCTCACACTAACTCAGCTTCTTCCATCCTCCTCTCTGTTGTATAAATGAGCATGCACTTATTCTCCCGACAACTTTTACATCTCGGATTTTACATCTGTACACACAGCATGAACACAGAAGCCCTGGAATATTCAACACAGGAACACATGAAGTTTCTTCTTGAGAATGTTGATTGGGTGAAACAGGAGAGGATGACCTGCTAAAGGGTATTCTGTACTCTCTGCCTCTCAATCACCCTTTGAGCCCAACTTGGCTTTGTTCTTTACAGGGCTCTTCTTGTAGCAGGAACTCCTTTGCATATTAGGTGACACACCCCCTAATGTAGCCAATCCTCCAAGAGCTTACAGTAGCCCCTGTAAGAAGAACTCTGTAAGCTCTTGGAGGATTGGCTACATTAGGGGTCTGTCGCCCAATACGCACAGGAGTTCCTGCTACAAAAAGAGCCCTGGACTTCTTGAAGTTCCTGCATGGCTTGGAACTAGGGTGTCTTCTCCAACATGATCCTGGCCAGGGATTAAGATTGAAGGGAGAGGCTCTCCTGAACAATCAAGGAAGCTCATCTGGCAGTGGGCACATGAGAGAGGGTCTTTTCAGCGGCAGCCCCACAATTACGGAGCAACCTCCCAGGGAAGTAACCTGCCCCCCCTCACTTTCATTCTTTAGGAAGCAAATGAATGCAGTTTTATTTTGGACTCATTTTAGTCCTTGAATTATTGAGATTTTAAACTGTGGACTTTTATGTATTTTTTATAATACTTCTTTTATTCACATTATAAGCCACCTGGAGTACTGCAAGGTGAAAAGATGGCTAATAAATGTTTTAGTTAAATAAAACAATGCCGAAGATTTTTACTATTAGAAGGATGAAATATTCCGACGAAGAACAGGTGCAACAGTCTGGAAAGCCGAGTTGTATTTTATGCAATTTACGTTGGGTTCGAGATCTGGGGTAATGTTTAAACACATGTTGAAAGGAGAAGACAATAAACTGAGTTAAGTATTCCTATTATCCCTCTGTAACATGAGATTTTTTTTTTGTTATTAGTTGTCATTTGGCTCATTTGAATCAGAGGTGGACGGCCCAACCAGTCTCCCTTCCTTCTACCGCATGTTCCCTAAGGAAGCCCTTCAGTATGAGGGAATCGTCCAGTTGCTTCTGCACTTCAGGTGGAAATGGGTGGGGCTCATCACTACGGATGACGAAAGGGGAGACCATTTTTTGCGGACTTTGGAGCCGATGCTCTCCAGGAATGGAATCTGTGCGGCTTTCACAGAAAGGGCTACAAAACAGCTCCTGTTGGATGACATGTTGCTTCTGACCAAATATCTTGACAGTAGTCATGTAAATGTTTTGGACAGCAAAGCCAATGCCATTGTTGTATATGGAGAAACTACAACATTTATTTGGCTGGCAACCATTATCTTAATACCTGAAATTTTAATGAAACTAACTGGGACTGAATATGTGGAGAGACCCTCTGCAGGAAAGGTGTGGATTACAACAGCCCAGATTGATTTTGCATTCACTCCTTTTCAAAGGGCATTTGATATAGAAACATTCCATGGTGCGCTTTCCTTCTCCATTCATTCCAAGGACATCCCAGGCTTCCAGAAATTCCTTCAACGCTTAAAACCTTCCAGGGCAAAGGGCAATGGTTTCATCAAGGACTTCTGGGAGCAAGTCTTTGAGTGTACATTATCAGATACCACTAACCCAGGAAAGTCTGGTGAAGCATGCACTGAAGAGGAGAGACTGGAGACTGTCCCAGCACCTTTTTTTGAAATGAGCATGACCGACCACAGCTACAGTATATATAATGCTGTCTATGCCATCACACGTGCCCTACACATCTTGGACTCATCTAGAACCCACCACAGAGCAATGGCTAATGGTGGCAGCTTGGCTTCTCGGAATGTGCCACCTTGGAAGGTAATTACTCTTCACTTGGGGAGCCAGTTTGGTGTAATGGTTAAGTGCGTGGACTCTAATCTGGGAAAACTGGGTTTGATTCCCTACTCCTCCACTTGCACCTGGCTGGATGACCTTGGGCAAGCCATAGTTCTGGCACAGCTGTTCTTGAAAAAGAGCAGTTTCTGTCAGAGCTCTCTCAGCCCCACCTACCTCACAGGGTGTCTGTTGTGGGGAGGGGAAGGGAAAGGAATTTTTAAGCCACTCTGAGACTCTGAGTGAAGGGCGGGGTATAAATCCAATCTCCTCCTCCTCCTCCTCCTTCTTCTGGAAGTTGCAAGCCTTTAGAAATCATCCATGGCATTGTTCCAGTGGTTTTAGGCTTTCCCCTTAGTGTTTTCAGCAACATGTGCTCAACACAGAGTCTAGATAGATAAAAGAATATGGCTCAGTTCCTCATGGGAGAAAAATGTAGCTAAGAGTGCTAAGAGCATCGCGTGACCAGTCCCTGTCCAAGAGATCTTTGTTATCTCCTGATAGAGTTGCCAGTCCATGGGCAGCAAATATCAGGATATTACAAAGGGATGGAACCGCTGAAAATGTGTCATTGACAGTGCAAGATGAGGACTGTGTGAAAACCCGAAGGTGACATCAACCCCGGCCCCCCAGGTGTGACACTCTAGAAATTCCACAGTACTCTGTGGTAAAAGCCATGGGAATTACAGGAAATCCTATGGAATTGTGGGCTGGGCTCTAACATCTTCTTTCCTACCATTTCTATTATCTTTTCTTCTTTGAACACATATGTAGCTGCCTTGTACTGAATTAGACCACTGGTTCTTCAAGGTGGACTCAGACTGGCAACAGCTCTCCAGAGTGTCCAGCAGAGGTCTTTCACATTACCTACTACCCTACTTTTCAAATGGAAACGCCGGGGATTGTGCCTGGGACCTTCTGCATGCCAAGCAAATGCTCAACACTGAGTTACGGACACTTCCTTTTTGCCAGCTTTGGATGCAGCAAAATCAAAAAGGGATCTTTTTGGAAGCTCTCTCAGCAGTGTTCACTCAAGCAGCACCCTGAATCACACTTCCTTCCTTTGTCTTGTGTCTGGCAGTGGAAGTTTATTCTCATGAGCAAAACCCAAATAGTTGCATTCATAAATGACTTCACTCTTAGAAGAGAGTAATCTAAAAATCTCTTTGAGAGCAAAAAGTATTGGTGAGCACACTCCAGTCCACCCAATTGATTCCAGTCTCCTTGATGCTCTTTCTTTTTTCACCAAGCTCCACACCTTTCTTCATAGAATTGCTTTCAACAACAGTGCTGGAGAGGAAGTGACCTTTGATGAACAACGAGAACTGAAAGGTGGATTTGATATTACCAACTTGATCACTTTCCCAAATAACTCCTATGTCAGAGTCAAGATTGGGAGGTTGGATCCTCAGGTCCCTCTTGGTAAAAGAGTGATGATCGATCAGGACAGGATTAAGTGGAACAGACACCTTCCACAGGTCAGAAAACAGCTCATTGTCTCTCAAACAAATACAAAATCCATTGTCACTTTAAGGGGAGCAAATGACTCTGTGAATTCTTTAATTCGTTAAGTTTGCTAAGTCAGCTCTCAATTACAGCATCACTAGGCCAAAGAAGCATCCCACATGTAAACCATGGTTAGTTCAATGATGCTTTGGATAACAGGCATTCCTCTCCAAAACACGAGCCATCTTGGAGATCCCAGATATCACACTTCCATTACCTTGGCAACTCGTAGAGTAATTCGGAAGCAAAACACTTGCAATGGCTTTTCTGTTCTGAATTCTTGCTTTCTTCAAGGACAGGTGCCTCCTTTCTCTCTGTGTAATGATCCCTGCAAGCCTGGCTACAGCAGGAGAAAAAAGGAAGGGGAGAAATTCTGTTGCTACCATTGTGATTTGTGTCCAGAAGGGAAAATGGCAGACAAAGAAGGTAGGAGATGCTCTGGTCAAGATTGCTCCTGTTAAAGATCCCCAAAAGTTAGATCACCTGAAGGGTGGGAATTTAAACACTTCCACTTTGAGGAAACATCCCAAAAGACCTATATATGCTGCTTTGTCATGATGCATTCTGAATGTATAACAGAAGTTGAGTCTTACTGGATCAGATCAGTGGTCCTTCAAGTCCAGCAGCCTCTCTCAACAGTAGCCAATCTGTTCACCTGGATGGCCAACAACAGGGTATAGAGGCCAAAGCCTTCCCTTGATGTTGCCTCCTGGTGCTGCTACTCAGAGATTCACTGTCTCTGAAGGTGGAGGATCCCTTTAGTCAACATGGTTAGTAGCCATTGATACGCTATCCTCCGTGAGTCTGATTCCTTTTCAAAACTGCCTATATCTGTGGCCATCTCTATATCAACAGGCACCAAATCCCATGTTTTTTAACCACAATAAGATTCATACTCTCATCTCAATATATCCCTGAAGGTGCAAATGGTGGCATTGCTTCTTAAGTATTTTCAATGTTAGGACAAGTTTATAAAATGGTTTTCATCATGGGTTGATGATACAGTGTTAGGTACTATCTTACAAAAACTTCTTCTTGTATTATTAAACTGTCTAAGTAGGTTATTTTCTCCTTTCAGACATGGATGATTGCATCACTTGCCCTGAAGGTCATTATCCAAACCAGGGACAAGACCAGTGCCTTCCCAAGATTCCAAACTTTCTTTCGTTTTCTGAACCTCTGAGCATTGTTTTAGCCTTTTTAGCTCTTTTCTTCTCTCTGATAACAGCTCTGGTGCTGATGTCCTTCCTAAAGCACCAGGACACTCCCATCGTAAGAGCCAACAACCGGAGTCTCACCTACATTCTGCTCATCTCTCTCCTTCTTTGCTTCCTCTGCTCCTTGCTCTTCATTGGACAGCCCAACGAGGTGACCTGCCTCCTCCGGCAAATGACTTTTGGCATCATCTTCTCCGTTGCTGTTTCTTCTGTTCTGGCAAAAACGGTGACGGTGGTTGTGGCATTTATGGCCTCCAAGCCGGGAAACCTTTTCCAAAAATGGGTGGGGAAACGATTGGCACATTATATAGTTCTTTCTTGCTCCTTTGTTCAAGTTGGCATTTGTGCTGTTTGGCTTGGTTCTTCCCCTCCCTTCCCAGATACAGACATACATTCACTGAGAAGAGAAATCATAGTGCAATGCAATGAAGGGTCAGTCACCTTGTTTTATTGTGCCTTGGGTTACATTGGATTTCTTGCCACCGTCTGCTTCATTGTAGCTTTCCTAGTGAGAAAGTTGCCTGACAGTTTTAATGAAGCCAAGTTCATCACCTTCAGCATGCTGGTCTTTTGCAGTGTTTGGCTGTCCTTTGTCCCGACCTACCTGAGCAGTAAAGGAAAAGGCATGGTTGCCGTGGAGATCTTCTCCATCTTAGCTTCCAGTGCTGGCTTACTGGGCTGTATCTTTTTGCCCAAATGCTATGTCATTATCCTGCGGCCTGAATTGAACAGAAGAGAGCAGCTGATAACGAAAAAGAACTAAATTCTTCCATCAGCCATCCCCTTGTTCTCCATTTGTATTTTTAATCAAATTCAAATAGGGAATTTTTGTTCTGTGCAGAGAACCATTTCCTGACATTCATTAATTAGGTTAGGTTTACTTTCCAAATGGAAGAATGTATAATTTCATTCTTGTAAGTCTCAAATGTAAAACGCCAGCTCAGGAGTGTATATATGTGTGACCATTTCAACACAAGTGCAATCCTCCGCATTGGTGTTCTTAAATAATCAAAGTTTGTAAAGCTTTCTGCACAACTTTTCGCCTCCCCAGGAATAGATCCAAATTTAGTGTTCCGTTACCCCACATTTTCTGAATCCACTTTTTCTAAATTCCCCCCCCCTTAGGACCTGAACTTGCAGTTTCCCAGTGAGGAATTCCTGATTTCATTTTCCCCCAGCACCCTTTTGTGTCATCAGTGTCATGCGTTCATCCAACCTCCTGCCCCCTTCTGGTTGTCCCCTGAGCAATTAGCTATTTTTGAAAAGCATAATATGGATTTTATTATGATGCAATTTTTGTTCCGTTATGATATAGCAATGTTATAATGTTGGGACAAAAAGGGTGGTGAGGTTTCATGTAGCCTTCTCCATGCAATTACTCATCCATGAACTTCCTTTCCTTTCTGTGGTTTTTTTTTTGGTGGGTAGGAGGTTCCATGACAACACATTTAGTGTGCTTCATAATTACTGAAAAACACCATTATGAATTGGTATAGCCAGTTCAATGATCATCAGCCATTTTTTTTAGTTGGCGTCAAAGGACATTGTAATGATTCCATGTTGTGGTGGTTTGAGTGCAGTGCTGGAAGGAGAGTGATGGAGGGAGACAAGTGTGCTGTGACTGGTTGATGACTGAGAGTGTGGGAGGAGATGTTCTGAGAGGAATCTTTGTGTGTGTTTTTATGACAGAATTCAGAGTGTGTGTACGTCTTTGGAGAGTGAAGTGGGAAAAGCTTTAAGGAGACTATGTGGAACTCTAAAAAATATTGTGAAAGAGTCTATAAGGAAAAGAAACAAGCTGTGTCTAAACTGTGTGATTAGACCAATGTGTTACCTTTTGTGGAAAAGTCAAAGAGTTTAGCCGGTTTGGCTACATATATGAGAAAGAGAGAGAATCCTGTCAGAGTGGAATTTTGGTGTCTGAGAGACTGGTGTGACACCAAGCTTGCTAATATTTTACAAGTTCCTGTTTCCAGAAACCTATTGTGTTCTTATTTCAATAAATCCATTTTTGTTTAAATATCCCAGAATTCAGTACAGTACTTCCTCAGGGCCACATTAATCCTCTGAAGCCAGTTTGGTGTAGTGGTTAAGTGTGCGGAGTCTAATCTGGGAGAGCCGGGCTTGATTCCCCCCTCCTCCACTTGCACCTACTCATGTGACCTTGGGTCAGTCACAAGCTCTGGCACAGTTGTCCGTGAAAAAGAGCAGTTTCTGTCAGAGCTCTCTCAGCCCCACCTACCTCACAGGGCGTCTGTTGTGGGGAGGGGAAGGGAAAGGAGTTTATAAGCCGCTCTGAGATGCCTTTGGGCAGTGAAGGGCAGGGAATAAATCCAAACTCTTCTTTTTCTTCTTCTAAACGAATTTCCTCACTGGCCTACTTCAAATGCTGGCCATCACAGACCCCCGCCCCTTCCGAAGATGCTTTTGGATGGGAGAAAAACAATCTTGCTGGGAAAGCTAGTGAGTTTGCAGCGCAACACAGTTCCCCAGTTTCAGAAGGCCTTTCTAGGAGTCCTTGCCAAAATGATGGCCAGCACCCAAGAGGAGAAGTAGCAGGAAGTTAGGAAAGTGACAGCGACAGTCAGGAAAGTACAGTCCTGACTGCATTGTTTTAGGATTTCCCAAATCCTTATAGTAAAGACTTAGAGATCTGTGGAATTCCAAAAGAGGTTCAGTAGATTGTGACATCATATCCAAGTTTTCACCCAGAAATGACCTCACACAGGGCTCTTCTTGTAGCAGGAACTCCTTTGCATATTGGCGACACACCCCTAATGCAGCCAATCCTCCAAGAGCTTACAGTAGCCCCTGTAAGAAGAGCTCTGTAAGCTCTTGGAGGACTGGCTACATTAGGGGTGTGTCATCCAATACACAAAGGAGTTCCTGCTACAAAAAGAGCCCTGAGTCCTCACAGCATCAGCAACTGGAGTTTCCAAGTCTGGGTTGGGAAACTCCTGGAGATTTTTGGGGTTGAGCCTGGGGAGAGCAGGTTTGGGGATAGAAGGGACCTTAGAGGGATCTAATGCCTCACAATCTACCCTGCAAAGCAGCTGCTTCCTTTAGGGCAACAGATCTCTGTAACACTGGAGACCAATTGTAATTCCAGGATATCTCCAGCTACCACCTGGAAACTGGCAACCATAGGGGAAGTAGCAGGAAGTCTCAGTTCCAGTCCTCGGCTTCTACACATAAAGGATCTTACGTGGCAATGGCAGGAAAGACCTTGCCCCTGAGACCCAGTGGAGAGCCACTGATGATAGTCAGAAAAGTAAGACACAAGGGCTGCGATTATACAGAAGGGGGAAGAGGCGGGCAGGAAGCGAAGCTGTTTGCCCCGCCTGCAATGATGCGCATTTACGCGATCAAACTTCCCACCGCGCACCCGCAGTTCCCAATACTACTGAGTTATCGGCAGTAGCTTTTTTCCACGCTACTACCGCACGCAACGATGCCCCGCCGACGACTCCGGGACGCCAGACAGATGTGTCTGTCTGATCGTGTCCCTTTAATCCGCGGGGGAATCGCATGGCTGCCATTGCTTCCAGTACGTATGATCGCACCCAAGGTTTATCTAGCGTGTCATGAGGCAACTTCATATGGTTCTCTGTTGCACTTGGATAGAGCGAAGGGATTAAGCAGGCACTTCCTGCAGGGTCGGTCGTTGTGGTAGAAGTCTGGGGTTTCTGCTCAGACTCACCAGGAGGGCCAAAAAGCAGTGTGATGCCCCTTTCCATTCATATGCACTGTCTACCACACTCTGCATCCTCTGTTATTCAGGTTAGGGGTTACAAGGAGGTCAGGACATCACACTTTGTAGTGGTTTAGAGTACAGACCCTAATCTCGGAGAACCAGATTTGATCCCCCACTCCTTCACTTGCACCTGGCTGGATGACTTT
Source organism: Gekko gecko (assembly GCA_029375565.1). NCBI lineage: Eukaryota > Metazoa > Chordata > Lepidosauria > Squamata > Gekkonidae > Gekko > Gekko gecko. The sequence goes on along the minus strand of JAPDNY010000015.1, from coordinate 45,443,077 downwards.
GGGCAAGCCGTAGTTCTGATAAGAGCTGTTCTTGAAAAAAGAGCAGTCTCTGTCAGAGCTCTCTCAGCCCCACCGACCTCACAGGGTGTCTGTTGTGGGGAGGGGAAGGGAAAGGAGTTTGTAAGCCGCTCTGAGACACCTTTGGGTAGTGAAAGGTGGGGTATAAATCCAATCTCCTCCTCCTCCTCCTCCTCTTCTTCTTTGCCTTCTCCTTCTCCTCCTCCTCCTTCTCCTCCTCCTCCTTCTCCTCCTTCTCCTCCTCCTCCTCCTCCTTCTTCTCCTCCTCCTCCTTCTCCTCCTCCTTCTTCTTCTCCTCCTCCTCCTCCCCCCTCTTCCTCCTCCCCCTCCTCCTCCTCCTCCTCCTCTCTTTTAAAATATATGGAGAGCAAAAACGGTTTCACATCTCAGGTCCTCACTCTCTCACTCCCAGAGACATCCACAGACCAGCCCCCTTCAACAACAGGCCCTCACTCACACAGAGTTATTGGGTTGGGGTTCAGTTTATTTACTGATAGTCTTTACTGTTCTTGCAACCGGCATTATAAACAGCAAATCCTCATCCCAAAGGGTTGGAACGTAAATATTCACACGCTGCCACCATTTATTTGTATCCTATCTGCATAGACCGGGATATTAAATGGTGTGTGTTTCTTTCCCTTAGACATGCAGCCCAGAGAGTCAAGTCAAAACAAGGTTAACTTTTATTTCTGGTATGAATGTAACACTGAGAAAAGTAAGGGATAAGGAACAAGGCTTCCTCTGAAATTTTGAACAGAGGTCCTATTCCTGCAGCTGGGATCCTTTAGTTTCAAACTGACTGTTTTCAGCCTGTTCTAAGCAGCTCTTCTGCACAGTTCCCCTCGGTCAGTCACCCCCCTTTCCCCCTCAAATCCCCGGCTGCAGCCCCCCAACTGCTGTTCTTAACCGCTATTTGGCAACTGTCTCTTCCAACATTCTGTCAGCTCTCATTGGTCGCTCTGAGGGAGAGGCGGACCCTAGCGTGTCTGTCACAAGCGGGCAGTAACTTTGCATTTGGGAAAAAATATATACAGTACCATTAAAATAGTGACACCTCTATAGGACCACTGCTGTATATAGGGGTACCAATTTCCTGGTGGATGTGGGCAACCTACCACCTCCAAGCTCCTATTGCCTGCCAGCAATCTGATGGCTGGTGAGAGGAAAAACAATATTTAAAAGTGCCATCAGATGACAGCGTGATGTCACTTCCAGGGGGAAACTGGCAGTCAGTCCTCTCTAGAAAATAGCAAAATGCTATGGTTCTACAACAGAGTTTCCAGCAATTCCTAGGGAGTCATGATGTTACTACTGGGTTTTCCCTGAAAGGGTGTCACACCACTGAGGATCATGATTTTTTCTTTCTTTCTCCCACTGGCTGCTGGACTACCAGCAGGCATATGGCAACCTGAACTAGGCCTGATATATGTAGTGGAAAATCTCTAGCCCTGGATCTTTCACTCAAGGGCCTTGACTGAAAGGTAGCGGTGTTATTCTACAGGTGCACATTCTCCAAGAGTTACAGCTGGTCTCCAGACTGCAGACTGGAATGGAAATGGCTGCTTTGGGAAGGGATTCTATAGCATCACATCTCTGTTAAGCTCTCTTCCCTCCCAAACTCCACCCTCCCCAGGCTCCATCCCCAAATCTCCAGGAATTTCCCAACCCAGAGATGGCAACTGTAGTAAAAGGGTATGATTATGCTCAGACCATACAAGGGCCCTCATGTGGCTGTGTGGAGCTCTTCTTGATGCCAGGCTGGGAAGGTGTGTTTTCCCTCAGGAACATTGATGGCATCTGGTGGAACATCTGGTGAAGCACAACAGATAGAAGATATTTCTCTCCTGAGAATGCCCAGGCAGAACTCTGGTCTCCTAGAATTTACACCAGGGGTCTACGTTTGCTCAACAACCTCCACATGGCTTGTTTGATCTCCTTGTTCCTCAGAGTGTAGATCATGGGGTTCATCAAGGGGAAGACCACAGTGTGGAGAACAGCCATGATCTTGTCAAAAGGGAAATCCATGAATGGACGGCAATAGATGTAGATGGCAGGTCCAAACATGATGACCACCATGATGATGTGGGTGATACAAGTGGAGGCAGCTTTGCTCTTCCCTTGGCTCGAGCCCATGTTCACTTTGAGCAGTAGGATCCCATAGGAGATGAGGAGGAGGATGAAACAGATCAGGATGGAAACACCACTGTTCAGAAACATGATGATCTCCAAAGCATAGGTGTCCGTGCAAGCCAATTTGACAATCTGGGTAATGTCACAGAAGAAACTGTCCACCTTGTTGGGGCCACAGAAAGGGAGGGGGACAATAAGGACTACTTGGATAATGGAGTGCACAAATCCCACACACCAGGATCCCACCACCATGGCTCTGCAGGTTGGTTTTCCCATTACACTTGAGTAACGCAAGGGGTGGCAAATGGCCGCATACCGATCGATGGCCATGCTAATGAGAAGGGAGATTTCAGATCCTCCAAGAAAATGGAGGAAGAAGAGCTGGGCCATGCAGCCCTTGTAGGAGATGGTCTTGTGGCGGGAGAAGAAGTCAGCCAGCATCTTGGGAGGGGTGACGGAGCAATAGCAGATATCCAGGAAGGCCAGGTTGGCCAAGAAGAAGTACATGGGGGAGCCCAAGCGAGGGTCACTCTGGATGGTCAAGATGATGAGGATATTTGCTGGCAGGACCAATGAGTAGAAGACAAGGAAGAGGATAAAGAGGAGAAGCTGGACTCCTCTTGCCTGGGAGAGGCCCAGCAGTACAAACTCCTTCACCACGGAATGGTTCCCTTGCTGCATGCCTGTTGTAGAAACACACAGAGTTGCAAATAGAAGGAATTCAATACAGTTAAAAATATATGAAGTATAGAACAGTGTACACTTTTCTGGAGACGGACGGTTGCATGGTAGGTCATGGTCACCTCAGATCTTGGAAGCTAAACAGGATCGATGTTTGGACAGGAGGCCACCAAGGAAGACTGTGCAGAGGAAAGCACTGGTAAAACCCTCTGCTTCTCACATGCCTTCAAAGCCCCTTGCTGGGGCCGCCATAAGTTGGTTGCAGCCTGTCAGCACTTATATACATACTCTTCCACAAATAATAGGATTTCCCAGCCTTTTGCTTGGGGGGGGGAGTTAAGCCTTCTATACTAGCAAAAGTAGCATAGGAGAAAGAATGTTGGACTCCAAATGAGGAGCTGTGGGTTCAAATTCTGGCTCATCCATGGAGCTGACTAGGTGTGGTCTGTCAGGCTAAATTATCTCACAGGGTCATTATGCATAATAAAAAGGGCTAGACCCCTGGCTGCTCGATGGAAGGCAGCCACAACAGATTCAGTGTCTAGGCATCCACATGCTCTGCAGAGCAGACACGGGTATTTCTCCTGCTTGGCTGTTTATCCTTATAGCTCTTTCTGCCCTCTTACCCAGAGCTGATATCTCCTCTTCTTTTTCCCATAGGTCAACTGATAGATAATTCATTTGTGCCGTCCCTCACACACATACACAGACAGGTTTTTTTAAAAATTGTTTGGGACTCCCTCCAAATTTTCCAATCCTCCATCTTATCATCACAACAACCTTGTGAGGTAGGTCAGTCTGAGGGAGTGCCGCTGGCCCAAGACAGGGAATTACTAGGTATAGTCCAGTAACCAGACCAATACAATATCCTGGCACTTTGTTGGACTTCACCCTCCTCTAAGTGCCAGGCTTTAAATAGTTTTCAATCCCCCTTCCCCGGACATGACTTGCAACAGACAAAGAAGCAATTGGATGGATGGTCTCTTTTATGAATTACCACATGATACCGTGCACTCCACATACATGATTTGTGCACGTTCCTAAGTTATTAAACGAAAACACAAAACAGATTCCAGCCTCACCACTCTGAGAGGAAAAAAAAAAAATCTGCCAGTTCAGATGAACATTTTAGGATGCCTTTCAGTCCGACAAAGCTGGCACAAGCATGTTTCCTAGGGGAATATCAGTGGCCTGATAGCCCATCCTAGCCTGATCTTGTCAGAGTTTGGAAGCTAAGCAGGGCCCACCAAGGTTTGGACTTGGATGGGAGACCACCAAGCAAGGCCAGGGGCCACTGGGAAAGTTGGAGAATGAGGAAAGCTGACAGGAAGAAAGTGGATTCCTTTGAAATGTGGTGTTGGGAGGTGAGTTTTACGGGGACTACGGATCGCCAAAAAGACAAATCGGTGGGGTCTAGATCAAATCAAGCCCAAACTCTCCCTAGAAGCTAAAATGTCTAAACTGAGGCGATTGAACTCTGGTCACATTATGAGAAGAACAGAATTGCTGGGAAAGATGAGAATGCTGGGAAAAAGAGGAAGGCAGCAGGAAAGGGGGAAGACCTAACAGGACAGGGGTGGACTCTATAGCATGGGGGAAGCCCCCCAGCCTTCAGCCTGCAAGACCTGAGCCACAATAGGACCTTTTGGTGGACATTCATTCATGGGGTTGCCATAAGTCAGAAGTGACTTGATGGCACTTAACATACCGACAGATAGATATTTCATTTGTGCCGTCCCTCACACACACACGCAGACATGCACAGGGGGAGGGGGAAGCAATGGTAAACCACCTCTGCTTACCTTTTGCCTAGAAAAGCCTAAGGTCCTGCAGTCACCATGAGTCGGTCGTGGCTTGAAGACACGCAACTGCTGTTCCTGTCGCTACCGTTTGTTCTTATCACCACTCCAGGAACATCAGGGCTCCCGACCTGAGACATTTTAAAACAGGCTTTTAGATTGGTGACACGACACTTCCCACTGGAATCTCACCGACTTCTAGAACACTTGCACTTTGAAGAAAATGGCTGGTGTGTGTCCCTCTTTCCAAGACTCACCCCTGTGACTTCCCCACCTCTATTTCCTGGGCTCAGGGTGGATTTCGGGGAAACAAAGCACTGTAGATTGCTTTCAGGAGGCAAGGGGCAGTGTAGGAGCAGGATTTGTTACTTGGCAAAGTTGTGGATTGTAAGCAGAGGTGAAACGTCTAAACTTGACAGCAAGGATTCTCGTGCCTCTTCTACATTTCTGATGCAGGCACTTCCCAGACATTTGGACACGGCAACAGTGAGGGCAACCCTGTAGGGTTTTCAAGGCAAGAGACGTACGGAGATGGTTTTGCCATCGCCTGCCTTTGAGTAGCAGCCCTGGACTTCCTTGGTGGTCTCCCATCCAGGTGCTCACTAGGGGACTTGGCAGCAGGCTTATCAAAAAACCCCATTCTGTTAGGACATCACTGATTTCCCACTGATTCCTTTGAAGCCCCACCTGGGAATTAGGTGGTTTTTGGCTCCCCATCGCGGCCACTGCCTCCTTCCTCCCCCCATGATCATGATCAATTTCTACAGCAGTTTCCGGAGGCCCAAAGAAGAACATCGTATGCAACCAGAACTCCTTGGCTCATACCTGGATCCAGCTCCAGGCGAGAGTTCCCTTCCAGTTGCCAGTCACTGTGGCACACATTCTAGTTCTCCCGCTTTCCGGATCCTGCCCCTTACCCATCACTCTACCCACTGCATTTCTCTCCTCCCCCTTTTTTGGGGGAAAACCTTGCTGAATAGTTTTCACTGTAGATTGTTGGACCTCCACCTTATGTCCCTTGGAGATGATGGAAAGGTAAAAAATAATTAAGGATACAAGTGTCTGGGGTTCACTCTCCACTAGTGTTCCCTCTAAGCTGCGTTAGCGTGAGCTAGCTCACAGTTTTTTAGCCTCCAGCTCACACATTTTTATCTCAGCTCAGGAAGGATGCCTCCACAGCAAACTAATATACGCAGTAGCCAAACTGCTCGCTCACAACTTTAATGCCATTAGCTCACAAGGCAGAATTTTTGCTCACAAGACTCCACAGCTTAGAGGGGACATTGCTCTCCACCCCAGGCATCATAGAAGTTTCATCTCACAGTGTGTGTGAGTGAGGGGAGGGCGAAGTGTCTTGCTTCCGAGGCACGAACATGAAGGAGTCAGAAAGGGTCACAGAGGGCTGTTAAACCCGATGCTAGAACTGAGACAAGCATACTCCCTTCAAACTGTTGTCAAAAGTACACTTCATTCAGCTATTCCAATCCTGGGTTCAGATCGTACACACTGTAGAATGCCAGGTCTATTTTTGGACACCCAGTTAGAAGAAGAGAAGAGAGAGGGTATCAGAAGACAAGGAAGACTGACCTACCCTTCGGTGCTTCGATGGGACGTGAGATCCCTCAGCCAGCATTGACCGTTTGTTGATTCCAAAGCTAAATGCTGTGGAGAGAAAGCCCCATAATGGGAGAATGGACTTGCTCCATGGCTGGCCCTGGGGAAAAAGCCAAGCCCCAGCATTTGGGGACCTTGTTTAAAAAGTTAGCAGCTGAATTTGCAAAGAGTGAAAGCATCCCAGGGGTTGGAGTGGGCATGCGGGAATAAAATGAAGCAGGATGATACGCAGACTGGCTTTTCCCAGTGAAGCATGGCATGGCTCATCTCCTTGCGTCATCTGTGGTATGATTCCCTTGCCCCCACGTCCTTCTAGTGAGTGCCTGAGAAAGCTGGAGTTTAGGGTTGCCAGCCTCCAGGTGGCGTCTGGAGATCTTCTGGGTTTACAACTGATCAAGGGAGAGGAATCAATTTAACTGGAGGACATGGCCACTTTGGACAGTGGACTCTATGGCACTGTAGCCCATCGAAGTCCCTCCCCTCTCCAAACCCCTCCCTCCTCAGGCTCCACCCCAAAAACCTTCAGGTATTTCCTCATCCTAACCCAGAACTGTAAAACCCAGTGGGGGTTGAACTCTAGCTTCTATTCTGGTATTGTCTAGACCACACTGATCATCTCATAATAATAACAATTGGTTGACCTTCAAATCATTTCTCAATCATACGTAAGCATACGATGCAAAGATTTATTTACTTCATTTGTACCCAGGGTTTCTCTGCAATGGGGACACACAAGCCGCTTACACAGTTCTTCCTTCCTCCGTTTTATCCTCACAATAACCTGTGAGAGAAGCACAACTCTCCTTCTTACTTCAATGGGCCAAGTTTTGGAATTTGTGCCGAAGCAGGAATTTCTCCACCTGGAGTTAGCAACTTTACTTAAAGGGTTCGACTCTGTGGTGGAAGTCCATAATCTCCACTCAAACTCAGCAGGAGAGCACAAAAGTAGGCTCTAGCTTTTCTTTTGGGAGAAAAAGATATAATGCAATCAAAATAGTGACCCCAATATGAGACCATTGCTGTGTACAGGGGAACACAAAGTTCCCACTGGGTGGGGGAGGATCCACTGCTCCTAGCTCTTCTTGCCTGCCAGCATTCTGGTGCCATTCACAGAGAGGGTGGTAGTGAGTCAGCGACTTATTGGTGAGGCCCCAGGGCCCGTCCACCCCAGAGGCCCCGATCGGCAGCAGGTGCAGGGAAGGACCTGGGTATTCCTTTAACTTGATTAGCCAGTGCCCCCTAAGAAATTTAAATGCCCCCCAACTTTAAAAATCCTGGCTCCTGATGGTGTCCCCAGCCCTTTGTGATGCAGTAAGAAATGTTGGAAGTGAACGACTCGACACTGTCCCCCGCCTCAGCCTCCAGACCATGTGGCAACAGAGTTGGACAGCTAGAGGGGGGCAAACCCCAAGCTTCCTTCCTGTCTTTACTCTTCTGCCACTGTCCCCTTTGATATGCAGATTGTATTCTCAGGGAAATTTCCTTCTTTCTGTTCATCCTCTCCCAGAAATCTCTTCCCTTCTCCCTGCACGTGCCGAGAGGGTATGCGCTGCCCTCATCTTGGCACCATGAGACAGTTGGCCACTTACCATCTGTGTCCATCCTTGGTTAGCTAGGCTAGAATTCGATCCAGCCTCTAAGCTCTCCTATCTAAAGTGTAGTTCTAGAATAAAGTGACTAGTATTCCTCTTAAACTTGCAACGTGTCTCTTGTGTAGCTTTGTAAGCTGGTGAAAATATGCTCCTGCATTTATAGCTTTATTTAAAACACTCAGCTAACTAGCGGGTACGAGACTAACCGTACCTGTTAACCTAACAAGAAATGACACAAGAGGATGGTATTTCGTTCTGATTTCTGTATTATGTGGACAGACACAACATCACTGCCGTTTACTTTAGAGTGAAGAATCTCCCCAGCGTTTTCTTGAAGGCCACCTTCACATCTTTGTTGCGCAAGCTGTAAATGATGGGGTTGGCTAGGGGGTTGACGATGGTATAGAACATGGCATTTGCCTTGTCCGTGCCTGGGGCGTGCTGGGAGCTGGGTCGGGAATACATCAAGAGAATGGATCCATAGTAGAAGAAGACAGAGATTAGATGAGCAGAACAAGTGGAGAAGGCCTTGCGCCTCCCAGCTGCAGAGCGAATGCGTATGATGGCTGCCCCGATCCCAATGTAGGAACTCACTATGAGGACAGTGGTTGCAAATAAGTTGCAAGCAATGACAGCAACCATGATGAGTTCAAAGACCTGAAGATCATCACAGGCCATCCTCATTAACGGTGGTGCATCACAATAGAAATGGTCAATGGTGTTGTCCCCACAGAAGCGTAGGCGGAAGGTGTTGCCTGTGTGTATGATGGCATTGACGAAGCCAGCTAGATAAGAAGCAATGACCAGTTGGATGCACAGCTTCTTGGGCATGGCAGTGACATAGAGTAGTGGGTTGCAGATGGCCACATAGCGGTCATATGCCATGGTAGCCAATAGATAGCACTCAGTGTAGACCAAGGCACAAGAGAAGAAGTACTGTGCTGCACAACCAGCAATAGACATGACCCTGTTCTTGGACACACAGTCAGACAGGATCCGGGGAGTGTACACTGAGGTGAACCAGACATCCAGGAAGGAAAGGCTGCCCACAAAGAAGTACATCGGGGTGTGCAAGGTGGAATCAAGGTAGATCAGAACCATGAGACCCACGTTCCCAGTCACCGTGAGAGTGTATGAGACCAAGAACACCACAAAGACAACCAGGCGCAGGACTGGATGTGTCGTGAAACCCACCAGAACAAACTCAGTAACTATTGTCTGGTTGACCTCCATGTCCATTGTCTCTACAGGCCTCATCTGTTGATACAGAGAAGAAGAATGGGGATTTTGCTGTTTATTTCAACGGTATGTAGAATACACCTGGCAATTTGAAAGATGTGTTGTAAAATGCTCCCAGGTACATTTTGTATCATTTTGCCCATTGCCCACTCCCCTTGTTTCTCTTTCGGAAACACTTTCTAAACATTTACAGTGTACTGCTTTGGCACAACACTTCTTGAGAGAACATCAGAAAAGGTGTCCTGTGTGCAAGTGGCAAACACACTGCGGACAGAAGCATGGCCGCTTATAAGACTGTGGCACCCATAATCAAGCAGATCAAGTGTTCCTGGGGGACCAGAGGTGACAGCGTAGGGAAGTGGACCTTGGAGCTACTGGAAATGGCCTGGGCCAAGATCCAGAAAGATCTTCATCCCTTCTTAAACGTGGAACAGCCTGGATGCCAAGAAAGGACTGCACAACTGGAGAGAATTCTGCATTCAACCAGATCTTTGCATGCTGGTTTCCACTACCGCTTTTCCTACTGCTGGGGAGGGATGCTGCTGTTCATTTTAACATCTTCACCAAGCTCCTGCTGAGGAAACCATTACCTTATCCATTTGTGCCTCTTCTTGGAATCCTGACTGCACTACCAAATATTTCTCCTGTTTCCAAAATAACTCTCGATGGAAATGAAACAGAACATTTACTACAGGCCCCCAATTATTTTGTGCTCCCGATTTAAGTTTCCATCAGTAATCCAACAGCAAACACCTTCCACTGCACAGAACTATTTGACATTATTTCACACATGTTCCAGCGCTTACCAGAAGTTATAACTTATTTTCCTGGTCGTTAAAATTAGGACTGTTACTCAATATATCCTGTACAATTTTTGTTGATTACCCAATATCCTCTGAATACATTCGCATAGAACAATACTAAAAAAAAGGCATACTGGTTTTTAAATAATGTATCTCTGTCTTGTGTCAGGCATTGTCTTAAAGGCAGTGTTCCTTCACGTGTGTGAGGAGAAGGAGAAACGGCTCTTCCAAGATGATTTCTGCGAACCTCATTTGTGGTGATCTCTTTATGCCAATAAAGGCCAACTTGACTTGACTTGACTTGTGGCGATCTCTTGTATTAGAACATATAACTTTAAAAAAAATCTGTTGCTTGATTATTGGAAGCTGAACAACAAAAGCTTGTAATGCAAGAATCAACATCCACAGGTGAATACGATTATGCAAATCGTCAAAGAAAGTCCTTATTTGTATTTTCTTTCAGGCATGCAGACAAGAGAAGGAAGTCCTCACAGAAGAATGATGACGAAATTCTCCGTAGTAAACTTGAATAGATGCACCTGTTAAGGCTTAACGAATTCGCTTGCCTGCTCTGTGAGAACTTCGTAAAAGTTGTAAGAATCTTTCCATATGACGGATTAGAATTTTCTAGTGCCCTTCTATGAAACATTGCTATTCACTGAACAAGGAATGACACAATTGAACTTTTGATGTGCAAAAGAAGTTTTTCACAAAACGGAAGTTTACTCCGGAGAATTTTGTCATCATTGTTCTGTGAGGACTTCCTTCTCTTGTCTGCATACCTGAAAGAAAATACAAATAAGGACATTCTTTGATGATTTGCATAATCGTATTCACCTGTGGATGTTGATTCTTGCATTACAAGCTTTTGTTGTACACCTTCCTTTGTGTCTTCGCTCGCTGGTCAATTGTGGCTGTGACCTTTCTGTTTATTTGCCTGATTATTGGAGGCACTTTAATGAGTCAGTTAAGAGTTCTTTGATCAACTAAACATTGCAGTCCTAATTACAATGTTAATAAATAACCACGAAATGGTAAAACTGAATGAATTCACATGCAGAATGTAATATGCAATGGAGTTTGTATAACATTAAAACAAAAAAACTCACACTCTGGGTCCTTTTCCAGTTGGTAGCGTTAAACCATGTATAAATCAAGGAGCACTGAAGTGAAGCAAAGGATGTCAAGGCTCTGCAGGCTCCTGCCGGGAACACTGTGAGAGCAGAAATTATTTGAGGACAGAGGACATAACATTGGGAGCAATCAGGGTGGGAGCATTTTGCTTTGTCGACCTCTAATGCAGTGCAGTCACTGACTCTGGGACCACATTTCTAGCAGCAGCATTTATGTGGCCTGCAGATCATATGCATGGCTTGTACATTAATGCACTCCTGTTTCATGGACTGATTTGCTTTGCTAGACATCTCCCACGCATCTCATCCACAGCGCAGCACAGTTTTAATAAGTGCTGAGTCTTTTTTGCTCCAGTAGGCACCTAAAGAAGCTATCAATGAACAATATTAAGTTGATGAAGGAAAATGTAAAATTCACATTGCGTTCCTCACTCAACATTAAGAGAAGATGTAATTCAGAGAGGGAGACAGGTTACATCCACGCATTTCACCATTTACCTCATCAGTCCTTAAGGGACATTTTGCAACTATGAATCAAGAAGACGCCTGGCATTACAATCCCTTCACAGGCATCCTGTAAGCGGCAAAATGGGCAGGGGGGGGGCAGAGTATATAAAACAGTTTGCTTTTTATAAGCAATATATACATTTTCATACCCCAAATTAAATTGTAATGGAATTTTTAACCAGATCATTGTTGTGTGTGTGTGTGTGTGAATGAGGGTAAAGTGCTGCCAAATTGCAGCTGATTTATGACAACCTTCAGTAAGGGGCTTCCAAGGCAAGTGAGAAGCAGAGGTGGCTGGCCACTGCCTTCTGCTGTAACATTGACCACACTGAACATCTTTAATAACATATTATTGCTGAACACACTATTGCATTTTATCATTTCCAGCAGTATTTATATGTAACCAAAAATATTCTTGAAAATGTTGTATATGCCTACCATATACACAGGGATGATCATTATCTAATGCTGTAGACTGACTTATCTACAGCAAGATTGTGCTACACATTTTGAGTAAAATCTGGTATTTCATTTCGCTCATTCTAAAAGGAAGCGTTCCCCCAAATTTCCTATTTTTCCATTGGAAAAACTGGGAACATCCTCATACTTTTTTTCTTGCTATACATTAGGAATGAGTGAAATGCTTTTTAAGGCAAAAATTCTATTAACCCAGAAGAGAAAATATTTTACAGTGCTCCCCAAAATTTCCCAACGTTTTCCTTTAGACAAACTGAAAAAGTCAAACTTTTTCATGATATATGTTTTGAATGTGAAAACCCTGCCTTAAGAAGGATTTCACTCATTCTAAAAGAGAAGATATTTCACAGGATTTTTGCCCCTAGTGTTCTCCCAAATTTCCCAGTTTTTCCATAAAAAAAAAACATGGGAAAGTATTTGTCCCTGTTTTTATCCCAAAGATTCCCCTCCCCCAGTAAATAAATATGTTTGCAGCAAAGCGATTGTGAAGGACCTCCCTCCCTCATCTTATTGTTTACTCAAGATGAAAATATTTAATTCATGTCTTTTTCAGAAAGTCTTATTTGGCCAAAAAAAACCCCACCACTGAAATGTATTAGGCTGCTGTTTAGCTTAACTGCTGTAATGAGACCAATTCCTTTTTGGCTTTAATTGCTTCTATGACTCTATTATTATTTAGGTGTAAACTACAGTTGGAAGAAATAGTATATGATGATGATTATGACATTTGTTAGCTGAGATCTTTGGTTCTTGGAAAATTGGCACATGAAGTACAACTTCTTTGTTGCTTAAGAGCACCACACCTAAACTGTGGGATGGCTCTTTATGGGCAAGTTATGGGCTCAACAGGGCCCAATCTCTTATTTTGCTCATAACTCTGTCTTAGGTAAAATAATGTTGGCTGCTTGAAATCTTTCCCCTTCTGAATCCCAAGAAAACAGAGCTGGCAAGAGGAAAGAGTGTTCACCTCTTGCGTCAGCTAGAACGACTCGGGTCTGAACTCTGGAAGACCATGAAGGCTTTGAAGAGAGTGTGGACTCAATATAAGAAGTCGAGGAGTCGGGTATTATAGAACAATTCTTGCTCTATGCTAATGAGTGGTGGGACTGTGGCAAAGGTCTGGGTATGCACCCCCAAGGACTAATTGCTCCTCGGAAGGAGGGTTTGTACCCTCCTGACCTTTGAGGCCTCCGAGGACTGAGATTAATTATAATTATAATATAGTTCAAGACCAATTTGTTAATATATTGTAAATTACTATAAAGAGCTATGATTGTTTGAAAACTTTATAAATATTATTTAGTAATAAGTCTGGGAGAAGAAAGAAGAGGGAAGATGAAGAAGAAGATATGAAGATAAAGCATGCATGTGAAGTTTTGTTTTTTATATTATTAACTGAATTCAGCAGTGTAGTGCAATTATAAAATTCTTCAAGAAAATTGATTTAATTTAAAAAAACAGGCACCCCAAAGTGGTTTTTGGTATGGTTAAGTTTTTGCCTCTCAGAAGGGACATGCCACTCTGAGAAAAAACCGTAGTGGCACCTTGATCTCTTTCATATTTTTCCAGCATTCACTTTTTTGCCAACTAGATCACACTTCATCAGATTTTAGTCCACAAATATATACAGTAGATTTTAAGAAGAAACGTGTGCAGCTTTTAAGGTGCCACAAGAATCTTGTTATTTTTGCTACAACAGACAAACACAGCTAACCCTTTGGACTCGTTCCATGGGGAGGGGAGAGGTGCCCAGGATCAGAAACCTAAACTAACAATGTACGTTCTCTTCTGCCCTCTTGAGTTTATCTGGCAAACATGAACACAATATATTATTTCCATCAATGACAGTTGCTCAGAAGTAGCACTTAGTGGATTCTGCAAAATTCAATGAATGGCATGTGTGGTTTTTAGAGCACCCAATGAAGCAGGAAAACGCGGACACTGCTGCAGCTATCCTATTCTTCAAAGCCTTTGGTGTTCAAAGTTCTACGGCGCCCCAATATGTAAAATGTGTTCAGTTTCTGAACTGTGCTGCTCAGAGCCCACTGAAGCTGCCTCCCTCTCCAGTGATCAGAAAAGGCCTGAAGGGAGAAGACTCTGCCACTGATGAGTCCATCTAAAATCCCTCCACAGAAATGCTTCCAGTTCTAATAAGATCATCTGGGCATTCCTTGTGCCCCGTTCTCAGTTTTATGATGTGCTCTTGTGTTGTACAAACATCTCTCTTTCAGTACTTTTCTATCCCCCTCTCCAGATAGCCTGGTTGCAGTGGCTCGTTTTGTGGCTTTTATGAGAATGCGTTGCTTCTCAAAGAGCCCTGCTTAATTGCATTATCCCAAGACTCACAGCTGCTAACAGAAAGATTTTTAAAAAAGGCATTGTTAGACTTTAAATGACTTCAGGTTGCTCTGACCTATGCTTATTGTGTGAGAGACTTCCCGTAACTGTCACAAGAACACACAGAGACAGCCAGCAGCATTTTTGTGCTTGAGGCAGAAAAATCCACAGAGTGGTGGAGAGACATCGTTGACATTACTGATAAATTGCCGTCCTTGACTCGTTCCCCAAACCTGTTGCCCAAGGCTCACTGCCTCACCATGGCCAGTGGCAGGATGACATAGATAGTCTTCCTGAGGATATCTCATCAGGCAGCTGTTAGCCAAATTGCTACATTTCTTTAATAATAAAAGATTAGTGAATCATGATATTAATGTGCAAACGGCATAACTATAGGATCATGACCTTTACATACCAGAGTCCCACTTTATCCAAGGCTCCAAAATAAATGCAGAGACTAGGTCTTTGAAAATCACTAAGGGAATATTCACACACACACGCAAATATAAAATCAAGCAATCAAAACACACAGTATAGAACTAGGAAATTAAGGTAGAAAAATCTAGAGATGTTTGCATTAGCAGGTATTTCACTGAGGGGTGATACTTACCTGCCCAGACGCAGTGAGTAGAATCTGCAGCGAAAAATGGAATGACCCTAAGGGAAGGGATCATGTTCTAACTGGCAGAGCACGTGGAAAGTTCCCAAAAGCACTAGGATGGAACCCATGAGGCAGGGCAAGGTGGGGGGGGAGAAGCAGCAGAGAAAGAGCAATGGAGTGGCTTCCTCTTAAGCTGACTAGAGGCACATGTTTCCTCTGTCACCTAGTCCTACTAGAAAAAATCCAGGTCCAGATGGGGCCACAGAATAGGATTAATGGGTGGGCAATTGAAATAATGTTTCTTATAAGTGACACCTTTCAGAGTTTGGGCTTAAGACAAAGGAGAAGATCAGGCAGTCCTTCAAGGTGCTTGGCCAGCCGTTAGCATCAATGATCCAATGGTCTGCAGTTGTGTTATCTTGATGGGCAATGGGTGTGCTAGTCATAGAATCGTAGAATGTTAGAGTTGGAAGGGACCTTGCAGGTCATCTAACCCAACCCCCTGCAGTCTGCAGGAGCACAGCCAAAAGGTAGCCCTACATACCTACAACATACCCAAACATGGTCGTCCAGCCTCCGCTTGAAAACGTCGAGGGAAGGAGCATCCACCACCTCCCAAAGGCAGACTGTTCCACTGCTCAACCACTCTTACAGTCAGCCCAGTTAATCCTGTCACAGCCAAGTTCTTTTGTTTAACCTGAAGGTGACTATGTGCAGTTTCAGGTAACATTGCTAGTAGAAGGGGAGGGGATGCCTGCATGGTGGAGACAATGCTCGTTCATGGCGTTTGAGGAAAGAAACCCAGGTTGCCTCTGCAAAGTATGGCTTCTCTATAAGTCTGGATGCTGGTTCCATGTGGCTGCGATTCTCAGGGAGGCTGACGTGCCGTCTACCTGGGTCTGCAGTGGCTTTAGAGATGCAGGGATGGGTGGCATCGGGTCTTCCATGGGTCCACTTCTGGTTCAACATGCTGCTTCAGTGCAAGGCTTCCCTTGGCTGGGCACATGTCTTTCCATCCAGAAAGTTGGCTCTGTCTCATGGTCACCAATCAGCCCATTTTCCCTGGCACACTCATTGTACAGCCCAGATTTGAAGTTAAACTTCAAGTCCATACTGTATAAGAAGCTTGCAGGGCAACTCAGTCACTACGTGCAACACAGATACTCACTGCAACCCATTTTCATAATTCCATTTAAGAAATCTCTGGATCTTATACCATCAAAAACTATGCCTGTGCATTGTTCCGATGTTCTCTCCACATTTGATGTACCTTTCAGACCCTTGTTCATTGATGGGCTCATTCCTGTTTTAAAGGGTCTGAGAGTGAAGTAAAATCCTAAAAGGCTATACAAAGCACCTTGAGGTTTCAGAGACACAGGTGTAGGTAGAAGAGGGGAAATTGAACTCAGAACCTCTTCTCCTTGAAAAAAATATGAATTTGGCTTTGTGGGAGTCTTGGCACTCGGACATGGTTTATGGATGCATGTGGGCTGGCCAGTTCCTAGGTGGGGAAGCGTAAACTGGGAGTTTAGGGGTTGTTCTTTTTTCTTGTTTTTGAGGCACCTAGTCATCATACAGCTTAAGCTTGGAGCAACCAGTCTTACCTGTAAGAAGTATGGCATATTCTCCCGTTTATTCCATTTGAGTAAGTTAAGAAGGTGGTTTATATTGGAGGAGGGGGGGGTGACGTAAAGTGACGACAATCCTTGCCCAAGGGTTTCTGAAGTCAGTATGTCTCAGTCAATTCCCAGTGCGGGCAATTAAAGATTGGTGCCTCTTTGTTGCTGATTTGAGGTGGGAATATTCGGGTTAGGTTTTTTGACTCCTACTCTCTGAGGTATTTATATTTAAGAGAAGTAGGAGTCCATCCCTTGGGCTTTAAACGCTGCATGTAAACAAGCACCTGATTTTAGACTGTTTAATGTATACTTGTATTTTGTATGAATCTCTTGTGCACTACCCTAAGCCCACTCGCAGGGAGGGCGTATGTAAGCCTAATGAAATAATATTTCCATCTTTAAAGCTCAGTTGTAGTTGCACCATTATTCCTTTTCTGTAAGTAACTGCAACAGCAAATTTAGTAATAAGTGTACTAAGTGAATTCCACCTCTGAAATAAGGTGGACAGAGCGGTCAAATGTGTATGTGTGCATTTGTGAAACGGCACACCACCAGTAACAACTGCCAAATGGATTTGATTACCAAAGCCACTTCAGGTTCTCAGTTCATGCCAAGAACTGAATCTCTTACCCAAATTCAAAGAAGAATGAACGAGAGCCAGTTTGGTGCAACCTTGGGTCAGTCACAGTTCTCTCAGAGCTGTTCTCTCAGGAGCAGTTCTCGAAAGAGCTCTCTCAGCCCCCACCTACCTCACAGGGTGTCTGTGGTGGGGAGGGGAAGGAGATTGTAAACCCCTCTGAGACTCCTTTGGGTAGTGAAGGGTGAGGTATAAATCCAATCTCCTCCTCCTCCTCTTCTTCGTCTACTTCTTTTTGTTCTTCTCCTCTGTCTTAAAAAAAACTTTTATGTGTGATAAATTCCTCCTCTATATGAGGTGTCTAAGAAGGAAGGCAATGAAATATCACTATTTAATTATTATTCTAGTTCTTGTTCCTGAAGTGATAGACAGCTCCAGCTTGGGTCTGGCTTGGCTGCCTGCCTGTAACCCCCTGCCTTCCTATTTGGACTGCTGGTTGTGAAACAGGACACCCAAATGGGATTCATGGGAGAATGGAGATTTGAGCCTGGGAATTCCCAATCAGTCTGGCAAGCTAACTATATTCAGCTAGGTTTGCTGCCTTATCTATATGTATAAAAGAAAGTCCTCTCACCATAAAATCAATGCCCAGGCCAAACATGAAATTCGGGGAGAGCACTCCTGCCATGACATAGATGCTCACTAAGAAGGGATTTTTAGACATTCGACCCCTAAGGGGTAAAATGTGCTCCCCCCATTGATTCCTATGTGGCTGCTAGGTGGCTACCTCCTTGCACCCCCACCCTCTGATTGGTCAGCTGCAGAGCTCAGTGTTCTGAGGTAAAAAACCCCAACAGTTACAGCAGACTGCAGACAACTAATGACAGTTAAGGAAATCAGGAATGGCCATCAAGTACCTGTGAGGTGCAGCAGTGCTGCTGGCCCAGCCTCCCCATGGCTCCAAACACACTCACCCACCTCCTACACGTGATAGGTGGTTGTCTGTCAGGTGCAGCAGCTGTTGCAGGGTACTTAGAGCCAACAGGGAGCCCCCTCCAGCAGTAATGCCTTAGTGATCCTGCCAGCCCAGCCTCCACAATGGCTTCTAATAATCCTCCCCCTCCTACACTGGACAGGCCTGTTAGGTGTAGGAGAGGAGGTGGGATGCTTACAGGCACCAGGGAGGTTTGCTCAGCATGATTACCTTAGCCCTGCTGCTGGCCCAGCCTGCCCAATACCTTTAAATAAAATCACACCCCCCCCAACACCAGACAGGCCGGTGTCTGTCAGATGTAGGAGCAGGGCCAGGGTACTTTAATCCATCAGGTGTGCTGCTCCAGCAGGATCACCTTAGTGGTGCTGCTGGCTCAGCTTAGCCACACTCCCACCCACAATGGAAATATACCCCAAATTTGTAGAAAACTGGTTTCTTTTATTAGGTTATTTAACTTTTCACAATGTTGGTTCTAGAGAATTGGTTCTTATGAACTTGCTTAATATCTGATTGCTCGGATGGTTTTTTGAATACGTAGTTATGTCCCACTTCTTAAATGTAACATAAATGAGAGGTAATTTTGTAAAAAGGGGGGGTATGCCCTCCCTCCCAATTCAATGCCCAGGCCAAACCCCTGCACCAAGAAACCCAAAATAAGGGGAATGCATTCCTTCCATGATTACAAAGAGATTTCTGAGAAACACGACTACTAAGGGGGTAAAAGGGGGGCAAATGTGGTCCCCCAATTGTTTTCCATGTGCCTGGCAGGCTACTGCCTCCCCCCCCCCTTTCTGATTGGTTAACTGTGAAGCTTAGAGTTCTGTTTTGTCTGCAGAGAGTTACTAGGGAGCCCAGCGCCTTAGTCCAAGCTTGGTCCTGAATAACAAAGGAACCAAGGATCCTAGGAACACCAATAGGATCATGGGAGGGAAATTCAAACCCATCAGTAGTTAGAGGGAAGCAGACTAGGCAGAGTTTGGGGACCCATAAATACATGAACACACATAGAGTTGCTGCTTGTTACTGAATCAGACTGCTAGCCAGCTGGAGGCTCTTTTGCTAAACCACAGCCCCTCCCCAACACAGAAATGACACCTGACTCTACTGGCTTGATTGTCAAATGTCAAATGAAATCAGTTGGGGGGAGGGAGATACTATTATATAGTTCCTGGTTCTCTGAGAAATTATGGGAGAACTCCAGCCAGTTTGGTGTGGTGGTTAAGTGTGTGGACTCTAATCTGGGAGAACCGGGTTTGATTCCCCACTCCTCCATTTGCAGCTGCTGGATGACCTTGGGCCAGTCACAGTTCTCTCAGAGGTATTCTGGAAAGAACAATTCTCCCAGATCTCTCTCAGCCCCACCTTTCTCACGGGGTGTCTGTTGTGGGGAGGGGAAGGGAAAGGAGTTTGTAAGCCGTTCGGAGAGTCTGGGTGAAGGGCGGGGTATAAATCCAATCTCTTCTCTCTTCTTCTTCAGGCCCCACCTGGAGGGTGGCAACCCTAGGCCCCTAGATGGCCATCAGTTAGCTCCTAGTCCTTCCAGAAACCTATAAAAAAGAGCAATATCCAAACATCATGACTTTTCGTCTTCTACCAGATGATGGTAGACTACCTATGAAAGCTATATGAGGAGGAGAAGCAGCCACTCTGCACATGCTCAGAAGTACTTTTGTCCACATTAAAGCTTTCTAACATTTAGAGATAAGGCCACTGATGGGTAGAGATTGTCAGATAACGTAAGGAGCATCCTGCTGGATCAACCCGGGGATCCAGGTAGGCCAGCCTCCTGTTTCCCACAGCGATCAACTAGATGCCCTCAAAATCCTACAAGTGGAGACTGGAGGCAACAGCCAATTGTTGGTTTCCAGCCACTTGTCTTTTAAGGCACAGTGCCGCTGGATATGGAGGTCCCATTTAACAACCAAAGCTAATAGCTGTAGACAAATCCTTTACTTCTTAAAGCCGAGACCCACTCCCAAAGGCAATGAGTTCCATAGATTAATTTTCTGTTGTCCGGAGAAGTATTTTATTCACTGACTTCTCCCCAGTGGGGACCCAAGCGGCTGAGACTGTTCCCCTTCCCTCCATTTTATTCTCACAGCAGTTTGTTAGCCACCTTGGTGGCTCAGGTGAGGGCAGAAAGGTCAGGTATGAATTGTGTAAAATAAAAACATGGGGTGTGGCCTGATATGCTAATTAGCTGCATGGTTAGGGGTGTGGCCTGATATGCTAATGAGTTCCTGCTGGGCTTTTTCTACAAAAATAGTCCTGGATTGCATCATGGGTGGCCATGGCCTCGGGTGGTCTGAGCTCACCATTCCAGCTGCCAATCTTGTGAGAGAAAACCTGGGATGAGATCGGACAAATATTTTCACTTCACTCTTTCTGCAGCTAATTACTTACCCCAGCACATTATCAACAGTCTTCCAGAGGAGATTACCTCCACTATAATTACCAAAATCACCGTCATTTCCTCAACCAGTCAAGTTTTCAGTAGCTTTCCAGAAGGGAATGGAAAACAAACCTGAAATGAAATCTCAAAGTTCCAGTTATAAAAGCTTCTTCTGACCCATTCACTGCTAAAACAGTGGACTAGAGAGAGGCAGTTTTCATATCTCTACTCAGTATCTCTCGAGTAGCACCCAAAGCAGACAGTTGGGACATGAAAAGGTTCATACGTGTACCCTGTAAAAGTGTGTTGGAAGAGACAGGCACCATCTGAGTCGTCTTCCTGAAACTAGGCTGAAGCTAATGACGATGCTGTAGAAAAGACCCAGGAGAGTCCATCTGGAGAGAGGCGTTTCTTGATTGCACATGGCAGAATCTGTGATGTTGCTGCTGATACTGATGCTGCTTCTTCATGTACATACTATGAAGTGCCCGGGAAACAATCCTCCTCAGATTCCACATCAGTGGTATCAGCCAGGTGAAATCCTGATCGGTGGAATTGTAACTCAAATTGGTTGTGTTTCCAAAAAGGCTGAATTTCAGCGGCTCTCTGACCAGGATCGTAAATGTTATCCAATGTAAGGGAATCTTCGTTCCTCTAAAGTAGAGATAATGATGACGTCTGATTTTATTTGAGCAAATCTGTATACTGGCAAAACTGAGGAGGCATTTTTAATAATAATCGATGGACACTGATTGGATTTGTGGTATCCAAAACGAAGCTTCGAGACCAAAGGTTCTGCTTAGACCAGTGACAGGGCACATTGTTTCATCGATATTTCATGAGCAGATTGCACTCTTTGTGGTTATGACATTGATACACTAAGGCCCTTTCTGCACTAGACCTTAAATCTTGGTTCAACCCTGTCCCCGAACTTACATTCTACACTACACGCGAGTTCACCCCTGTAATTATCTCGGGGTATTTTTTGTTTCCACATTACATTGAGGTCACCCCGGTTTCGCACCACACTTGTCCCAGGATAAACAGATGCCGTTGTTATAACCAAGGATAAGTGCAAGGTCTTGTGTCGCGAGTTCAACTCTGATAAAACCAGGGATGAGATCCAAGTGTGGATCTCCTAGATTAGAAGGTGTATTTCCTAGATTAGAAGGTGTGTACCAGGAGGTAGGGTTTTTTAAAATTGCACTATATATACATCCATCCAATTGCAGGCTACTTTGAAAAAGGTCAGTCCTGCACAGGGGATGCCAAAAGTTAAAAAATCAAGCAATGAGGGGGGGGGAACGAATGTTTGAAAAACATAGAAACTTCTGAGAAAATGTCAGTGCAATCAATACACAAAGATATTGAATATGACGCAAGAGGTTTGTGATGTTCATCAGGACAGACTGAACCAAGTGTGGCATCAGTGGGCATACATTTTCATCCCTCAGGCTCAATATCTCTTTTATTTTAGACAAAAAACATATAAAAGAAGATGTGAAAGAGATGATGCATAGTTTGGAGAAAGCAGAACAAGAGTGTCCTCCCCACTGTTCACAACAGTAAAACTCAGAATCCCTGAACAAATTTTTTTTTAGCAGTGTATGCAGGAGAGACGTATGAAAGTAATTCCTCACGGAACACTGGCTATGCTGAAGGCTGCTGGATTACACATCCTAAAGGGGGTTAGACAAATTCATGGATCTGTCAAGGGCCATTTGGTTTGTGTTTTTTGGTAACTAACAGGACCCTCCAGTATCCATTTGAATGACAGTCATTGGGGCAGTGGGAATGGCTGATGGCTCCATGTCCAGCTTGTGGGTTTCCCAGGGGCATTGTGCTGTGGGCCATTTCTCTGATTCAGCTGGGACTTTGTTATGTTCTCAGACCCAATACTATGACCAATCCAGATGATGTGCATTGAAGCATTCTCTTTTAAAACAATAACTGATTTTCTTTGCAGCCTGTTAACAAAGTTCTACCAGCACATCCTGGCCTTGGTGTTTGCCATCCATGAGATCCATGAGAACCCCAGCATATTGCCCAACGTCACTCTTGGGTTCCACATCCATGACTCCACCATAGATACAAAATGGATTTACAGGACCACCCTGGACCTACTCTTCACATCACCTGAACTCGTCCCAAACTATAAATGTGCCTCCCAGAAAAAAATGATTGGTGTCATTGGGGGATATAGTTCTGAAACCACCTCAGACATGGCAACCCTCTTAAGTCTTTACAAGATCCCACAGGTAAAGTTCAGAGAACTGGGATTATTTGGACTTTCACAAATCTCACATGTAGTTTGCTGATCTATTCTCAAGGGTTGTGAAGAATCAGAAATCCAACTGAAAAATAAGGGGAGAGGTGAAATATGTTAAGCTGCGTTTGGGTTTGATATGGATCTTGAAATGACAGTTGCCAGGAAGGACTCCAAAGAATGTTTGTTGAATATTCAGGTTGAATATGTTCAGGTGATGGGAGGTGTTACAGCTCTTCATTCTGTTCAATGCATGGGTGCTGATCTGGTTTGTTCACCAATTCTATCTATCTATTACTGCTTGTATTATGGAAGCTACTAAAAATGGAAGAAAAGAAGGATTGTACGGGAAAGGCAATGTAATTGATTTACACAAATCTGGGGACCTTTTGTCTGCGGTTTTTGTTTATCAAGCTGAGAACAACATTCCTAGATTGCAAGATCTTTGTTTTTACTCTGAATCCTCTTTGGAACATCAAGGCTAGAGGTATGTGGTTCTTCTGAGATGCAGCTAAAGAACTGAAATCAAGTTTATATGTTTGGGTGGGCTGCGAATGGTGTGAGGGAAAGTCATTATTAAAAGGAGGGCAAATGCAAAGAGAGATTTCCCCCCCCTTTATTGACCATATGCTCTGATTTTAAAAATATATTTTTAAGCATACTCCTCTTGAACCTAATTTGTTTAATGCCAGAATCTTGCCCACAGGAAAGGGAATGGCTGGATTTTACATGGAATATAGTCCTTTATTAAATGTCATGTTGAAACCCAAGGTTCTGTTTCAGTCATCGCAATTAGTCAAAAATAATTGCTAGATTAGCATAGAAGATTACTTGTGTAGGATCAATCAGCGTCACTGTGGGGCAAGGAAGGAAACAGGCATGCTGGAAATGATCCCCCCAAAACACCCCAGAGAGGTCAAAAATATTTACTAGATTGGAAAGCTGCTATTCTCAACACGGCTGTCTCCTTGATTTGGAAGACAACTTCCTTTGACTCATCCTTGGGATTCATACAACTCTACCCAATGAACAGCAAATGTGAATCCAGGAGAAGAAGCGTCCATCGCCATTTATTTGGCTTTTTCCATCCTCCTCTCTGTTGTATAAGTGAACATGCACTTATTCTCCTGACCCCTTTTACATCTCAGATTTTACATCTGTACACACAGCATGAACACAGAAGCCGTGCAATATTCAGCACAGGAATAACATGAAGTTTCTTCTTGAGAATGTTGACCGGGTGAAACAGGAGTGGATGACCTGCTGAACAGTATCCTATACTCTCTGCCTCTCAATCACTCTCTGAGCCCAACTTGGCTTTGTTCTTTAAATAGCATCGGGGAGAGCATTGCCCCTTGAGGTACTCCGCACTCCAGCGGGTGTCTCCTGGACAGCTGCTCCCAAGTGCCACCCTTTGTCCCCAATCTTGGAGAAAGGAAGCAAGCCATTGCAAGGCAAGCCCCTGAACCCCCAGGTCGGCAAGGCGGTGAAGCAGCAGCTTTAATTATTGGGATTTAAAATTGTGGTCTTTTATGTATTTTTATATGGGGCTGCGGTTGCTCAGTGGTTAAGATGCTCAACTGCAGACCGGAAGGTCAGTGGTTCAGCAGTTCAAGACCTGAACTCCCGTCTCTGGTCCCAGCTCCTGCCAACCTAGCAGTTTGAAAGCAAGAAATTGCAAGTAGATAAATAGGTACCACTTTGGTGGGAAGGTAACAGCTGTCCACATGACCATGGAAATGCCTTCGGACAGCCCTGGCTCTCCAGCTTGGAAACAGAGACGAGCACTGCACCCTAGAGTCAGATTCAACTGGGTTTTCAGCAAGGGAAACCTTTACCTTTACTGATGTATTTTTATAATACTTGTTTTATTCACATTATAAGCCACCTGAAGTACTGCAAGGTGAAAAGATGGCTAATAAATGTTTTAAATAAATAAATTCCAGCCAATTTTACTAGTAGAAGGATGAAAGATGCAGATGAAGAACTTGTGCAACAGTCTGGAAAGCCGAGTTGTATTTTATGCAATTTACATTCAAGATACTATAGGTTCAAGATCTGGGGTAACATTGAAATACCTTTCGAAAGGTGATGAATAGAGTTAAGTATTCCTGTTATCCCTCTGTAACGTGATTCCCCCCCTTAGTTGTCATTTGGCTCATTTGAATCAGATGTGGACGGCCCAACCAGTCTCCCTTCCTTCTACCGCATGTTCCCTAAGGAAGCCCTCCAGTATGAGGGGATTGTCCGGTTACTTCTGCACTTCAGGTGGAAATGGGTGGGGCTCATTACTCTGGATGACGAAAGGGGAGACCATTTCTTGCAGACTTTGGAGCCGATGCTCTCCAGGAATGGAATCTGTGCAGCCTTCACAGAAAAGGCCACAAGACAGATCCAGTGGGATGACATAGAGTTTGTGATGGAATATCTTGACAATAGTACTGTACATATTTTGGACAGCAAAGCCAATGCCATTGTTGTACATGGAGAAACTACAACATTTATTTGGCTGGCAACCATTATCTTAATTCCTGAAATTTTAATGAAACTAACAGGGACTGAATATGTGGAGAGAACCTCAGTAGGAAGGGTGTGGATTACAACAGCCCAGATTGATTTTGCATTCACTCCTTTTCAAAGGGCATTTGATATAGGAATATTCCATGGTGCTCTTTCCTTCTCCATTCATTCCAAGGACATCCTAGGCTTCCGTGAATTCCTTCAACGCTTAAAACCTTCCAGGGCAAAGGACGATGGTTTTATCAAGGACTTCTGGGAGCAACTGTTCGAGTGTGTATTACCAGTGTTCGGTAACTCAGCAAAGTCTGGTGAGACGTGCACTGAAGAGGAGAGACTGGAGACTGTCCCGGCACCTTTTTTTGAAATGAGCATGACCGACCACAGCTACAGTATATATAACGCTGTCTATGCCATCGCACATGCCCTACACATCTTGGATATGTCTAAAACCCACCACAGAGCAATGGATCATGGAGGCAGCTTGGCATCTCGGAATGTGCCACCTTGGAAGGTAATTACTCTTCACTGGGTGGTGGTGGGGGGAAACCCAGTCCCCTGCCATGCTCAGGGTTCAATATGTAGGCAAGAGTGGGGAAATGAGATTTTTAAGCCTTTTCCCTTCCCATCTGAGAGTCAGAAAGTCCCTTAGCTGTCCTGGGTCTCCTGTCCAGTGAGGCTTCTCCATCCCTCTACTCCTGAATCTCCCTGTTCTCTGGGTTTCGTTGCCACCATCAAGTCATTGCAATAAAGGGCATTCTCTGCCCCTAGACTTGAATGTCGACTCCACGACCATCTTGCCCTCCTAGGCTTAGCTCTTGGGTTCTCCTAGGAAGTAGGCTAGCTGCAACTCCTCCTTTCTCCTCTTTTGGTCCGCCTGGGGCTACAGTGTGGATCACGGGCCAGAACGATTGCCTTTGAAATGAAATGCAAGTTATTAAAGAACTGAAAATGCACACAGCATCTGTAAACACAAGATATTGAGCCAAGACAAAAGAAAAGTAGGAAAAAACAACTCCTTAACTGTTACGTAACCAGAATGATACAAAATTAGAACTGGCTATCGGTTTTGGAAGTTGCAAGCAGTATTCCCTCTAAGCTGAGTTACTGTGAGCTAGCTCAGTTTTTTAGCTTCCGGTTCACAG
Source organism: Gekko gecko (assembly GCA_029375565.1). Taxonomy (NCBI): domain Eukaryota; kingdom Metazoa; phylum Chordata; class Lepidosauria; order Squamata; family Gekkonidae; genus Gekko; species Gekko gecko. The sequence continues at coordinate 45,416,636 of JAPDNY010000015.1, read as the reverse complement.
ATTTTTGTCCTTAGCTCAGGGAGGAGGGCTCCAGAGCAAACTAATTTATGCAGTAGCCAAATCGCTCACTCACAACTTTAATGCCAGTAGCTCACAAAGTAGAATTTTTGCTCACAAGACTCGACAAATTAGAGAGAGCATTGGTTGTGACCTTTTAGAAATCATCTGTCACATTGCTCCAGTGTTTTTAGGCTTTCCCCTTTGTGGTTTCAGCAACATGTGCTTAACACAGAGTCCTGGTAGTGAAAAGAGAATGGCTCAATCTCTTGGGGGGGAGGAGAGATTGAGCTAAGATGGGTGCAAAGAGCACCGCATGACCAATCACTATTCAAGAGACCTTTGTTGTCTCCTGATAGAGTTGCCAGTCCAAGGGCAGCAAATGTCACAATTTTACAGAGGGGTGGAGCTGATGAAAATGTGTCACTAACAGTGCAAGATTACTGTGTGAATACCTGAAGGTGACATCAACCCCTGCCCCCAGTGAGACATTCTAGGAATTCCCCAATACTCTGTGGTAAAAGCCATGGAAAGTCCTGTAGAATCGTGAGCTCTAACCTCTTCTTTCCTACCACCTCCTAGTACTTTCCTTCTTTGAACACATATGTAGCTGCCTTATACTGAATCAGACCACTGGTTCCTCAAGGTCGACTCAGACTGGCAGCAGCTCTCAGCAGAACTCTTTCACATCACCTACTAACCTACCTTTCAAGTGGAAATGCGGGGGATTGTCCCTGGGACCTTCTGCATGCCAAGCAAATGCTCAACACTGAGCTACGGACACTTCCTTTTTGCCAGCTTTGGATGCAGCCAAACCAAAATGGATCTCTTTGGAAGTTCTTTCAGTAGCATTCATTCAAGAAACACCCCGAATCACACTTCCTTCCTTTGTCTTGTGCCTGGCAATGCGAGTTTATTCTCATGAGCAAAGCCAAAATAGCTGCATTCATAAATGACTTCTCACCTAGAAGAAAGTAATCTAAAAATCTCGTTGAAAGTGAAAGGTGTTGGTGAGCACATCAGTTGATTCCAGTTGATTCCAGGCCCCTTAATGCTCTTTCTCTTTTCACCAAGCTCCACACTCTTCTTCAAAGAATTGCTTTCAACAACAGTGCTGGAGAGGAAGTGACCTTTGATGAACAACGGGAACTGAAAGGTGGATTTGATATTACCAACTTGATCACTTTCCCAAATAACTCCTATGCCAGAGTCAAGATCGGGAGGCTGGATCCTCAGGTCCCTCTTGGTAAAAGAGTGATGATCGATCAGGACAGAATTAAGTGGAACAGACACCTTCCACAGGTGAGAAAACATCTCAGTGTCTCTCAAACAAATACAAAATCCATAGTCATTTAATGAAATGAGTAGGCAGAAGCTTTGAGATCCCAGATATCACAGTTCCATTACCTCAACAACGTGGAGAATAATTCTGAAGCAAAATACTCACAATGGCTTCTCCGGTCAAAATTCTTGCTTTCTTCAAGGACAGGTGCCTCCTCTCTCTCTGTGTAATGATCCCTGTAAGCTAGGTTACAGCAGGAAAAAGAAGGAAGGGGAGAAATTCTGCTGCTACCATTGTGATCTGTGTCTAGAAGGGAAGATGGCAGACAAAGAAGGTAAGAGATGCTCTGGGAAAGATTGTTCCTCTTAAAGATCCCCAACAGTTTGATCACCTGAAGGGTGGGAATTGAAACCTCTGCATTTTGAGGAAACATCCAAAATGACCTATATATGCTGCTTTGTCATGATTCATTCAGAATGTATAATAGAAGTCGAGTCCTACTGGATCAGACCTGTGGTCCATCAGGTCCAGCATCCTCTCTCAACAGTAGCCAGTCAGTTCATCTGGGTGGCCAACAACAGTGTATAGAGGCCAAAGCCTTCCCTTGATGTTGCCTCCTTGCGCTGGTACTCAGAGATTCACTGCTGCTGAAGGTGGAGGTTCCCTTTAGTCAACATGGTTAGTAGCTGTCGATAGGCTATCCTCCATGAGACTGTCTGATTCCCTTTCAAAGGTGCCTGTCTCTGTGGTCATCTATACATCAACAGGCACCAAATCCCATGTTTTTAACCACAATAGGATTCATACTCTCAGCTCAATATATCCCTGAAGGTGCAAATGGTCACGTTGCTTCTTACATATTTTCATTGTTAGGACATGTTTATAAAACTGTTTTCATCATGGGCTGATGATACAATGTTAGGTATAATCTTACAAAAACCTCTTATTCTGGTATTGTGAAAATGTCTAAGTAGGTTATCTTCTCCTTTCAGATATGGATGATTGCATCACTTGCCCTGAAGGTCATTATCCAAACCAGGGACAAGACCAGTGCCTTCCCAAGATTCCAAACTTTCTTTCGTTTTCTGAACCTCTGAGCATTGTTTTAGCCTTTTTAGCTCTTTTCTTCTCTCTGATAACAGCTCTGGTGCTGATGTCCTTCATAAAGCACCAGGACACTCCCATCGTAAGAGCCAACAACAGAAGTCTCACCTACATTCTGCTCATCTCTCTCTTCCTTTGCTTCCTCTGCTCCTTGCTCTTCATCGGACAGCCCAACGAGGTGACCTGCCTCCTCCGGCAAATGACTTTTGGCATCATCTTCTCCGTTGCTGTTTCTTCTGTTCTGGCAAAAACGGTGACTGTGGTTGTGGCATTTATGGCCTCCAAGCCGGGAAACCTTTTCCAAAAATGGATGGGGAAACGATTGGCACATTATATAGTTCTTTCTTGCTCCTTTGTTCAAGTTGGCATTTGTGCTGTTTGGCTTGGTTCTTCCCCTCCCTTCCCAGATACGGACATACATTCACTGAGAAGAGAAATCATAGTGCAATGCAATGAAGGGTCAGTCACCTTGTTTTATTGTGCCTTGGGTTACATCGGATTTCTTGCCTCCGTCTGCTTCATTGTAGCTTTTCTAGCGAGAAAGTTGCCTGACAGTTTTAATGAAGCCAAGTTCATCACCTTCAGCATGCTGGTCTTTTGCAGTGTTTGGCTATCCTTTATCCCAACCTACCTGAGCAGTAAAGGAAAAGGCATGGTTGCCGTGGAGATCTTCTCCATCTTAGCTTCCAGTGCCGGCTTACTGGGCTGTATCTTTTTGCCCAAATGCTACGTCATTATCCTGCGACCTGAATTGAACAGAAGAGAGCAGTTGATAATGAAAAAGCACTAAATTCTTCCATCAGCCATCCCCTTGTTCTCCAGTTGTATTTTTATCAGACTCAAATAGGGACTTTTTGTTCTGTGCAGAGAATGAAACCCATGAACCATTTCCTGACATTCATTAGTTAAGTTTGGTTCTCTTTCCGAACAGAAGAATTATACATTTGAATGTTTCATTTTTGTAAGTCTCAAATGTAAAAAGCCAGGTGGGGAGTATGTGCATGTGACCATTTCCACACAAGTGCAAACCTCCATATTGGCATTCTTAAATAATCAACATTTGTAAAGCTTTTCACACAACTTTTTGCCTCCCCAGGAGTAGATCCAAATTTAGTGCCCCATTACCCCACGTTTTCTGAATCTACTTTTTCTGCAATTTCCTCCCCGGCACCCTTTTGTGTCATCAGTGTCACGTGTTCACTCAGCCTCCTGCCCCCTTCAGGTTGTCCCCTGAGCAATTTGCTATTTTTAACAAAGTATAATATACATTGCATTATGAGGCAATTTTTTCCCATTATAATATAGCAATGTTATAACGTTGGGATGACAAGGGTAGTGAGGTTTCACGTAGCCTTCTCCATGCAATCATCCATCCATGAAGTTCCTTTTCTTTCCTTTTTTGGGTGGGTGGGTAGGTTTTGATGCAAAACATTCGTGTTGTTTCTTCATTCTCTGCACCCTTTCCCCTCTAGCTCCTAGTGTGTTTTCTTTTCTTTTCTTTTTCTCCAATGTTATGGTGTTATTGTCTACTCAGACAGGCAGCGGCTCTCCAGTATCTTTCACTTCACCTCCTACCTGATCCTTTTAATTGGAGATGCCAGGGATTTATTTATTTATTTATGATCAAACTTATACCTCGCCCTCCCCGCAAAGCAGGCTCAGGGTGGGACCTGGGACCTTCTGTAGGTCAAGCAAATGCTCAGCCAGCAAGCCACAGCTCCTCCCGTAACAAAACAGAACATGGTCTTCACCTCCAATACTAAATGCACACACAGGGAAATGTCATTTGAACAGAGCAGCAGCTTTTTCTGGACTTCCTTCTTCACAGACCATGATGTGGGGCAATGAGGATGGTCACCGTCCCAAATCCAGTGTAGATCTGGCAGGATTTTCTGCAGGCAACATTATTTTTGTTTATCTATTTATTTGTTTGTAAACTTATTGCCCTGCCCTCCCCTGAGTCACAGGGCTTGGGGCGGCTCACAACATTCAATAAAACAATCTATAAATAGGAATAAAACATACAAAAGCATTAATTTACAACCCATAAAATAGCACCCTAGCTCAGGCATCAGAATTAAACATGATCGTTTGGCAACCAACAACCAGCACCCCAGGCTGCTATAAAGAAAACCAAAACCAAAAACCAGGTGTCTCTACTAATAGGTGGTAGAAAACTGTCCTCAGCTATCCTCAAAGGAAAGCCCGGCTAAACAACTTCATCTTATAGGCCCTACAGAGGCTAGAAAGATGTCATCTGGCAAAGAGTTCTACCAGGCAGGGGCCACAATGGAAAAAGCTCTTGCCCTCTTGAGGACAGATGACCACCTGTGGGTGAGGCACCAGCAGCAGAACATGTGAAGAAGAACGAAGCAATCTTGGGGGGGGACAGATAGGGAGAGGTGTAGGTATGAAGGTCTCAGACCTTTTAGGACATTCAACACACCTAATACAAGGAGAAAGGTTCTGACTGCCTCGAGTGAGATGACACTTGACCTGGGTGATTGACACTATGTAGACTTTGATGTGGAAGCTGAAGAGAGTTCCATTTGCCTTTTGAGCTTTGATATGTGATAGCTGTATTCTGGGATGTGGTGTGACTGTTCTGTGCACATCATTCTCGTATGTTTGTACATTTTGGTGTCACCTGTGTTTAAGGACTTGTGAGCTCAACCCAATTAACTAAGTGGTTTCATGAAGGGTGGCAAGTTACAACACTATAATCACTGCTATGCACCATGGTTCTTTTGTTTAGTGTCATCCCTTGACGGAATGTACTCTGCGTGTTCCCCTGTGTGTACTATGTTCCACTTTGGAATCACAATGTATGTGTTTGTATGCATGTGGAGGGGGAGGCTACCAAGGATTCCTACAGCAGTCTCTGTGATATGAGAAAGAGTGATGGTACCTTGTCAGCAATGTGGGGATTATAGCAGAGCATTATGAATTTCCCTGTGCTGTGGCTTCAGGACTTGTCTGGTGCCAACCATAGGACTGATGGCACAGCCCCAGTTGCTAGCCATAAGTGAATGCTGATTACCTTGCAGCACTGCAAGCAAAGGTAACAACTGTGGCCCAGTCATGGATCAGTCTAGAGTGCCCACTCAGTTCTCCCTCCCCAAGAGTTGGAAGGGAAATCTACTCCTTAAGCACCTTGACTGAAAGTACATTTTTTTAAAGAATATATTTATTGGATTTTCAAATATAAAGGTGAGACAAACAATTTTTTTTAAACATATCTCAGTGTTCAAATACAACAAGAACAAATTATTTACTTTATCACACAGGCGTCATACCATACCTTTTGCATATTTTACAACTTAAATTTACTCAACATATATATTCAGTTTCAAATCCTTCATTGTATATGTGCATTATTCCTTTTTTAAAGTTTCCTTAAATGAGTTTCTTTCAAAACACACCTAAAGAGAAAAAGAGCCAGTTATAAATGCTTAATAGCCTCCAATCTTCTGCTATACCAAATCTCACAGTCCTTCTTTCCTGAATTGTATTACCCATTGTATTTCAACCCAATAGACTCCGTTTCTTACAAATTTCATATATAAATCGTATCACCAAAACTTAATTAAAATTAATCTTAACCAATATCATCATTTCCATCCAACAATTTATCTCAGTCCTTTTAAGAAACATATTAAGGCCATAGTATCATGTAAACTTCAAAACCATCATGTATATCTGAAACGAAAACAAAAAAGAAACAACCAAGTATTTGTTAAGTTAGAACATACATAATTTCTCATCTTTCTTTTCTGGAAATTATATTTTTTACAAATTTCATGTATAGTTCATACCACCAAAAATTAACTCATGCAATTTATAATCTTAATTAATATCCTAATTTCTGTCCATCCAGCAATTGATCTCAGTCCTTATACAAAACATATTAAGACCATAATATCTTATAAACTCCAAAGCCTTCATCACATATGTATGTAAAGGAAAAAGCAAATACTCTTTACAATAGAACCTGCCATCCATTTATACATAATTTCTCATCATTCTTTTCTAGGGACTACTAAAAACCATTTTCGTTCCAATTTTACATATATAAAAGACACTGCTATCATATTTCTTATCATCTTTTTTATTTTGCTAAGCCCTCCCCCCCCAATATCTTCTCCAGATGCCTTACGTTTTTGTATTTCCAAAGTTTTATTTTCGATTTTTTCTCTCCGGATTCCATGAGTTTATTCTCCAGACTAATTCTTAAGAGTTCTCTTTACAGACCTCTTTGCTTTCTTTTTAAACTCCAAATGCCTTCTGATTTTATTTTCACAAAGTTTTATTCTCATTTTTTTCCATCCAGGTTTCCTATATTTAAATTTCAGTCTTTTATTACTCTTGGGAATTCTCTTTGTTTTCCTTTTAATTATTTTTGATATTTTTCTAGGCGTAAAGCTTATTGGGGTTTTTTGGCTACAATTCTTTCCTCCTCTTCCTTTAATATAAGTGATGCATCTTGAAACGTTTCCCTTTGCTGTTCCTTATTTCTTCCTCCTCTCCCAAATCCATCAACAAAACAGGTTTTTCTAAAAGATTTTTGTAGGCTATTGTAACTACACTTTGTATTTCCACTCTCAATAGTTTCTGGAATTGATCCCATGTTAAATTTCCAATTTCCATATTTTCCCAATCCTCCTCTTCTGTGATATCTTTTACCATCGCCATTTTCCTGCTCAATTACACTCTTGGCTTCGTTACTCAAAAGTCAAACACGGTATACTCCAACTAATAGTTTAACATAATATACTACAAGTTTTATACAGCAGTTGCTTTTGAAGGTTAGTAAATTCAACATTCAAAGACAGCTTCTTACCTCCATCATCTCATTCAAAGTACTCACTGCTCAGCTTCTCTTCTCAGCCGCTTTCTCCCATTCTTTTGGCAGTAGAAAGTGGGGGTATTCCAATATAAACTTTCATTGTTTTATTCTTGTACAAGGTGCCCGTTCTTATCTTCGTAATTATGATTTTGTTGTATTTTAAAGTTCTTAGTCTCTAAAATTGGATGGTCACACCTATAGCAAAAAACATGGCAGCCATGTTTTGCTTCTTCTCTAGCTTCTGCCTCAAGACAAACTTGGTCTCTCCCTGCTGAACCACCATTCTCAGGGATGCCGAAATGAGTCTCCTGTATCCCAACCTCCCTCCAAGAGGTCAGGAGAAGCCCCTGGGGGTCACCAGGACCGGGAAGGGCTTCAAAAAGACAGGAGAAGATGGGGAAACCCAGGAGCATCCCGAGGTTCGCCCATGGTGCTGTGCTGCTTCTCTTTTTCCGACTGAAAGTACAATCATGTAGCCTAGGGGTAACCAATCTGCATTAAATAGTCTTAAATATTAATAAACAATCTTAAATATTCAGCCAAAGAGATACGCAAATGATACACAGAGGGTAGAAGAAAGCAGTACCACAATGAGATAGTGAAAAGGAAGGCCTAAATTAATTGAATTAATATAGATTATATGACTATAGGAGGGAAGTGGGAGTTAAATCAAATAGTGGAGTGCAAGAAAATAAGGACCTGATGTGGGAGAGAAGGAACTGAGAAATGAGGAAGTACCTAATCCTCATTCTTAAAAGGTCTGAGGCAATCGTGTCTTCAGTATCTTTCAGACTTGCTCAAAAGCATTCTTTAAACCCAATGCTCCTCTTCCCGTTTGGGCTGTTCTCCTTGATCCGTGCTCTGCTGCCTTGCCGTCTCCCTTTCCCCTACACACTGTACCCCATGCCCAGAAGTGTCAGGGAGAGGACTGACCTCCCAAACAACTTCTTACCTCTACTGAGCTTGTCATGTAGGCCCAGCCCTGGCAAGACAGCATCTGGAGGAAGCGAGGGATATGAAACCACAAACATTTCTGTGTTTCCTCTCTTACAAATGTGTGGCCAGGAGCCAGTATGGTGGGGGTCATTCTCTTACATCATCTCAGTCACAGAATGAGACAAAAGGAGACAGAAAGGAGAAGTGGGAAAGTGAACAAGCACGGGGTGTGTATGTGTGTCTTTAGGAACTGGGAATAAGGAACCAACTTTAGGCTTATGCAAAAACCGCTCAGACAGAAAGAGGAAGCATCAGGAGTAAACTTGGGGGGGGGGGCAGTGGGGCTCGAGTCCCCACAGGGATTTCTTGTTCTGGGCAACGCCCCCAGCAGGCTGCTAGCCTCTTTTTGTGCCCTTGTGTGCATTTATGGCATCTATGCTAAAGGGAAGAAAGTCTGTTCCATTACTTAAGTGGGATGAATCGGTCTTGGCTGGTTGAGAGAGTAAAGAAAGGTAGGTAGAAACGAAAAGATCCCTGTAGCAGGAAAACATTCAGTTTGCCGGTAATAAGATTTCAGATGATGATGCACATCTTTCAGTCTAAAATGTTTGCACACATTCAAAGCTTAAGGAAAAAAGTAAATGCTTGCATGGCTGCCTCTTATACGGTGGCCTAAGCAGGAGACGACATCTGGCTCCATGACTGTTACGTACTAAGATCGAGGCAGCGTTTCTTAAACAGCCATTTTTTTATTCAGCTCAGAACACGAACAAGACTCATAGAACGATGCAACTGTATACCTTTTGAACCAGTGAGGCCACACCCCCTAGCACAGCAATGACCAACTACGATTGAGGGCTTAGGGCCAATGGGATTCATTCCCACCAAAGATCCGAGTCTGTCTGGATTGGCCTGTCACGCCACAGCGACAAATCCGACTGCAAGTTTTAAAATACCACGAGTCTATGCAGCTTGTGTCTGAAGCTCCAGCTAGTTTACTTTAAGCAATGTAATTAAGCAAATACATAACAATGACCTAATTAAAAATGACCCCCCCCAAAGTTACATGCCCCTTCTAGACTCTGCTCTCTAAATGGGCCAGGCCCTGGCAGTATAGTCAATGCACAGTCTTGATCTTAATTATGGCCAGATAGGTATGAAGTGGAGAGCCCTTGAATTGTCTCCCAGGATTATGCAAGAGGAGAGGGGAGCAGAACACTATTTTGTGGCTTGTTCTTCTGATCAAGAACTGTCCCCTCTCAAGCATCTCCTCACCCCACCCCGCAGCTCCAGCTCCAGCCTCCAGAAATTGCATTTCCATTTGTTTCCCTAAAAAGTCCAACAGGAAAGTATTCAAGGGTCTCCTGCCTCAAGGATCAGAATTCCATCCAAGCCCTTTAAATCAGAGGTGTCAAACTCATGGATTACGAGGGCTGAATCTGACATAAACGTTGCTTTGTCAGGCTGAGCCACGTGTGGCCATAAAATGTAGCACACGGTACCGGAGACATACAGTGATTTCAGTTGTCGAATGGCAGTCCCTGACCTCAGCCTCCAGACCATGTGGCAACAGAGTTGGACAGCTAGAGGGGGGCAAACCCAAAGCTTCCTTCCTGTGTTTACTCTTTTGCCACCGTCCCCTTTGATATGCAGATTGTATTCTCAGGGAAATGTCTTTCATTCTGTTCATCCTCTCTCAGAAATCTCTTCCCTTCTCCCTGCACGCATCAAGAGGGTATGCGCTGCCCTCATCTTGGCACCATGAGACAGCTGACTGCTCACCAGGGCTCTTTTTGTAGCAGGAACTCCTTTGCATATTAGGACACACACCCCTGATGTAGCCAATCCTCCAAGAGCTTACAGTAGCCCCTGTAAGAAGAGCTCTGCAAGCTCTTGGAGGATTGGCTACATTAGGGGTGTGTGGCCTAACATGCAAAGGAGTTCCTGCTACAAAAAGAGCCCTGCCGCTCACCATCTGTGTCCATCCTTGGTTAGCTAGGCTAGAATTCGATCCAGCCTCTAAGCTCTCCTATCTAAAGTGTAGTTCTAGAATAAAGTGACTAGTATTCCTCTAAAACTTGCAATGTGTCTCTTGTGTAGCTTTGTAAGCTGGTGAAAATAGGCGCCTGCATTTATAGCTTTATTTAAAGCACTCTGCTAACTAGCAGGTACGAGACTAACCATACCAGTTAACCCAACAAGAAATGACAAAAGAAGAAGGCATTTCATTCTAATTTCTGTATTATGAGGACAGACACAACATCACTCCCATTTACTTTAGAGTGAAGAATCTCCCCAGCACTTTCTTGAAGGCCACCTTCACATCTTTGTTGCGCAAGCTGTAAATGATGGGGTTGGCTAGAGGGTTGACGATGGTATAGAACAAGGCAATTGCCTTGTCCAAGCTTGGAGTGTGCTGGGAGGGGGTCGGGAATACATCAAGAGAATGGATCCATAGAACAAGGAGACAGAGATTAGATGAGCAGAACAAGTGGAGAAGGCCTTGCGCCTCCCAGCTGCAGAGCGAATGCGTATGATGGCTGCCCCGATCCCAATGTAGCAACCCAGGATGAGAGCCGTGGTTGCCAATACATTGGAACCAACGGCAGAAATCAGGATAACTTCATAGACTCGAGTGTCCTCACAGGCCATCTTCATTAATGGTGGTGCGTCACAAAAGAAATGGTTGATGGTGTTGTCCCCACAGAAGTGTAAGCGGAAGGTGTTGCCTGTGTGTATAGCGGCATTGGCAAGGCCAGCTACATAAGAAGCAATGACCAGTTGGATGCACAGCTTCTTGGGCATGGCAGTGGCATAGAGTAGTGGGTTGCAGATGGCCACATAGCGGTCATATGCCATGGCAACCAATAAGTAGCACTCGGCATAGACCAAGAAACAAGAGAAGAAGAACTGTGCTGCACAACCGGCAATAGACATGACCTTGTTCTTGGACACACAGTCAGACAGGATCCGGGGAGTGTACACTGAGGAGTACCAGAGGTCCAGGAAGGAAAGGTTGCCCACAAAGAAGTACATCGGGGTGTGCAAGTGGGAATTAAGATAGATCAGAGCCATAAGACCCATGTTCCCAGTCAGCGTGAGAGTGTATGAGATCAAGAACAGCACAAAGAAGGCCAGGCGCAGGACTGGATGTGTCGTGAAACCCACCAGAACAAACTCAGTAACTATTGTCTGGTTGACCTCCATGTCCATTGTCTCTACGGGTCTCATCTGTTGATACAGAGAAGAAGAATGGGGATTTTGCTGTTTATTTCAGTGGTATGTAAAATACACCTGGCAATTTGAAAGATGTGTTGTAAAATGCTTCCAGGTACATTTTGTTTCATTTTGCCCATTGCCCTTGTTTCTGTTTTAGAAATGCTTTCTAAAAACATACAGTGTACTGTTTTGGCACAACACTTCTTGGGAGAACATCAGAAAAGGTGTCCTGTGTGCAAGTGGCAAAGATGCTGCGGACAGAAGCATGGCAAGTTATAATACTGTGGCACCCATAATCAAGTATATTAAGTGTTCCTGGGGAGCCAGAGATGACAATGTAGGCAAGTGGACCTTGGAGATACTGGAAATGGCCTGGGCCAAGATCCAGAAAGATCTTCATCCCTTCTTAAACGTGGAACAGCCTGGATGCCAAGAAAGGACTGCACAACAGGAGAGAATTCTGCATTCAACCAGATCTTTGCATGCTGGTTTCCACTACCACTTTTCCTACTGCTGGGGAGAGATGCTGCTGTTCATTGTACCATCTTCACCAAGCTCCTTATCCATTTGTGCCTCTTCTTGGAATCCTGACTGCACTACCAAATATTTCTCCTGTTTCCAAAATAACTTTCTATGGAAATGAAACAGAACATTTACTACAGACCCCCAATTATTTTGTGCTCCCGATTTAAGTTTCCATCAGTAATCCAACAGCAAACACCTTCCACTGCACAGAACTATATGGCATTATCTCACACATGTATCAGCACTTACCAGAAGTTATAACTTTTTTTCCTTGTTGTTAAAATTAGGACTGTTACTCAATGTATCCTGTACGATTTTTGTTGATTACCCAATATGATCTGAATACATTTGCATAGAACAATACTAAAGAAAAGACATACTGGTTTTTAATACTGGTGTAGCTGAAATAAAGAAGGCCAATGCTATGCTGGGGATTATTAGGAAGGGAATTGAAAACAAATCAGCCAGTATCATCATGCCCCTGTATAAATCATTGGTGCGACCTCATTTGGAATACTGTGTACAGTTCTGGTCACCACATCTCAAAAAGGATATTATAACATTGGAAAAAGTGCAGAGAAGGGCAACTAGAATGATAAAAGGGTTGGAACACCTTCCCTATGAAGAAAGGTTAAAATGCTTGGGGCTCTTTAGCTTGGAGAAACGACGGCTGAGGGGTGACATGATCGAGGTTTATAAGATTATGAATGGGATTGAGCAGGTTGAGAAAGAAGTCCTTTTCTCCCTTTCTCACAATACAAGAACTCGTGGGCACTCCATGAAATTGCTGAGCAGTCGGGTTAGAACAGATAAAAGGAAATACTTCTTCACCCAAAGAGTGATTAACACATGGAATTCACTGCCACAGGAGGTGGTGGCAGCTACAAGCATGGACAGTTTCAAGAGGGAATTAGCTAAACATATGGAGCAGAAGTCCATCAGTGGCTATTAGCCACAGGGTATAGATGGGAATTCTCAGTCTGGGGCAGGTGATGCACTCTATTCTTGGTGCTGGAGGGGGCAGCAGTGGGAGGGCTTCTAGTGTCCCGGCCCCACTGCTGGACCTCCTGATGGCCCCTGGTATATTTTGGCTGCTGTGTGACAGAGTGTTGGACTGGATGGGCCATTGGCCTGATCCAACGTTGGCTTCTCTTATGTTCTTATGTTCTGTTACGTTCTTAAATAATGTATCTCTATCTTGTGTCAGGCATCATCTTAAAGGTAGTGTTCCTTCACGTGTGTGAGGATAAGGAGAAATGGCTCTTCCAAGACAATTTCTGCGAACCCCATCTGTGGTGATTTCTTGAATTAGAACATATAACTTTAAAAAAAAAAATCTGTTGCCTGATTATTGGAAGCTGAACAACAAAAGCTTGTAATACAAGAATCAACATCCACAGGTGAATACGATGATGCAGATCAAAGAAAGTCCTTATTTGTATTTTCTTTCAGGTATGCAGACAAGAGAAGGAAGTCCTCACAGAACAATGATGACGAAATTCTCCGGAATAAACTTCCATTTTGTGAAAAACTTCTTTTGGACATCAAAATATCAGTTGTGTCATTCCTTGTTCGGTGAATAGCAATGTTTCATAGAAAGGCACTAGAAAATCCTAATCTGTCATATGGAATGATTCTTACAAAGTTCTCACAGAGCAGGCAAGCGAATTCGTTAAGCCTTAACAGGTGCATCTATTCAAGTTTACTCCGGAGAATTTCATCATCATTCTTCTGTGAGGACTTCCTCCTCTTGTCTGCATGCCTGAAAGAAAATACAAATAAGGACATTCTTTGATGATTTGCATAATCGTATTCACCCGTGGATGTTGATTCTTGCATTACAAGCTTTTGTTGCACACCTTCCTTTGTGTCTTCGCTCGCCGGTCAATTGTGGCTGTGACCTTTCTGTTTATTCGCCTGAATATTGGAGGCACTTTAATGAGTCAGTCAAGAGTTCTTTGATCAACTAAACATTGCAGTCCTTATTACAATATTAACAAATAACCATGAAATGGTAAAACTGAATGAATTCACATGCAGAATGTAATATGCAATGGAGTTTATATAACATTAAAACAAAAAACTCACACTCTGGGTCCTTTTTCAGTTGGTAGCGTTAAGCCATGTATAAATCAAGCAGCACTGAAGTGAACCAAAGGATGTCAAGGCTCTGCAAGCTCCTGCCGGGAACATTGTGAGAGCAGAAATTATTTGAGGACAGAGGACATAACATTGGGAGCAATCAGGGTGGGAGCATTTTGCTTTGTCGGCCTCTAATGCAGTGCAGCCACTGACTCTGGGACCACATTTCTAGCAGCAGCATTTATGTGGCGTGCAGATGATATGCATGGGTTGTACACATTAATGCACATCTGTTTCATGGACTGATTTGCTTTGCTAGACATCTCCCACGCATCTCATCCACAGCGCAGCAGAGTTTTAATAAGTGCTGCGTCTTTTTTGCTCCAGTAAGCCCCTAAAGAAGCTATCAATGAACAATATTAATATGATGAAGGAAAACGTAAAGTTCGCATTGCGTTCCTCACTCAATATTAAGAGAAGATGATAAGGATGTAATTCAGAGAGGGAGACAGATTACATCCACGCATATCACCATTTACCTCATCAGTCCTTAAGGGACATTTTGCAACTATGAATCGAGAAGACGCCTGGCATTACAATCCCTTCACAGGCATCCTGTAAGCGGCAAAATGGGAGGGGGGAGTTTGCTTTCATCCACAGCCATTTCAGTATCTCCTACTGTATGACATTCACCCTCTCATGCCTTCTGCAGTAATCTGAAGTGAGCACTATCACATGGTCTGCATTAAAAGGGGCAGCATTTACTATCGTTTGTATAATCCTCCACCCCACTCCCAATTTCCCCCAATTCTGGCCAATTCCAAACAGCTAGTTTTGGAATACCCACCTTTAGACCAAACTAACAGAAACAACCACCTCTTGAAAAGACTGTGGTATAAGCAAGTGGATAAAAACAGAATGTCCTAAAAAGAACCATTTAAGACCGTACTCTACTGCAATTGGCCATGGGGGGGGGGAGATGTTCCTTACAGAACATAATGGTCTGGTTATGCAAATGGTTAAACGAGGAATTAAGTATGCATTATCAAGAATATATTTAATAAGCAATAGATACATTTTCATACCCCAAATTAAATTGTAACGGAATTTTTAAGCAGATCCTTGTCGTTTGTGTGTGTGTATGAGGGTAAAGTGCCACCAAATTGCAGTCGATTTATGACGACCTTCAGCAAGGGGCTCCCAAGGCAAGTGAGAAGCAGAGGTGGTTGGCGACTGCCTTCCTCTGTGGAGTCTTCCCTGGTGGTCTGCCATGAGGAGAGAAACAGAGGGTGTGTTTCTTTTTTTTGGGGGGGGGAGTGAAATATATGTAATATTTACTTTCCTACCAAATCTAAACTTCTTTTACTCATTTAACAACATGAAACATCATTCATAACTCAGCATATAAAATCGTACCGTTTGGAATATTTTATGCAGTTTAAAAGTGTAAATATCCTTGCTTGTATATATAAAAATTGTAAATATAACCAGTACTTCAGAAGGCGCTGCAGACTGTTCCAACTTCTGCTACCGTAGCACATATATCTTACTTTCGCCAATCTGAGAGGCAGGAAAGAAAATCAGATTCTGTGGTAACAAAAGACACTGTTATTTGGAAAAAACAGCCCTGTAGGGCTAGCTGTATGTCTGGACATCAAATTAAATTTCATAACACTGACAGCACTGAACTCTTTAATAATATATCATTGCTGAACACACGATAACATTTTTTCATTTCCAACACTATTTATATTTAACCAAAAATATTCTTGAAAATGTTGTATATGCCTACCACATACATAGGAACGATCATTATCTAATGCTGTAGATTGACTTATTTACACCAGATTATACTACACATTTTGAGTAAAATCTGGTATTTCATTTCACTAATTCTAAAAGGAAGTGTTCCCCCAAATTTCCAATTTTTCCATTGGAAAAATTGAGAATGTCCTCAATACTTTTTTTCTTGCTATACATTAGGAATGAGTGAAATGCTTTTCAAGACAAAAATTTATTAACCCTGAAGAGAAAATATTTTACAGTGCTCCCCAAAATTTCCCAATGTTTTTCTTTAGACAAACTGAAAAAGTCAAACTTTTTCATGATATATGTTTTGAATGTGAAAACCTTGCCTTAAGAAGGATTTCGCTCATTGTAAAAGAGAAGATATCTCATAGGATCCCCCCCCCAGTGTTCTCCCAAATTGCCCAGTTTTTCCATCAGAAAAAAAATTGGGGAAAGCATTTGTCCCAGTATTTATCCCAAGGATTCCCCTCCACCAATAAATAAATATGTTTTCAGCAAAGTGATTGAGGGGGGGATGTATTGAGTTGCTATCTAGCTTAACTATTATCATGAAACGGATTCCTTTTTGGCTTTAATTGCTTCTGTGACTCTGTTATTACTTAGGTACAAACTACAGTTGGAAAAATTGTATATGACGATGATGATGACATTTTGTTAGCTGAGATTTTTGGTTCTTGGAAAATTGGCACATTAAGTACAACTTATTTGTTGCTCATTAACAGGCACCCCAAAGTGGTTTTTGGTATGGTTAAGTTTTTGCCTATCAGAAGGGGTATGCCACTCTGAGAAAAAACAAACAAACAATCTCTTTCATATTTTTTCCAGCATTAGCTTTTTTGCCAACTGGATCACACTTCATCAGATTTTAGTCCACAAATATATACGGTAGAGTTTAAAAAGAAACGTGTGCAGCTTTTAAGGTGCCCCAAAAATGTTGTTATTTTTGCTACAACGGACTAACACAGCTAACCCTCTGGACTCATTCTATGGGGAGGGGAGAGGTGCCCAGGATCAGAAACCTAAACTAACAATGTACGTTCTCTTCTGCCCTCTTGAGTTTATCTGGCGAATGTGAACACAATATATTATTTCCATCAATGACAGTTCCTCAGAAGTAGCACTTAGTGGATTCTGCAAAATTCAATGAATGGCATGTGTGGTTTTTAGTGCACCCAATGAAGCAGGAAAACGCGGACACTGCTGCAGCTATCCTATTCTCCAAAGCCTTTGTTGTTCAAAGTTGTACGATGCCCCAATATGTAAAATGTGTTCAGTTTCTGAACTGTGCTGCTCAGAGCCCACTGAAGCTGCCTCCCTCTCCAGTGATCAGAAAATGTCTGAAGGGAGAAGACTCTGCCACTGATGAGTCCATCTAAAATCCCTCCACGGAAATACTTCCAGTTCTAATAAGATCATTTGGGCATTCCTTGTGCCCTGTTCTCAGCTTCACGATGTGCTCTTGTGTTGTACAAACGTCATTCTTTCAGTACTTTTCTATCCCCCTCTCCAGATAGCCTGGTTGCAGTGGCTCGTTTTGTGGCTTTTATGAGAATATGTTGCTTCTCAAAGAGCCCTGCTTAACTGCATTACACCAAGACACACAGCTGCTAGCAGAAAGATTTAAACAAAAGGCATTGTTAGACTTTAAATGACTTCAGGTTGCTCTGACCTATTCTTATTGTGTAACCATCACAAGAACACACAGAGACAGCCAGCAGCATTTTTGTGCTCAAGGCAGAAAAATCCACAGAATGGTGGAGAGACATCGTTGACATAACTGATAAATTGCCGTCCTTGACTCGTTCCCCCTAACCTGTTGCCCGAGGCTCACTGCCTCACCATGGCCAGTGGCAGGATGCACGGGATATTCTTCCCTGAAGGGTATCTTGTCAGGCAGCTGTTAGCCAAACAACTGCTACATTTCTTTAATAATAAAAGGTTGGTGAATTATGATATTTAATGTGCAATTGGCATAACTATAGGATCATCACCTTTATATACCAGTGTCCCACTTTATCCAAGGCTCCAAAATAAGCGCAGAGACTAGGTCTTTGAAAATACTCCCTTAGACTTTTACTAAGGAAATATTCACACACACACACAAAAATATAAAATCAAGCAATCAAAACACACAGTACAGAACTAAGAAATTATGGTAGAAAAATCTAGAGATGTTTGCATTAGCAGGTATTTCACTGAGGGGTGATACTTACCTGCCCGGACGCAGTGAGTAGAATCTGCAGCGAAAAATGGAATGACCCTAAGGGAAGGGATCATGTTCTGACTGGCAGAGCACGTAGAAAGTCCCAAAAAGCACTAGGATGGAACCTATGAGGCAGGGCAAGGTGTGGGGGGGAAGCAGCAGAGAAAGAGCAATGGGGTGGCTTCCTCTTTTTATACCCTAAGCCGACTAGAGGCACATGTTTCCTCTGTCACCTGGTCCTCCAGGAAGTACTAGAGAAAGTCCAGGTCCTGATGGGGCCACAGAAAAGGATTAATGGGTGGGCAATTGAAATAATGTTTCTTATAAGTGACACCTTTCAGAGTTTGGGCTTAAGACAAAGGAGAAGAACCGGCAGTCGTTCAAGGTGCTTGGCCAGCCCTTAGCATCAAGTATCCAATGATCTGCAGTTGCGTTATCTTGATGGGCGATGGGTGTGCTAGTCAGCCCAGGTAATCCTGTCACAGCCAAGTTCTTTTGTTTAACTTGAGGATGACTATGTGCAGTTTCAGGTAGCATTGCTAGGAGAAGGGGGGGGATGCCTGCATGCTTGATCATGGCGTTTGAGCAAGGAAGTCCAGGTTGCCTCTGCAAAGTATGACTTCTCTATAAGTCTGGGTGCTGGTTCCATGTGGCTGCAATTCTCAGGGAGGCTGACGTGCCGTCTACCTGGGTCTGCAGTGGCTTTAGAGATACAGGGATGGATGGCGTTGGGTCTTCTGTGGGTCCACTTCTGGTTCAACATGCTGCTTCAGTGGAAGGCATCCCTTGGCTGGGCACATGTCATTCCATCCAGGAAGTTGGCTCTGTCTCATGGTCACCAATCAGCCCATTTTCCCTGGCACACTCATTGTACAGCCCAGATTTGAAGTTAAACTTCAAGTCCATACTGTATAAGAAGCTTGCAGGGCAACTCAGTCACTACGTGCAACACAAATACTCACTGCAACCCATTTTCATAATTCCAGTTAAGAAATCTCTGGATATTATACTATCAAAAACTTATTCCTGTAAATTGTTCCAATGTTATTTCCACATTTGATGTACGTTTCAGACCCTTGTTCACTGATGGACTCAGTCCTATTTTAAAGGGGCTGAGAATGAAGTAAAATCCTAAAAGGCTATACAAAGAACCTTGCTGTTTCAGATGCACAGGTGTAGGTAGAAGAGGGGAAATTGAATTTGGCTTTGTTGGAGTCTTGGCACTCAGAGATGGTCTATGGATGTATGTGGGCTGGCCAGTTCCTAGGAGGGGAAGCGTAAACTGGGAGCTTAGGGGTTGTTCTTTTTTCTTGTTTTTGAGGCACCTAGTCATCAAGCCTGGAGCAACCAGTCTTACCTGTAAGAAGTATGGCATATTCTCCCGTTTATTCCATTTGAGTAAGTTAAGAAGGTGGTTTATACTGAAGGAGAGGGGTTGACGTAAAGTGAAGACAATCCTTGCCCAAGGGTTTCTGAAGTCAGTATGTCTCAGTCAGCTCCCAGTGCGGGCAATTAAAGATTGGTGCCTCTTTGTTGCTGATTTGAGGTGGGAATATTAGGGCTAGGTTGCTTAAATGATTTTTTGACTCCTTCTCCCTATGGTATTTATATTCCAGAGAAATAGGAGTCCATCCCTCGGGCTTTAAACTCTACATGTAAACAAGCACCTGATTTTAGACTGTTTAATGTATACGTGTATTTTATATGACTCCGTTGTGCACCACCCCGAGCCTGGGGTATATAAGCCTAATGAAATAATATTTCCATCTTGAAAGCTCAGCTGTAGTTGCACCATTATCCCTTTTCTGTAAACGACTGCAACAGCAAATTTAGTAATAAGTGTACTAAGTAAATTCCACCTCTGAAATAAGGTGGGCAGAGAGGCCAAATGTGTATGTGTGCATTTGTGAAATGGCACACCACCAGTAACAACTGCCAAATGGACTTGATTACCAAAGCCACTTCAAGTTCTCAGTTCATGCCAAGAACTGAATCTCTTACCCAAATTCAAAGAAGAATGCACACCGAGATCCAGTTTGGTGTAGGGGTTAGGAGCGTGGATTCTAATCTGGGAGAAGCCCATTCCTCCACATGCAGCTGCTGGTGTGACCTGGGGTCAGTCACAGTTCTCTCAGAGCTGTTCTCTCAGGAGCAGTTCTCGAAAGAGCTCTCTCAGCCCCCACTTACCTCACAGGGTTTCTGTGGTGGGGAGGGGAAGGGAAGGAGATTGTAAACCGCTCTGAGACTCCTTCGCGTAGTGAAGGGCGAGGTATAAATCCAATCTCCTCCACCTTCTCCTCCTCTTCTACTTCTTCTTCTTCTTCTTCTTCTCCTCTGTTTTAAAAAAAACCTTTTATGTTTAATTGAAAAGTACTGAGACTGAAGAGTGATTTCAGCTCTCACATACTTTATTAGTTCAAGAACAAGACAACTTTACCCGGCTCGCAGGCTGGTTTATATTCCCTGAAAACCCCACACTGAAAATACAACCCCACACTGGTGATAGGATAATTTACAATGGCCGAGAATCCCATAGGCTCTCGGCCAGGAGTCTAATCCTCTGATTGGAGTGGGCTAGGATCTGCTGAGCCAGACATCCTGGAAAGCGAAGTTAAATGGGCCTTAGAAAGCATTACTAACAACAAAGCTAGTGGAGGTGATGGTATCCCAGCTGAGTTATTCAAAGTCTTAAAAGAAGATGCTGTTAAAGTGCTGCACTCAATTTGCCAACAAATTTGGAAAACACAACAGTGGCCACAGGATTGGAAAAGGTCAGTTTACATTCCAATCCCAAAGAAGGGCAACGTCAAGGAATGTTCAAACTATCGCACAATTGCACTCATTTCACACGCTAGCAAGGTCATGCTCAAAATTCTACAAGCTAGGCTCCAACAGTACGTGGATAGAGAACTGCCAGAAGTACAAGCTGGGTTTAGAAGAGGTAGAGGAACTAGAGATCAAATTGCCAACATTCGCTGGATTATGGAGAAAGCAAGAGAATACCAGAAAAACATCTACTTCTGCTTCATTGACTATGCTAAAGCCTTTGATTGTGTGGATCACAATAAATTATGGCAGGTTCTTAAAGAGATGGGAGTACCAGACCACCTCATATGTCTCCTGAGAAACCTGTATAAGGGTCAAGAAGCAACAGTTAGAACCGGATATGGAACAACTGATTGGTTTAGCATAGGAAAAGGAGTACGACAAGGATGTATACTGTCACCTTGCTTATTTAATTTATATGCAGAGTACATCATGCGAAATGCTGGCCTGGATGAATCACAAGCTGGAGTTAAGATTGCTGGGGAAAAGATCAATAACCTCAGATATGCAGACGATACCACTCTGATGGCAGAAAGTGAAGAGGATCTAAAGAGCCTCTTGCTCAGGGTGAAAGAGGAGAGTGCAAAAGTGGGCTTGAAGCTCAACATCAAAAAAACTAAGATCATGGCATCTGGCCCCATCACTCCTTGGCAAATAGAAGGGGAAGTCGTAGAAGTAGTGACAGACTTCACGTTCCTAGGATCCCAGATCACTGCAGATGGTGACTGCAGCCATGAAATTAAAAGACGCCTGCTCCTTGGGAGGAAAGCGATGACAAACCTAAACAGCATGATAAAAAGCAGAGACATCACCTTGCCAACAAAAGTCCGCATGGTCAAAGCAATGGTATTCCCCGTAGTAATGTATGGCTGTGAGAGTTGGACTATAAGGAAGGCCGAGCGCCGAAGAATAGATTCTTTTGAACTATGGTGCTGGAGAAGACTCTTGAGAGTCCCTTGGACTGCAAGGAGATCAAATCAGTCAATCCTAAAAGAAATCAACCCTGACTGTTCCCTGGAAGGCCAGATCCTGAAGCTGAAGCTCAAATACTTTGGCCACCAAATGAGAAGGGAGCATTCACTGGAGAAGACCCTGATGCTGGGAAATATTGAAGGTCAAAGAAGAAGGGGACGGCAAAGAATGAGATGGTTAGACAGTGTCATCGATGCAACGAACATGAAATTGAGCAAACTTCAGCGGACAGCGGAAGACAGGAGGGCCTGGCGTAATCTGGTCCATGGGGTCGCGAAGAGTCGGACTCGACTGTGCGACTGAACAACAAGGATCTGCTGAGTCCTTTGTTCAGGTGAGTGAAGCTCGGACATTTTGCCTGACCATGTGGCTTCCTTTCCTTGCACGCGGTCAGGTCTGATTATATTAGGTCTGATTGCATTAGGTCTGAGTACATTACACCCATCCCCCCTTGGTCCAAAAGACACCCACATACAAAGTCCTTCAGGTGAGCAGCTGTAGCCGCTGCCGATGCACCTGGCTGAGTGCTGGCTGGCATCTGCTACATTGAGTGTTGTTGTGTCGGCTCTGTTGGGGCTGTCGAGCTGGGATCTGGTGTGAGTGCCAGCGGGGGTTCTGGTTTGTCAACCTCGGGGAGCCATTGTTGCAGTGGAGCTTGTGCTGTTTCGGTGAGGTCAGGCTCCTTGACAACTTCTGGGTCAGCTGGCAACACTCGCCTGTGCAGCTGGTCGATGTCACGGTGTATGACTTGGCCGTCCTCACAGGAAACCTCATAGGTGTGGGGGCCCTGGACTCTCACCATGCGCGCCGGAATCCAGGTTGGACCCTTTGGTGTAGTTTCGTGCGTACACGGGGTCCTCTGGGAAGAATTCCCTAGCCACCTTGTGGGACTCGGTGACCAATGCCTCTTCTGCAGCGCAATCTGGGTGGAGACGGTTTAGCTGGGTCATCAGGCGATGGCCTAGGAGGAGTTTGGCTGAGCTGCGCCCCATCATGGTGTGGGGAGTTATGCACTGGCTGAAGAGGAATGTGGCCAGCTTGTATTCCCAGTCTTTTGAGTCCAAACAACTGAGTGTGTCCTTTGTCGTTCTGACCATTCGCTCCGCTTGGCTGTTGGTCGCTGGGTGAAAAGGGGCAGACTGGACATGGCGTATTCCATAATAACAGGTGAAGTCCATGAATTCACTGGATGTAAAGGCCGTCCCATTGTCTGTGACCAGGGTGTTGGGATGCCCTGAGTACTGAATATCCTCCACATTGCTCAGATAGCAGATTTGGAAGAGGTGGATGGTACTGGGACCACTTCCAACCACTTGCTGTATGCATCCACTAGGATGAAGAACAGCTTCCCCTGGAATGATCCCACAAAGTCCAAGTGCAGCCGGGACCAGGGGTGGTGTGAGGATTCCCAGGCACGCTCGGGGGGGCTGGGTGGCTCCGGGTGGGACAACTGGCATGGTTGGCATCTCTGAACCACATCTTCTATGTCTTTGTCAAGCCCTGGCCACCAGACATAGCTCGTGGCCAGCGCTTTCATTCATACCACCCCAGGGTGTGCCTCATGGAGGGTGGTGAGGACCCTTTCCTTCAGTGGCGCAGAAATTACCACCTGGCTCCCCCACATCATAGAGCCTTTGTGGGTGGACAACTCTTCCTTCCTGGAGGTGAAAGCTGTGAAGTCAGGGCCCACCTGGCCTGCAGGCCACCCCCTCACCACCCAGTCAAGAATGTGGCAGAGAACTTTGTCTTTAGTGGTGAGGCATGCCACCTCCTTGACGTGCACCAGCTGGTCTGGGAGTGCCTCCAGGAGCATGACTTGGTAGGCCGGGGCTGGGTCGGGGTCCGTGGCAGGTAGCAGAAGGTGGCTCAGGGCATCCACATAACCCACCACCTTGCTGGGCCAGTGGATGAGGGAGTAAGAGTATCCAGACAAAAACACGGACCACCAGATGACCTGTGGAGACGTCATTTGGGGGGGTCTGGTGGTCCAGGGCCAAGAGACCAAAAAGAGGCTTATGATCAGTCAGGATCGTGAAAGGCCGGCCATAGAGGTAATGGTGAAAGTTTTTCACCCCGGCCACTATAGTGAGTGCCTCCTTGTCGACTTGTGAGTAGTTTTGCTCTGCAGATGACAAAGTCCTGGAATTAGAAGCCACCGAGACCTCATGGCCATCTGGCAGCTGGTGGCCAGAACCGCCCCGACCCCATACTGTGAGGCATCACAGGCCAGCACCATGGGAAGCTGTTCATCAAAATGCGAAAGCACCATGTTTCAGGTTAACAAGTCCTTGATTGCTTGGAAAGTGGCGGCGTGTGGCAGCCCCCAGACCCAAGGAGCCTTCTTGTTCAGCAGGCGGTGAAGCGGCTCAGCCATCACCATCTTGAGCAGGAGAAAGGAGTTGTAAAAGTTCAGTAGGCCTAAGAAGGTCTGCAGCTCCTGCTTGGATGAGAGAGGGGGGATTTGGGTGATTGCCTTGACTTTGTCCTCCGTGGGGTGGAGGCCGCATGCATCGACCACAAAGCCCAAAAATTCTATGTGAGGCACTCCCAGGAGGCATTTTTCCCTCTTCACCTTGAGCCCTTCTGAGTCAAATCTCCGCAGCACCGCCCAGAGCTGGTCTGCAAAGGAGGACGAGTCCAGAGCCGCAATGATCACGTTATCCAGGAATGGTTGGACCCCAGGGATTCCTTTCAGGAGGGAGTCCATGAAGGACTGGAAAATCCCCAGTGCGACTGACACCCCAAACTGGAGCCAGTGGACTTTAAAAGTGCCTTTATGAGTGGCTATCGTTTGGGCTTCGGTGGTGGCTTCAGGGTGATGTCTCTGCTTTTTATCATGCTGTTTAGGTTTGCCATCGCTTTCCTCCCAAGGAGCAGGCGTCTTTTAATTTCATGGCTGCAGTCACCATCTGCCGTGATCTGGGATCCCAGGAACGTGAAGTCTGTCACTACTTCTACGACTTCCCCTTCTATTTGCCAAGGAGTGATGGGGCCAGATGCCATGATCTTAGTTTTTTTGATGTTGAGCTTCAAGCCCACTTTTGCACTCTCCTCTTTCACCCTGAGCAAGAGGCTCTTTAGGTCCTCTTCACTTTCTGCCATCAGAGTGGTATCGTCTGCATATCTGAGGTTATTGATCTTTTCCCCAGCAATCTTAACTCCATCTTGTGATTCATCCAGGCCAGCATTTCGCATGATGTACTCGGCATATAAATTAAATAAGCAAGGTGACAATATACATCCTTGTCGTACTCCTTTTCCTATGCTAAACCAATCAGTTGTTCCATATCCGGTTCTAACTGTTGCTTCTTGACCCTTGTACAGGTTTCTCAGGAGACATGTGAGGTGGTCCGGTACTCCCATCTCTTTAAGAACCTGCCATAGTTTATTGTGATCCACACAATCAAAGGCTTTAGCATAGTCAATGAAGCAGAAGTAGATGTTTTTCTGGTACTCTCTTGCTTTCTCCATAATCCAGCGAATGTTGGCAATTTGATCTCTAGTTCCTCTATCTCTTCGAAACCCAGCTTGTACTTCTGGCAGTTCTCTATCCACGTACTGTCGGAGCCTAGCTTGTAGGATCTTGAGCATGACCTTGCTAGCGTGTGAAATGAGTGCAATTGTGTGATAGTTTGAACATTCCTTGACATTGCCCTTCTTTGGGATTGGAATGTAAACTGACCTTTTCCAATCCTGTGGCCACTGTTGTGTTTTCCAAATTTGTTGGCAAATTGAGTGCAGCACTTTAACAGCATCTTCTTTTAAGACTTTGAATAACTCAGCTGGGATACCATCATCTCCACTAGCTTTGTTGTTAGTAATGCTTTCTAAGGCCCATTTAACTTTGCATTCCAGGATGTCTGGCTTGAGGTCAGTGATTATACCGTCGTGGTTGTCAAGGACATTGAGGTCCTTCTTGTATAGTTCTTCTTGTATATTCTTGCCATCTATATATCTAATTCCCAAGTGGCCCCCTGTGTGCGGATATCTAAATCCGCACATCGGGGGCACTTGGGGGGCAGGGAGATTTTCCTGCACACGTGGGGCAGTCTCCAGGTGTGCAGAAAAATCTAAAAAGTTGAAAAAAGTATATGGGGGATATTTAAATCCCCCCAAAAGTAAAAGAGCATTCCCTGCACATGCTCAGGGAATGTTCTGTGAACTGCCTCTCCGCCACTGCCACCACAAGGGATGGGAGGGCGGGAGAAGGCTTGGGGGGCCGGCCGGCCTCACCTCCGCTGCTGCTGCTGCTGCTGCTGCTGCTGGGGAGGGAGGAAGGGGGAAGCTCGGCAGGCCAGCCGGCCTGCCTCACCTCCACTGCTACTGCTCGGGAGGGAGGGAGGGAGGGGGAAGCTTGGTGGACAGACAGCCTCACCATTGCTGCCACCGCTGTTGGGGGGGGAGGGAGGAAGGGGGAAGCTTGGCAGGCTGGAATATCCCCCCCCCGTGAGTATCGCGGGTCCCGCCTCTTGTCTTTTCCTAATCTCTTCTGCTTCTGTTAGGTCCCTACCTTTTTTGTGCTTTATCATGGCCAGCTTTGCATGGAACGTTCCCTTGATTTCTCCAATTTTCTTGAAGAGATCTCTAGTCCTTCCCACTCTATTGTTTTCCTCTATTACTTTACATTGTTCATTCAGGAAAGCCTCCTTATCTCTCCTTGCTGTTCTCTGGAAATCTGCATTCAGTTGGGCAAATCTTTCCTTTTCACCATTGCCTTTAGCTTTCCTTCTTTCCTCTGCTATGTGTAAAGCCTCATCAGACAGCCACTTTGCTTTCTTGCATTTCTTTTTCTTTGGGATGGCGGTGATTGCTGCCTCCTTTACAATGTCACAGACCTCTGTCCATAGTTCTTCAGGCACTCTGTCTATCAAATCTAGTCCCTTAAACCTATTCTTCACCTCTACTGTATATTCATCGGGGATGCGATCTAGGTCAAATCTGAATGGCCTAGTGGTTTTCCCAACTTTCTTCAATTTAAGTCTGAATTTTGCAATGAGTAGCTCATGATCTGAGCCACAGTCAGTTCCAGGTCTTGTTTTTACTGACTGGATAGAGCTTCTCCATCTTTGACTGCAAATTATATAGTCAATCTGATTTCGGTGTTGCCCATCTGGTGATGTCCATGTGTAGAGACACCTCTTAGGTTGTTGGAAAAGGATGTTCACTATGACCAGCGTGTTCCCTTGACAAAACTCTGTTAGCCTTTGCCCTGCTTCATTTTGTTCTCCAAGGCCAAACTTGTCTGTTATTCCGGTTACCTTTTGATTTCCTACTTTAGCATTCCAGTCCCCTATGATGATGAGGACATCATTTTTTGGTGTTAGTTCTATGAGCTGTTGTAGGTCTTCATAGAACTGGTCCACTTCAGCCTCTTCTGCAGCAATGGTTGGGGCATAGACTTGGATTACTGTGATGTTGAAAGGTTTGCCTTGGATTTGGACCGAGATCATCCTGTCATTTTTGAGACTGTATCCCAATACTGCCTTTCTCACTCTCTTGTTGACTATAAAGGCCACACCATTTTTTCTAAAGGATTCGTGGCTACAGTAGTAGATATAATGGTCTTCTGAGTTAAATTCGCCCATTCCTGTCCACTTAGTTCACTGATTCCCAAGATGTCGATGTTCATTCTTGCCATCTCATTTTTGACTATGTCAAGCTTACCTTGATTCATAGATCTTACATTCCAGGTTCCTATGCAGTATTGTTCTTTGCAGCATCAGACTTTCCTTTCACCATCAGACACATCCACAACTGAGCGTCCTTTCGGCTTTGGCCCAGCCGCTTCACTCTTTCTGGGGTTACTCGTACTTGCCCACTGCTCTTCCCCAGTAACATATTGGACACCTTCTGACCTGAGGGGCTCATCTTCCGGCGTCATATCTTTTAGCCTTTTGTTACTGTCCATGGGGTTTTCTTGGCAAAGATACTGGAGTGGGTTGCCATTTCCTTCTCCAGGGGATCACGCTTGGTCTGAGTTCTCTGCTGTGGCCTGTCCGTCCTGGGTGGCCCTCCACGGCATAGCCCACAGCCTCATTGAACCACGCAAGCCCCCTCGCCACAACAAGGCAGTGATCCATGAGGGACAAGGCAGTGATCCCTTCTTAGTGAGCATCTATATCATGTTAGGAGTGCTGTCCCTGAATTTCTTGTTTCTAGGTCCAGGGGTTTGGCCTGGGCATTGATTTTACGGTGAGAGGACTTTCTTTTATATGTATAGATGAGGCAGCAAACCTAGCTGAATGTAGTTAGCTTGCCAGACTGATTGGGAATACCCAGGCTCAAATCTCCATTCTCCCAGGAATCCCATTTGGGTGTCCTGTTTCACAACCAGCAATCCAAATATGAAGGCAGGCAGCCAAGCCAGACCTGAGCTGGAGCTGTCTATCACTTCAGGAACAAGAACTAGAATTATAATTAAATAGTGAAATTTCATTGCCTTCTTTCTTAGACACCTCATACAGAGGAGAACTTTATTACACATAAAAGTTTTTTTAAGAAGAAGAAGAGGAGGAGAAGGAGGAGATTAGATTTATACCCCGCCCTTCACTACTCGAAGGAGTCTCAGAGCGGTTTACAATCTCCTTCCTTTCCCCTCCCCACCACAGACACCCTGTGAGGTAGGTGGGGGCTGAGTCAGCTCTTTTGAGAACTGCTCCTGAGAGAACAGCTCTGAGAGAACTGTGACTGACCCAAGGTCACACCAGCAGCTGCATGTGGAGGAGTGGGCTTCTCCAAGATTAGAATCTATGCTCCTAACCCCTACACCAAACTGGCTCTCGGTGTGCATTCTTCTTTGAATTTGGGTAAGAGATTCAGTTCTTGGCATGAACTGAGAACTTGAAGTGGCTTTGGTAATCAAATCCATTTGGCAGTTGTTACTGGTGGTGTGCCGTTTCACAAATGCACACATTTGACCGCTCTGCCCACCTTATTTCAGAAGTGGAATTTACTTAGTACACTTATTACTAAATTTGCTGTTGCAGTTGTTTACAGAAAAGGGATAATGGTGCAACTACAGCTGAGCTTTCAAGATGGAAATATTATTTCATTAGGCTTACATACGCCCTCCCTGCGAGCGGGCTTAGGGTGGTGCACAACAGATTCAAACAAAATACACATATACATTAAACAGTCTAAAATCAGGGGCTTGTTTACATGCAGAGTTTAAAGCCCAAGAGATGGACTCCTATTTCTCTTAAATATAAATACCTCAGGGAGTAGGAGTCAAAAAACCTAGCCCTAATATTCCCACCTCAAATCAGCAACAAAGAGGCAATCTTTAATAGCCCGCACTGGGAGCTGACTGAGACATACTGACTTCAGAAACCCTTGGGCAAGGATTGTCCTCACTTGACGTCAAACCCCCCCCCCCAATATAAACCACCTTCTTAACTTACTCAAATGGAATAAACGGGAGAATATGCCATACTTCTTACAGGTAAGACTGGTTGCTCTAGGCTTAAGCTATATGGTGACTTGGTGCTGCTGTTCAAACGCCATGAACAAGCATTGTCTCCACCATGCAGGAATCCCCCCCCTTCACCTAGTAATGTTACCTGAAACTGCACATAGTCATCCTCAAGTTAAACAAAAGAACTTGGCTGTGACAGGATTACCTGGGCTGACTAGCACACCCATCGCCCATCAAGATAACACAACTGCAGATCATTGGATCCTTGATGTGAAGGGCTGGCCAAGCACCTTGAACGGCTGCCTGTTCTTCTCCTTTAACTTAAGCCCAAACTCTGAAAGGTGTCACTTAGAGAAACGTTATTTCACTTGCCCACCCATTAATCCTATTCTGTAGCCCCATCAGGACCTGGATTTTTCTCTAGTACTTCCTGGAGGACTAGGTGACGGAGGAAACATGTGCCTCTAGTCAGCTTAGGGTATAAAAAGAGGAAGCCACCCCATTGCTCTTCCTCTGCTGCTTCCCCCCCACACCTTGCCCTGCCTCATGGGTTCCATCCTAGTGCTTTTGGGAACTTTCCACGTGCTGTGCCAGTCAGAACATGATCCCTTCCCTTAGGGTCATTCCATTTTTCGCTGCAGATTCTACTCACTGCGTCCAGGTAGGTAAGTATCACCCCTCAATGAAATACCTGCTAATGCAAACATCTCTAGATTTTTCTACCATAATTTCCTAGTTCTGTACTGTGTGTTTTGATTGCTTGATTTTATATTTGCATGTGTGTGTGAATATTCCTTTATTGATTTTCAAAGACCTAGTCTCTGTGTTTATCTTGGGGACTTGAATAAAGTGGGACTCTGGTATATAAAGGTCATGATCCTTTAGTTATGCCAATTTCACATTAAAATCATAATTCACCAACCTTTTATTATTAAAGAAATGTAGCAATCTGGCTAACAGCTGCCTGACAAGATACCCTTCAGGGAAGAATATCCCATGCATCCTGCCACTGGCCATGGTGAGGCAGTGAGCCTCGGGCAACAGGTTTGGGGGAACGAGTCAAGGACGGCAATTTATCAGTTATGTCAACGATGTCTCTCCACCATTCTGTGGATTTTTCTGCCTCAAGCACAGAAATGCTGTTGGCTGTCTCTGTGTGTTCTTGTGATGGTTACACAATAAGCATAGGTCAGAGCAACCTGAAGTCATTTAAAGTCTAACAATGCCTTTTGTTTAAATCTTTCTGTTAGCAGCTGTGTGTCTTGGTGTAATGCAGTTAAGCAGGGCTCTTTGAGAAGCAACGTATTCTCATAAAAGCCACAAAACGAGCCACTGCAACCAGGCTATCTGGAGAGGGGGATAGAAAAGTACTGAAAAAGAGATGTTTGTACAACACAAGAGCACATCATAAAACTGAGAACGGGGCACAAGGAATGCCCAGATGATCTTATTAGAACTGGAAGTATTTCCGTGGAGGGATTTTAGATGGACTCATCAGTGGCAGAGTCTTCTCCCTTCAGACATTTTCTGATCACTGGAGAGGGAGGCAGCTTCATTGGGCTCTGAGCAGCACAGTTCAGAAACTGAACACATTTTACATATTGGGGCATCGTACAACTTTGAACACCAAAGGCTTTGAAGAATAGGATAGCTGCAGCAGTGTCCGCGTTTCCCTGCTTCATTGGGTGCACTAAAAACCACACATGCCATTTATTGAATTTTGCAGAATCCACTAAGTGCTACTTCTGAGCAACTGTCATTGATGGAAATAATATATTGTGTTCATGTTCGCCAGATAAACTCAAGAGGGCAGAAGAGAACACACATTGTTAGTTTAGGTTTCTGATCCTGGGCACCTCTCCCTCCCCATGGAGCGAGTCCAAAGGGTTAGCCTTGTTTCTCTGTTGTAGCAAAGATAACAAGATTCTTGTGGCACCTTAAAAGCTGCACATGTTTCTTCTTAAAATCTACCATAAAGATCTGTGGACTGAAATCTGATGAAGTGTGATCCAGTTGGCAAAAAAGCTAATGCTGGAAAAAATATGAAAGAGATCAAGGTGCCAGGATTGTTTTTTTCTCAGAGTGGCATACCCTTTCTGAGCGGCAAAAACTTAACAATACCAAAAACCACTTTGGGGTGCCTGTTAATGAGCAACAAATAAGTTGTACTTAATGTGCCAATTTTCCAAGAACCAAAAATCTCAGCTAACAAAATGTCATCGTCATCGTCATATACAATTTTTCCAACTGTAGCTTATACCTAAGTAATAATAGAGTCACAGAAGCAATTAAAGTCAAAAAGGAATCAGTTTCATGATAACAGTTAAGCTAAACAGCAACCTAATACATTTCAGCATTTGTTTGTTTTTGACCAAATAGGACTTTCAGAAAAAGACATGATTTAAATATTTGCATCTTGAGTAAACAATACTATGAGGAAGGAAGGTCCTTCACAATCACTTTGCTGAAAACATATTTATTTATTGGTGGAGGGGAATCCTTGGGATAAATACTGGGACAAATGCTTTCCCCAATTTTTTTTCTGATGGAAAAACTGGGCAATTTGGGAGAACACTGGGGGGGGGGATCCTATGAGATATCTTCTCTTTTACAATGAGCGAAATCCTTCTTAAGGCAAGGTTTTCACATTCAAAACATATATCATGAAAAAGTTTGACTTTTTCAGTTTGTCTAAAGAAAAACATTGGGAAATTTTGGGGAGCACTGTAAAATATTTTCTCTTCAGGGTTAATAAATTTTTGTCTTGAAAAGCATTTCACTCATTCCTAATGTATAGCAAGAAAAAAAGTATTGAGGACATTCTCAATTTTTCCAATGGAAAAATTGGAAATTTGGGGGAACACTTCCTTTTAGAATTAGTGAAATGAAATACCAGATTTTACTCAAAATGTGTATAAATAAGTCAATCTACAGGATTAGATAATGATCGTTCCTATATATATGGTGGGCATATACAACATTTTCAAGAATATTTTTGGTTAAATATAAATAGTGTTGGAAATGAAAAAATGTTATAGTGTGTTCAGCAATGATATATTATTATAGAGCTCAGTGTTGTCAATGTTATGAAGTTTAACTTGATGTCCAGACATACAGCTAGCCCTACAGGGCTGTTTTTTCCAAATAACAGTGTCTTTTGTTACCACAGAATCTGATTTTCTTTCCTGCCTCTCAGATTGCAGAAATTAAGATACATGTGCTACGGTAGCAGAAGGCGGTACAGTCCGCAGCTCCTTCTGAAGTACTGGTTATATTTACAATTTTTATATATACAAACAAGGATATTTACACTTTTAAACTGCATAAAATATGCCAAACGGTACGATTTTATATGCTGAGTTATGAATGATGTTTCATGTTGTTAAATGAGTAAAAGAAGTTTAGATTTGGTAGGAAAGTAAATATTACATATATTTCACTCGCCCCCCAAAAAAAACAACACACACCCTCTGTTTTTCTCCTCATGGCATCATTTTTATTTTTATTTTTAGAAATTTTACATTTCCACCCTCCCCCCCCCACCATTCCCACCCCCATCGCCACCAGCAGCAGTGCCTTTTCAGAGGAGACCAGAAGAGGCCTCTGGTGAAGGAGAGGGAAGAGAAATAGCCTCTTCTAACCTTTGGACTTTGGTGCAATACAACTCATTGCCTTGAACTTTGGCGACAGACTTCTAGTATGGCTTTTCCTGCTTCGATGAGGCTTTGCCAGGCCTCGGGTTGCCAGCTCTGGACAGGGAAATACCTGGAGATTTGGGGGGTGGAGCCTGTGGAGGGTGGGGTTTGGGGAGGGACCCCCATGGGTATAATGTCATAGAGTCCACCTTCCAGAGCGGCCACCTTCCCCAGGGGAGCCGACCTCTGTTGCCTGGAGATCAGTTGTAATAAGGGCGGATCTCCAGGCCCCACCTGAAGGCTGGCAACCCTCGTGCTTCAGTCCAAAAGTTGGATCAGATGAGCTCCTCCTTTCCAGCCCAGTAATTCCATGTCCCTGTAAAAGGGCATGTAAAAGGCAAGCTCTGCATACCAGCTGAGCACAGAGCTTGATCACTGAGAATGAGAAGAGGGAGACCTGCTATTTTTGAAGGTAAACAGGGCCTGTACTTGGAAGGCAGACCACTAGGGAAGACTCTGCAGAGGAAGGCAGTCACCAACCACCTCTGCTTCTCACTTGCCTTGGAAGCCCCTTGCTGAAGGTCGTCATAAATCGGCTGCAATTTGGCGGCACTTTACCCTCATTCACACACACAAACGACAAG
This sequence comes from Gekko gecko, assembly GCA_029375565.1. NCBI lineage: Eukaryota > Metazoa > Chordata > Lepidosauria > Squamata > Gekkonidae > Gekko > Gekko gecko. Next base: position 45,383,142 of record JAPDNY010000015.1, on the reverse strand, counting down.
GATCTGGTTAAAAATTCCGTTACAATTTAATTTGGGGTATGAAAATGTATCTATTGCTTATTAAATATATTCTTGATAAGGCATACTTAATTCCTCGTTTAACCATTTGCATAACCAGACCATTATGTTCTGTAAGGAACATCTCCCCCCCAATGGCCAGTTGCAGTAGAGTACGGTCTTAAATGGTTCTTTTTAGGACATTCTGTTTTTATCCACTTGCTTATACCACAGTCTTTTCAAGAGGTGGTTGTTTCTGTTAGTTTGGTCTAAGGGTGGGTATTCCAAAACTAGCTGTTTGGAATTGGCCAGAATTGGGGGAAATTGGGAGTGGGGTGGAGGATTATACGAACGATACTAAATGCTGCCCCTTTTAATGTCGACCATGTGATAGTGCTCACTTCAGATTACTGCAGAAGGCATGAGAGGGTGAATGTCATACAGTAGGAGATACTGAAATGGCTGTGGATGAAAGCAAACTCTTAGATATACTCCCCCCCCCCCATTTTGCCGCTTACAGGATGCCTGTGAAGGGATTGTAATGCCAGGCGTCTTCTTGATTCATAGTTGCAAAATGTCCCTTAAGGACTGATGAGGTAAATGGTGATATGCGTGGATGTAATCTGTCTCCCTCTCTGAATTACATCCTTATCGTCTTCTCTTAATATTGAGTGAGGAACGCAATGTGAATTTTACCTTTTCCTTCATCATATTAATATTGTTCATTGATAGCTTCTTTAGGGGCTTACTGGAGCAAAAAAGATGCAACTCTTATTAAAATTGCGCTGCACTGTGGATGAGATGCGTGGGAGATGTCTAGCAAAGCAAATCAGTCCATGAAACAGAAGTGCATTAATGTACAAGCCATGCATATGATCTGCAGGCCACATAAATGCTGCTGCTAGAAACGTGGTCCCAGAGTCAGTGACTGCACTGCATTAGAGGCCGACAAAGCAAAATGCTCCCACCCTGATTGCTCCCAATGTTATGTCCTCTGTCCTCAAATAATTTCTGCTCTCACAATGTTCCCGGCAGGAGCCTGCAGAGCCTTGACATCCTTTGGTTCACTTCAGTGCTCCTTGATTTATACCTGGCTTAACGCTACCAACTGGAAAAGAACCCAGAGTGTGAGTTTTTTGTTTTAATGTTATACAAACTCCATTACATATAACAGTCTGCAGGTGAATTCATTCAGTTTTACCATTTCATGGTTATTTGTTAATGTTGTCATTAGGACTGCAATGTTTAGTTGATCAAAGAACTCTTGACTGACTCATTAAAGTGCCTCCAATAATCAGGCGAATAAACAGAAAGGTCACAGCCACAATTGACCAGCAAGCGAAGACACAAAGGAAGGTGTGCAACAAAAGGTTGTAATGCAAGAAACAACATCCACAGGTGAATGCGATTATGCAAATCATCAAAGAATGTCCTTATTTGTATTTTCTTTCAGGCATGCAGACAAGAGAAGGAAGCCCTCACAGAACAATGATGATGAAATTCTCTGGAGTAAACTTGAGTAGATGCACCTGTTGAGGCTTAACGAATTCGCTTGCCTGCTCTGTGAGAACTTTGTAAGATTAGCTGCTGTAGATTTTCCGGGTTGTCTGGCCATGGTCTTGGCATTGTAGGTTGTGACGTTTCACCAGTAGCTGTGACTGGCATCCTCAGAGTTAAAACACAGAAAGATAGAGTGCTCTCTGTGTCAAGGTGAAAAGAAAAATGGTAGGCAGGTAATTTATATCTACTCAAGAAGGTGGGGTATGGCTGAGTCATTATCTAATAGGAGTTCCCCAGGCTATAAACATGCTAATGGAGGAGGTTTCCTGAGGAGGCTCTTTTGTCTATGGATTGTTTCCTGAGGAGTAACTCCTACAAGATAATGACTCAGCCCTACCCCACCTTCCTGACTTCCTGCCATAAATTACCTGCCTACCATTTTTCTTCTCAACTTGACACAGAGAGTACTCTATCTTTCTGTGTTTTACCTCTGAGAATGCCAGTCACAACTACTGGTGAAACGTCAGGACCTACAATATCAAGGCCATGGCCAGAGAACCCGGAAAATCTACAGCAGCTAATGAACTCCATCCATGAAAGCCTTCGAGAACTTTGTAAGAGTTGTAAGAATCTTTCCATATAATGGATTAGGATTTTCTAGTGCCTTTCTATGAAACATTGCTATCCACCAAACAAGGAATGACACAATTGACTTTTTGATGTTCAGAAGACATTTTTCACAAAACGGAAGTTTACTCCAGAGAATTTCGTCATCATTGTTCTGTGAGGACTTTCTTCTCTTGTCTGCATACCTGAAAGAAAATACAAATAAGGACTTTCTTTGACGATTTGCATCATCGTATTCACCTGTGGATGTTGATTCTTGTATTACAAGCTTCTGTTGTTCAGCTTCCAATAATCAGGCAGCAGATTTTTTTTTTAAAAAATGTTATATATTCTAATTCAAGAAATCACCACAAATGGGGTTCGCAGAAAACATCTTGGAAGAGCCATTTCTCCTTATCCTCACACACATGAAGGAACACTGCCTTTAAGATGATGCCTGACAGAAAGTGGAGATACATTATTTAAAAACCAGTATGCCTTTTCTTTAGCATTGTTCTATGCAAATGTATTCAGATGATATTGGGTAATCAACAAAAATCGTACAGGATACACTGAGTAACAGTCCTAATTTTAACAACAAGGAAAATAAGTTATAATTTCTGGTAAGTGCTGGTACATGTGTGAAATAATGCCACATAGTTCTGTGCAGTGGAAGGTGTTTGCTGTTTGACTACTGATGGAAACTTAAATCGGGAGCATAAAATAGTTGGGGGTCTGCAGTAAATGTTCTGTTTCATTTCCATACAGAGTTATTTTGGGAACAGGAGAAATATTTGGTAGCGCAGTCAGGATTCAAAGAAGAGGCACAAATGGATAAGGTAATGGTTTCCTCGGCAGGAGCTTGGTGAAGATGTTAAAATGAACAGCAGCATCCCTCCCCAGCAGTAGGAAAAGCGGTAGTGGAAACCAGCATGCAAAGATCTGGTTGAATGCAGAATTCTCTCCAGTTGTGCAGTCCTTTCTTGGCATCCAGGCTGTTCCACGTTTAAGAAGGGATGAAGATCTTTCTGGATCTTGGCCCAGGCCATTTCCAGTAACTCCAAGGTCCACTTCCCTACACTGTCACCTCTGGTCCCCCGGGAACACTTGATCTGCTAGATTATGGGTGCCACAATATTATAAGCGGCCATGCTTCTGTCCGCAGTGTGTTTGCCACTTGCACACAGGACACCTTCTCTGATGTTCTCTCAAGAAGTGTTATGCCAAAGCAATACACTGTAAATGTTTAGAAAGTGTTTCCAAAAGAGAAACAAGGGGAGTGGGCAATGGGCAAAATGAAACAAAATGTACCTGGAGGCATTTTACAACACATCTTTCAAATTGCCAGGTGTATTCTACATACCGTTGAAATAAACAGCAAAATCCCCATTCTTCTTCTCTGTATCAACAGATGAAGCCTGTAGAGACAATGGACATGGAGGTCAACCAGACAATAGTTACTGAGTTTGTTCTGGTGGGTTTCACAACACATCCAGTCCTGCGCCTGGCCTTCTTTGTGCTGTTCTTGATCTCATACACTCTCACGGTGACTGGGAACATGGGTCTCATGGCTCTGATCTATCTTAATTCCAACTTGCACACCCCGATGTACTTCTTTGTGGGCAACCTTTCCTTCCTGGACATCTGGTACTCCTCAGTGTACACTCCCCGGATCCTGTCTGACTGTGTGTCCAAGAACAAGGTCATGTCTATTGCCGGTTGTGCAGCACAGTACTTCTTCTCTTGTGTCTTGGTCTACACCGAGTGCTATCTATTGGTTGCCATGGCATATGACCGCTTTGTGGCCATCTGCAACCCACTACTCTATGCCACTGCCATGCCCAAGAAGCTGTGCATCCAACTGGTCATTGCTTCTTATGTAGCTGGCTTTGTCAATGCCTCTATACACACAGGCAACAACTTCCGCCTACGCTTCTGTGGGGACAACACCATCAACCATTTCTTTTGTGATGCACCACCATTAATGAAGATGGCCTGTGATGATATTCGAGTATTTCGACTCATTATGATTTCTGTCATTGGTTCCAATTTACTTACAACCACTGCTGTCATCCTGGGTTGCTACACTGGGATTGGGGCAGCCATCATACGCATTCGCTCTGCAGCTGGGAGGCGCAAGGCCTTCTCCACTTGTTCTGCTCATCTAATCTCTGTCTCCTTGTTCTATGGATCCATTCTCTTGATGTATTCCCGACCCTCCTCCCTGCACAGTCCAAACTGGGACAAGGCAAATTCCTTGTTCTATACCATTGTCAACCCTCTAGCCAATCCCATGATTTACAGCTTGCGCAACAAAGATGTGAAGGTGGCCTTCAAGAAAGTGCTGGGGAGGTTCTTCCCTCTAAAGTAAATGGCAGTAATGTTGTGCCTGTCCACATAATACAGAAATTAGAATGAAATACCTTCCTCTTGTGTCATTTCTTGTTGGGTTAACTGGTATGGTTAGTCTAGTAACCATAAATCATTGGTGCGACCTCATTTGGAATACTGTGTACAGTTCTGGTCACCACATCTCAAAAAGGATATTATAGCACTGGAAAAAGTGCAGAGAAGGGCAACTAGAATGATAAAAGGGTTGGAACACCTTCCCTATGAAGAAAGGTTAAAATGCTTGGGGCTCTTTAGCTTGGAGAAACGACGGCTGAGGGGTGACATGATTGAGGTTTATAAGATTATGAATGGGATTGAGCAGGTTGAGAAAGAAGTACTTTTCTTCCTTTTCTCACAACACAAGAACTCGTGGGCACTCCATGAAATTGCTGAGCAGTCGGGTTAGAACAGATAAAAGGAAATACTTCTTCACCCAAAGAGTGATTAACATATGGAATTCACTGCCACAGGAGGTGGTGGCAGCTGCAAGCATGGACAGTTTCAAGAGGGAATTAGATAAACATATGGAGCAGAAGTCCATCAGTGGCTATTAGCCACAAGGTATAGATGGGAACTCTCAGTCTGGGGCAGGTGATGCACTCTATTCTTGGTGCTGGAGAGGGCAGCAGTGGGAGGGCTTCTAGTGTCCTGGCCCCACTGCTGGACCTCCTGATGGCACCTGGTATATTTTGGCCGCTGTGTGACAGAGTGTTGGACTAGCTGGGCCATTGGCCTGATTCAACATTGGCTTCTCTCTTATGTTCTCTTAGTAGCCGCTAGTTAGCGGAGTGCTTTAAATAAAGCTATAAATGCAGGCACATATTTTCACCAGCTTTCAAAGCTACACAGAGACACATTGCAAGCTTAAGAGGAATACTAGTCACTCTGTTCTAGAACTACACTTTAGATAGGAAAGCTTGGAGACCGGATCGAATTCTAGTCTAGCTAACTAAGGATGGACACAGATGGTAAGCGGCCATCTGTCTCACGGTGCCAAGATGAGGACAGCACATACCTTCTCAGTGTGTGCAGGGAGAAGGGAAAAGATTTCTGGGAGCCGCCTACTTATCTGGAACAGGCAATTGACCCATCACACACCTGAGAAATCATGGCCATCGAGGAGCTTCCACAGCCCCCGCTTCATGCCTCCGATGTTGCCTCGCATTCTGCAAGGGATTCCACAATTTCTCGGGTCCTCAACTGGGTGTGGAGGAGATGGTCATATGGTTGTCCAGCCCCTGAGTTCCAGGCTTACAAGTTACGTCAACATGAACTGTCGGTTTACAAAGAATGCCCGCTACCTCCCAAACTTTGCTGCCAGGTGCTGGAGATCCTACATGCTGCCAGCCCTGCCAGGAGTTGCGACAAGAGCCACCACCGGCACCAGTCCAGAAATGGAAAACTACATGTCTGCCATGGTCCCACCTGCATGTGATCTTTGCCGGTGCTCATCATGGTAGACTGGCGACCTCATCTACGCCCGGGCCACTTTGGATCACAGCTACAATGACCATCTACAAATTGCAATGCTCCCCAGTCAACTATTGGGTCGGAGGCTAATTGCAATGCTCCCCAGTCTAATTGCAGCATTCCCCAGTCAACTACCGACGCCCAGCACTGAACGCGGGAACCCTTCAAAAGTAACACCGCTCCAGATCCTGAGAGTTTGAGTGCTGCATTTCCCAGCTGCTTGATGGACATGGACAACCAGCCTGCCAGTGGCATCTTTAAGACCAGGGTTTATTCCGGTATAAGCTCTCCCTCTTCTCTGAGGGCAGATCTGTGCACTTCCCCCCTCCCATAGCTAGCAATCCAAAACAGTCCAGTGGAGCCTGAGTGGTGGGTGTTGCCTTCTGACACGCTTCCGGTGATGTCAGGGGGTGTGGCATATGCAAATAAGTTGTGCTAGTGAGTTATGCTAATGAGCTCCTGCACCTCTTTTTCTACAAAATGGCCCCTGGTTCTCACCCTCCAAAGCAGCCATTTCAGGGGAACTGAACTCTGTTGTCTGGAGATCAGTGGCAATTCTAGGAGATCTCCAGGCCCCACCTGGAGGTTGACAAACCCATTTGCAGGGTGGCGTCTGGGGTCTTGTTCCCTGCTGAGATCCCTCCCCTCCCCATACTCCACTCACCCTCCCCAAATCTCCAGGAATTTCTCCACCTGGAGTTAGCAACCTTATTTAAAGGGTTCGATTCTGTGGTGGAGGTCCATAATCTCCACTCAGATTCAGCAGGAGAGCCCAAAAAGTGGGCTCTAGCTTTTCTTTTTTGGGGGGAAAAAGATGACAGCACAATCAAAATAGTGACCCCGATATAAGACCATTGCTGCGTACAGGGGAACACAAAGTTCCCACTGGGTGGGGCAGGTTCCACCACTCCCAGCTCCTCTTGCCTGCCAGCATTCTGCTGCCATCAGGCACCAGTGTGATGTCACTTCCAGGGAACACCTGGAAGTAACATCAGTCCTTTCTAGGAACTGGCAAAGACGCTAGCGGGGTTTCTCAGAGAGGTGTGATGTCACTTCTGTGTGATTTTTTTTCTCTCCCAGGGACAGCTGCAGTGCCAGGCAACGATACATAGGTCTGATACATGTAGTGAAAAATCTCTTGCCTTGGAACTTTCGGTCAAGGGCAGGGGTGTCAAACATAAGGCCCAGGGGCTAGAACTGGCCCATCCAGGGCTCTTATGCAGCCCGCGAGCAACTAGTGCAAGGGAGGACACAGGAGGCTACTCAGGGACAGTGGGCGGAGCCTCTCCAATTGGGGCTTCAGCATGGCAGAACAAACGCATCTGCAGCAGTCAAGCAGCATGGGGGCATCTGCCCAGTGCTGCACTGCTGGCTCTCCAGTCCACCCATATGGGTTTTCCTTTGCACACACCCCTCCCAGCCCATGAGGCCTTGCAGTGGAGATACAACAATTCAGAGCTTACCAGCTGCTGTCCTTTATACAGTTTATATCTCTGGTACCTGGCGTTACATTTTATGGCACACATGGCCTGGCCTGGCCAAGTGACATTTATGTCCGATCCGGCCCTCGTAGCAAATGAGTTCAACACCTCTGGGCAAGGGCTTCCAATAAAAAGTAGGGTTGCCAATTTCCAGGTGAGTATAAGGGACTTGGGGTTGCCAGGCATGGGGTTCCCAGAAGTGACATCCGCACATTGTTAGAGGATGCTGTGGCATTAGAGCAAAACTCTATAGTGTTGTCAGTGCATTGGGACACTGCAAGTGTCCCCTCTCCATTTGCTGCCATTTTGCCCCTCACTGGCCAGCTGAGTGGAGGTGGGGAAGTGCTTGCTGGACGTAGAGGGTCACCCACCCATGATGTGAGTTATGGCAAACCTAAGTGGACTGTACAGCATCACATTCCTGCTGAACTCTCCACCCTCCCCAGGCTTCACCCCCAAACTTCCAGGAATTTCCCAACACAGAGTTGGGAACAATTGTGCTCAGACAACACCAGGTTCTTCATGTGGTTGTGCAAAGCCATTCTTGATTCCAGGCTTGGAAGGTGTGGAATCCCTCAGGGACACTGATGGCATCTGCTGGGGTTTGGGGCTGAAGCACAACAGACAGAAGATAGTTCTTGGTTGAGAATGCCCAGGCAGAACTCTGGTATCCTAGGATTTACACCAGGGGTCTATGTTTGCTCAACAACCTCCACATGGCTTGTTTGATCTCCTTGTTCCTCAGAGTGTAGATCATGGGGTTCATCAAGGGGAAGACCACAGTGTGGAGAACAGCCATGATCTTGTCAAAAGAGAAATCCATGAATGGACGGCAATAGATGTAGATGGCAGGTCCAAACATGATGACCACCATGATGATGTGGGTGATACAAGTGGAGGCAGCTTTGCTCTTCCCGTGGCTCGAGCCTGTCCTCACCTTGACCAGTAGGATCCCATAGGAGATGAGGAGGAGGATGAAACAGATCAGGATGGAACCGCCACTGTTCAGAAACATGATGATCTCCAAAGCATAGGTGTCCGTGCAAGCTAGTTTGACAATCTGGGTAATGTCACAGAAGAAACTGTCCACTTTGTTGGGGCCACAGAAAGGGAGGGGGACAATAAGGATGACTTGGATAATGGAGTGCATGAACCCCAAGCACCAGGATCCCACCACCATGGCGCTGCAGACTGGTCTGCTCACTACACTTGAGTAACGCAAGGGGTGGCAAATGGCCACGTACCGATCGATGGCCATGCCAATGAGAAGGAAGACTTCAGATCCTCCAAGAAAATGGAGGAAGAAGAGCTGGGCCATGCAGCCCTTGTAGGAGATGGTCTTGTGGCGGGAGAAGAAGTCAGCCAGCATCTTGGGAGGGGTGACGGAGCAGTAGCAGATATCCAGGAAAGCCAGGTTGGCCAAGAAGAAGTACATGGGGGAGCCCAAGCGAGGGTCACTCCGGATGGTCAAGATGATGAGGACATTTGTTGGCAGGACCAATGAGTAGAATACGAGGAAGAGGAAAAAGAGGAGGAGCTGGACTTCTCTTGCCTGGGAGAGGCCCAGCAGTACAAACTCCTTCACCACGGAATGGTTCCCTTGCTGCATGCCTGTTGTAGAAACACACAGAGCTGCAAACAGGAGGAATTCAATACAGTTAAGAAACAAAGTACATGTAAAGTACACAGTAGTTGATATTCGGGGTAGCATGATCTCATCAGATCCTGGAAGCTAAGCAGGATTTATACTTGGATGAGAGACAACCAAGGAAGACCCTGCCGAGGAAGCCACTGGCAAACCACCTCTGCTTCAGTGTTCTCTCTAAGCTGAGGTAGTGTGAGCTAGCTCACAGTTTTTGAGCCTCCAGCTCACGCATTTTTGTCTTAGCTCAGGAAGGATGGCTTCAGAGCAAACTAATTTATGCAGTAGACAAGTCTCTTGCTCACAATGTTAATCCAGTAGCTCACAAAATATAATCTTTGCTCACAAGACTCCACAGCTTAGAGGGAATATTGCTCTGCTTCTCCCTTGTCTTGAAAGCCCCTTGCTGGGGTTGCTGTAAGTTGGTTGCAACCTCTTGGCACAAATGGACATGCACTTCCCTGAATAATAGGATCTACCAGCCTTGTGTATTTTTTTTTTAATTGTTAAGGCTTCTATACTAGCGAAAGTAGCACAGGAGAAAGAATGTTGGCCTTCAAAAGAGGAGCTGGGGGTTCCGAGTCTGGCTCATCCACAAAGCTGACCAGGTGTGGTCTGTCGGGCTAAATCATCTCACAGGGTCATTGTGAGTCATAAAAAGGGCGAGACCCCTGCTCATTCCCCTGGATGACAAATGGAATACAACCAATACTCCCCTTAAGCTATAGGGTCTTGCGAGCAAAGATTCTACTTTGTGGGCTACTGGCATTAAAGTTGTGAGTGAGCAATTTGGCTGCTGTACAAATGAGTTTGCTCTGGAGCCATCCTTCCCGAGCTAAGACAAAAACCTGTGAGCTGGAGGCTAAAAAACTGTGAGCTAGCTCACACTAGCTCAGCTTAGAGGGAACACTGAAGGCGACAGTGTGGAACCAGTAGTTCCCTAACAGATGGGATTTTTTTTAAAATAACCCTATTGCCAAGTCCCCTAGTTAGTACTTGGATGGGAAGATCAGGGTTGCCATGCAGGCAAGGAAATGGCAAACAACCTCGGAATTTCTCGAATACCAGTGAAAATATTTTTTTTCTAAGACTGGCGAGGCTGGAAACTGATTCCTTTGAAGCCCCACCTGAAAATTAGGTGGTTTTTGGCTCCACATCATGGCCATTGTCTGCTTTCTCCTTTCCACTACCATTATTGATTTCTATAGAAGTTTACTGAGGTCCAAAGAGGAAGAGGAAGCAGCCAGCCACCCCTCGATCATACTGGGATCTAGTTCCGGGTTAGAGCTCCGTCTTTCCACTTTAAACTCCTATTGCATGCAATCCAGTTGGTCTGTGTACTGGGGACAGCCCTACTTTCTGGATCTTGCCCCTTGAAGAGAAGTAGCAGTAGTAGTAGGTTTTTACACCCCGCTTTTCTCTACCCTCAGGAGTCTCAAAACACCTTCCCTTCCTCTCCCCACAACAGGCACCCTGTGAGGCAAGTGGGTCTGAGAGAGTTCTGAGAGAACAGTGACTGGCCCAAGGCTGCCCAGCAGGCTTTGTGTAGAGGAGGATTGGGGAGTCAAACCTGGTTCTCCAGATTAGAGTCTGCCACTCTTAACCACAACACCGCATTGGCTCTCAAACTGGTCTTGCAAATCACCCTACCTATTCTGTCTCTCTTTCCCCCCTTTTGGGAAACACCTTGCTAAATAGTTTTGGTGATGGATTGCTAGAGAGCCACCTTAGACGTGGATGAAGAAAGGGTAAAAATAATTAAAGATACAAACGTTTGGGGTTCACTCCCTGCTCGGACCTTGTAGAAATGGGGGGCGTCTTGCCTCCAAGGCACAAATATTGAGGAGCCAGGAAGGGAACAGAAAGCCATTAACATCCTGTGCTGGAACTGAGACAGGCACAGTCCCTTCACACTGAGAAAAATGTTGCCAGCAATAAATTTCATCAGGTATTCCAGCCTGTTCAGGGCTTTGTTCTATTCAAAACCAGCATACCTTTTTATTTATCTAATAAATTTGGGTCCTGGTTAGGACAACTAGCCTGTGTAACTAGGAATGAGGCCACCATGTTTAGAAGAACTCTACCTTTATCCACCAGATGTTGAGGATGAACAGTGGGAGTCATCTCTCTCTTGCCCACGAGCTGTTCTGAACCCACTAAGGACAGCTGGCCAAGGAGTCCGACAGCAGGGCCAGTTTTGGCAGGTGCAGCTTTCCATGGAGGGTTGAGAAAGGCTGCTTTGGACCAAAGAAGTATGAATTGTAGATGCTAGCTCCTCTCCAGCCTCTGGCCACCGGTGTAGGAGAGCCTGCAGGAGCGATGCCTCTCCCTTCAACTTCCATGTCAGTGATGGAACTGAAGTCCTCTGTATGAGAATCAAGCAGGAGCAAAACACCTCAGCCTGACATGAGGGGGCCACCCTATACCCAATGGGCAAAGCTTGGTTTGAGGGCTGCCAAACACTCATGATGAAGGAAAACCAGGACGCTTAAGGGGGGAATCCTTTGCAGAGGGGAAATATTTAAAAGTTGTTCCCAGTGAAAGGCATCATGGTATATCCCCAAAGCCATGTGTTCTGTCAAGAAGATGAAGAGTATCATGACATGTCAGAGAGCTTTCTCCAGTTATCCAAAAGTATCTGGTGCTCATTCAAAGGACTCGAATCTCAGAGAACAGGAAGACAGTATTTGGTGTCTGTGAAGGAGGACGGCTTTAATGGCCCCAGGTTCTAATGTCACACACTCATGCTTGCCAGGCTGACTTTAGACACCCCGTTAGAAGAAGGGAAGATAGCAAAGGTACCAGCAGATAAGAAAGACTGACCTGACCTGACCTTCAGTGCTTTGAGGAGAAGAGAGAGGACCTTAGCCAGCACGGACTCTTCATGAATCCCATCACTAAATCGTCTCTCTGACCTTGTGGAAAAGTCCCACAACGGGAGAACAGACTTGCTTGACAGCTGGCCTGGAAGAAAGCCCAGCCCAGCATTCAGGGACCTTGTTAAAAAAAAAGTTAGCAGCTGAACAGGAGAGGGGGGAGGAGAGAATTAATGGGCTGCTCCCAGTTCAATGGAGCATGGCTTGAGTCAGCTGTGATTCCTTGAGTCAGCTGTGATATGACTCCCCCACACACAATTCTTCTAACAAAAAGATGTTTTTGTTTCATGAAAAAGGCCCGAACCCTGGTTTTTGCACCAGTATCCTCCAGACCACATCAATAGGCTCGTCAAATCCAGGTTGTTCAGTTCAGCTTATTGTTATGGTCCTTAGACCAGTCATAAGTCCAGGTTGAGAAATTGCTGGAGATTTCGGGGAGCGCCTGAGGAGGACGCAGTCTGGGGATGGGGAGGGGCCTCAGTGGGATACAATGGCCTGCAGTCTGCCCTCCAGAGCTGCCATTTCCTCCAAGAGAACTGATCTCTGTAGTCTGGAGAGGAGTTGTTATTCTCAAGGAGATCTCAAGGTCCCACCTGGAGGCTGGCAACTCCACACATTAGATTGCTTTCACTAGTAGTGCATAACTCTTTAAATCACTTCTCAATCATATTTAAGCAGGCAATACAAGGACGATGCAGGATTTGTGAATGCCCACAAAACTCCTTGATGCTGATGAGGGCAACGAGTTCTTTCTAGACTGCCTTTGGCACTCGTGGAGGTTCAAGGTCTGGAAACAGTCTGTGAGATTTGGGATGCCCAGGCTCCCCTCCAAGCCACGACTCTGGGAGCCCATGCCAATCTGGAGTGCAGGATTCAGTCCATCTCTTCTTGGGGCTGCTGTATTTGCCAAGACTTTGCCAGATCATCCCTATCTTGTGACACTTAAAATGGAAGTTTAAAAGTCCAGGTTCCTTATCCTCTTGATGGGTGGGACTGGAGATGTTCCTCTCATCTGGCCTTTCATGTGAATGACTGAAGTCCTCTGTGTGAGGACCAACCACAGCCAAAGCACCTCACAATGACCTGGGGGCTAAAATGGGGTTGTCAACCTCCAGATGGGGCCTGGAGATCTCCCGCTATTACAATTGATCTCCAGATGACAGAGATTAGATCCCCTGGAGGAAATGGCTGCTTTGGAGGGAAGACTCCATGGCCTGGCACCCTATTGAGGTCCCTCCCCTTGCCAAACCTCACCTTCTCCAGGCTCCATCCCCCAAACCTCCAGGTATTTCACAATGCAGAGCTGGCAACCCTAGGCTGAAATAACCACATCTGGTCCATCAATCTGACTGGTTTTGGTCAAATGTTTCCTGGAAAGTCACCAGCCATGGAAGGACTGTCCAGGACCATCTCTCCAGGACTGTCTCCCCAGAAGAGCATTATACTCAGTGGATCAAGATCTACTAGTGATACCTGGCCCCAAAGATGCCCACCTAGCCTCAGCCAGAGCCTTCTTGGTTCTGGAACCGGCCTGGTAGAACACTCTGCCATGAGAGATCTGGACCCTGCGGGACCTAATGCAGTTCTGCAGGGCCCGTAAAATGGAGATGTTCCACCAGGCCTATGGTTGAGGCAATGAAGACTTATCAACTGGCCTCCCTTTCCAACATTGCTCATATATCCAGCTATGAGCAAATTATATAGCTGTCCATCTGCCTACACACATTTGCCAAGCACTCAGAGAAATCGAGGGGCACCATCTCTTTTATATATATACATATACATACGTACATATATACACATACACACACACACACACACACACACACACACACACACACATATATATATACACATACACACACACACACATATACATTTTTTATTGCTTTTTCACTACAAATTACAGGACTGGGACAGAGAAACATCTGACTAAAAGTACAAAGCTAAACAAGGACCTAATATGATACAAAAGGTTATTTCAAGGTTTCCCTTAAAATTAACAATCAAGATGAAAGGTGAGATCAGCTATTGCAAAAATAAATCAGTATAAACAGTATTAGCCAGCATAGGTGGGTTATGGTATTTTAGGCTTAGTAGTATTAAACTTTCAACGTCCATATTTATTTCTTCTTTTTCCCTTTATTCTTGTCACAGTCCCAACAGACTTTAAGAAATTTGGGGGCAGCTGCTCCCAAATCAGATTTGGATCCTTCCTCTGAGGAACTGTTTGATGAGCTTGAAGAATTTCCCGATCCATATTTGCTACCATCGTCCTCTGCGTTGTCATCCTCCACTTTCTCTTTTGCTTTCTCAGTTTTTTGATGCTTCAGCTTTTGCAACAGAGTCTATCTTTTCTTTGTTATCTTTAAAGTTGAAAATAAGTCCCTCTGGTATCATCCATCTGTAAGAAGTGGAATTTTTTGGAAGAAAGGTTGTCAGCTTTTTATATTGTTGTCTCCTTTTTCTTATCTCAGATGGAATGTCTTTCAAAAATTTTGTATCTCCTCCTTTGATTTTTAGAGTAATGCCATTGGTCGCTTTAAGAATTGCATCTCTGTTAGATCTCTTGGAGAATTTCACAAATATTTCACCTGGCAAATTATTTTTCTTGATGTAGTCTGGATATGTCCGATAAACCACGTCCATCTTGCTTTGTAGAAGCTCCGCTTTGAAATCTACTACTGGTGCCAACGCTTCACTTAAGATCTCCTTGAGATGTTCACCTTTTTGCTCCGGGATTCCCTGAAATTTCAGGATATATGAGGCTTTTTCCATTTGGAGTAATAACAGTTGTTGTTTCTCAGAGTCTTTTGCTTATTCCACTGCCTCCAGCCTCTGCTTCAACACTTCTGTCTTATCAACTTTTTCAATTATTTAGCTGTTTTTTTCACTTTTGCATTAGTTTCTTTTAGCTGTTTTTGGAGAGATTCAAAGTTGTTGTTGAGTTGAGTCATCTGATCCAGTAGAGGGTGGAATGCATTCGCCAGCATATTAGGAAAGTCTATGGTTGCTTCCGATTTGGAAGCTGATGCTACTGAACTACCAGTTCTGGAAGAAGGTCTCAGCTTCAGTGCCATTTTACAGCCCGCTGTATGATTGCTTACTTTAGAAAGAAGTTCAAAAAAAGTCTCTAAAAATTTACTGACTCTTGTTCTTTAATCCATTCTCCACTCTATTTGGGCTGTATAATGCTTTTAAAATGCTTTCCCCCCCTTCTGCCTCTTAAAATCACTTTTTTTTCTGTCCCAGGTGAGCCACCTCCACCCCCTCTGCTTTTAACTTTGAGGTTTTTGGGGAAACCACCCGCTTGGAAATTTGCCTGATTTACAATCACCTGGACTCATGCTTCATCAGTGCTTGCTTGGAGAAGGTAGGGAAGTCTTCAAACACTAGATCATTTGTTCACTCATTCCGGTGTGCACTTCTGACACCACTGCTGGTCTTGTAGTGGTGGGACCTCTTGGGGCAAAGAGGAGCCTCAATCCCTTGGCATGTGCCTCAGGAGCAGCACCTCTAATGCCCCAGGCTACGAGCCCCCTACAAAGGCTTTAGGGGCCCCCAAAATCATCTGATCCCACTCCCATCTGCCATGATCTGGATCACACCCATTGGAGCTTGATGGAACGCATCCGTTCTCAAGTCGCCAAAACCGGAAGTCGAGGGACACCATCTCTTATTAATGCTACAATTTACTGGTGTCACTTAAGGTTATTAGTACCGATTTTATTGTTGAAATGAGTTTAATTGTTAATGTATTTATATGGATGGAAATTACACTGTGTTGTTACCCACCCTGAGCCTGCTTGTGGGGGGAGGGTGAGACAGAAGCCCAATCAATCAATTAATCAATCAATAAGGTGGCAATGGACAGATTTCCTATGTTGTCTGTCTGATGCATCTGGTGATCAAAGATATAGTATGTCAGAACACAGGGATTCCATGGCTTCTTTTAGTAGTCTGTCAATATATCAAATCAATTAATTATAGATTGGATTCCACATATCTGTTCTGCAAACAGTGATGCTTTCCTCTGGCACAAGCATCCTTCTGTCAATGCAGAAAAAATATCTTCCCAATTTTGGGATCTGGATTGGCCCCAAATTTTAATATAGCATGGGAAAATGGATCAAATTGATATTATTGTGACCTTATGCAGCATTGTTCTCTAGCTGCAGAAACCGCAGGAGGAACAGGACCCACTCTAGCAGAAGTAGATGCATTCCACTTAGAGAGGGACATCAGATGAGAAATCTCTAAGAGATCTCAAGATGGACAGAGGGAGGACTGACTGTTCTACCAGGACTAAATTCTGCTGTAAGAAGTAAGAAGCCAGGCCAATTCCATTGCACAACACATAAGCCTGTATGTGTGTGCTAATGGGCCTTAAGTCTGCAAACAGGTGGATCCACACCTGACCTTTGTATTTTAGCACATACCAGGGACTGCCCTGCCCAGTATATTAGCAGAAGGTCTAAACAGGAGGGCAGTAATGGAGCAAATCTTTTCCTCAACTGGGAAGCTATGCTGGGCTTCATATGACCCGTTGTCCTGGCTGTGTATTTCTCATCAGGCCCTCAGCAATACAGTGTCCATGTTAGACAATTGGTAGCTGTGATGTCAGCTGAAGGCCTGGCCCACCCAGAAGACTGTTCCTCTAGTGTCTACAGGACATCTCCCTCCCTGCTGGAATGGTAGGAACCTGAGCAGAGACCTGCACGGAACATCTGGCCAGCAACTTCCCCATGGCAGATTTCATCTCTTTGCTCTTCAGAGTATAGACAGCTGGGTTTAGCAAGGGGGTGACGGTGATGGAGAAGACTGAGACTGCTTTATCAATCGCGAATCTGGTGTATGGACGCAAGTAAATAAATATGCAGGGTCCAAAGTACATGGTGACCACTATGAGGTGAGAGGTGCAGGTGGAGATTGCCTTGGATGTCCCTTCAGAGGGAGGCCTGGAATGGATGGCTGAGAGAATGAGTCCGTACGAGATGAGCAAAGCAACAAACCCAACCAGTGAGATGATACCACTGTTGGTCACCATCATGATCTCTAGGGGATAGTTGTCAACACAGGCCAACTTGATGATCAAGGGGATGTCACAGAAGAAACTGTCCAGGTGGTTGGGCCCACAGAAGGGGACATTAATGGTGAAGGCCAACTGCACACTTGTATGGAGGAGCCCACCAGCCCAGGAGCCTAGCACAAGTCCTACACAATGGCGTTGACTCATGAAGGAGGCATAGTGAAGAGGATGGCAGATGGCCACATAGCGGTCGTAGGCCATAGCCATGAGTAGGAGCATCTCACTGCCTCCAAATAGGTGGAGGAAGAAGATCTGTGCCATGCAGCCCTGGAAGGAGATGGTCTGATACTGGATGAGGAAGTCAAAGAGGGCCCAAGGGATGGCAAAGGAGGACATGCAGAGGTCTAGAAAAGCCATGTGACCCAGAAGAAAGAACATGGGTGAACTGAGAAGATGGTGGTCCTGGGAAATTGCCAAGATGATAAGAAGGTTGATGAAGAGAGTGGCTACATAGAGGAAGAAGAAGAACACAAATAAGAGGGTGTGGGCTTCCCAAGATGGGGAGAGGCCAAGGAGGACAAACTCAGTCACTGTGGTCCTGTTTCCCCACGCCATCCACTTCTTACCTAGGGGGGAAAGGAAAGAAATTGCAACAATCAACAGAGGCTTAGGGTCAACCACACACAAAAGTACTTTTGCATTGCCCAATTTACTTTCAGCATTACCAATAATGTTGTTGGCCTTCACCTCTCACCTTGTGACACTTTTGGGAGCTGTAGGATGCTAAGGGGAGGGCCAGCTCTGCCTAGTAGGCAGGTCAGCTAGAGATAGATGGATTTTCCAAAGCAAACTGTAAACCACTGAGCTTACGTTACTTCAGTATTTCTATGCTTGTTCCCACTCTCTGCATCCAAACTCCACCCTGAACCTCAAAGCCGTCTCTGGATTCTGTTAGCCCTATGAGTAAACATGGACACAGATGCCTCCTCCTGTGGAATTTTCTGTCCCATTCTTTTAGTTTCTGAGACACCACGTGTCACAGAATAAGGCAGTCACCCCTATACCCATGATAAGCAAAATCCACTGCAGTGGATTACATTCTTTGTGCTCCCTGATTTGAGAGGTACATCCAAGATCTGTGCCTTCTATACTGCCCCTTCTATAAAGTCCTAAGGATACTACATGATTGCCTGAAATTTCATCTGCAGAAACAGAATGATTCAATGAATGAGCTGTTTTCCTAAGAAAGCATTTCACTCTTCAAAATATAATTCTCTGTGCTGGGTTGGCCAACTGTTTCACATGGCTTTTGTCCGTGCAGGTCTTGTGATCCCCCAGCATAGCCTTTGGGTGGGTGGGTGGTTTAAAGGAGACACACACCCCTCCCAAAGCAGAAAAGCTTTGGGGATCAAACCCTCTACCCTTAAAAATTAACAAGATGCCATTAAGGGTAGAAGGTTGGATCCAGTGCTCCCTCTAAGAGCTGTGGAGTCTTGTGAGCAAAAATTCTACTTTGGGAGCTGCTGGCATTAAAGTTGTGAGCGAGCGATTTGGCTACTGCAGAAATGACTTTGCTCTGGAGCCAATCCTTCCTGAGCGAAGACAAAAATGTGTGAGCCAGAGGCTAAAAAAAACTGTGAGTGAACTCACGCTAACTCAGTGTAGAGGGAACACTGGTTGTATCCATGAAGTTTTTCTTCAAGTAGAACAGAATGAGAGCTGGGGGCCCACAAGTGCTTGTGGAAGAGGGTAAGTCCTATTTCCCCACCACCCTCCTGCTTCCCTGCTTCCCTCTTTGCTCTTTGCTACAGTTCTGCAGGGCCTGCAAGACTGAGCTCTTCCGCCAGGCTTTTCGTTGAGGCAGCAGGCATCCATTTTGATCTGCAACCCCCCCCGCCCCCCAGTGACCACAGATCCTGGAAGCCGACTGGAACTACAATATTGCCAGAATCAGCATAATCTGTTAAGGCATGTTGTACGTTTTAGTGCTTTTAGTGACTTTAATATGTTTTAATTGTACATCTGCATTATTTGCAGATCTGTATGTTTGGAACCCACCGGAACCTGCTATGTGGGGAAGGCAGGATATAAATTTAATATAATAAATAATTAAACTCTGTTTTCTTTCCCTCCTTCCTATCTGGCTACATCCGCCCTCTTCATTCTTTTCTTTCCCCCATCCTGCCTGACCATTTTTTCCTGCCCAGTGCCTCGCCCAACCACATGCCTGGTCTTCCCTCCTGCTTGCAGTTTGCTCAGCCTCCCACCCAATGAATGTCCCTTTCTTCCTCTTCTTTTTCACTCCACTGGTGTGTTAAGGTGTGAGGAGAAGCAGGTATATGGAGGAAGCAGATGGAACTGCCTTTAGCCTCTAGTCACCTGTTCGTGGTGACCATCACCAATGCACTTTTATGAAGTATCTTGGATTGTTCCAGCAAATAAAGGCTGCGGTCACACACACACACACACACTACATAATCCACTTTCAGTCTACTTTCCTTTTTTTTTTATATATATATATATATATATTTTTATTGTTTTCATTTCATCTACAAAACGTTTCCATATATATAAACATTCCAAATTAAACAGAAACTCATCCAGAGATTACTTAATTTACCAATTTTTCAAAAAGCTCTTCTGCTTAAATTTTTTGCAACCACTTGTACATTTTTAACCAATACTTCTCATATTCCTTTTCCCCTTTACCTTGGATAACATAAGATAATTTTTCCAATTCGGCAATTTCCATTACTAAAGTACTTTTACTGGATTTTGCCAGTTCACGCAATAAAAGTCCAGTCGGAAAGTGCACTGACAGTGAGTTGAAAGTGGATTATTGAGAGTGCCTGACCACAGCCATAGTTACTGCTTGAACTTGTTCTATAGTGTCCGCACATGCACAGATATATTTTGTTCCATTTGGGGGCATAAGCCTCATTTTTAAAGAAGTTTTTTTCTGTCAAACTTGGATTTCCCCCAGGTTCATAGATATATTTATCTTTGCCCTGTATGGTCCCATTGCACAGTTTTTTTGAGCTACACTTGAACCTATAAATGCCTATAGGTCAGACTAGAAAAATGGTCTGTTATGCAAAGGGAAGGGATGGCCATACCTATGTTGGCGTGACATATAGCGACTAAGAGTGATCTGGGGGTAAGCATCATTGGACACAGTGGTATTTATTTATTTATTTGCTTATTTCATTTGATTTTAGACCTCCCTCCTCCTGCCAGAGCAGGGCTCAGAGTGGTGTACAACATAATGGATTAATGACATATATAATAAAATCATTGAAACAATACAAACACACTGAATTAGCCTAAAAGATGGCACTGAAAAATTCCAGCAGTGCCGCTGCCTCATGGGGAGAGGCAGGGAATGGGAGCACCAGAAGGATGAGGCCATCACTGTCCTCAAACAAATGCCTGGCGGAACATCTCTGCCTTACAGGCCCTGCGGAACTGCATCAAGTCCCACAGGGCATGGATGTTATTTGGCAGAGAGTGCCACCAGGTTGGGGCCAGGTCGGAGAAGGCCCTGGCCCTGGTTGAGGATGGCCGGATATCCCTCGGGCTGGGGAACACCAGTAAGTTCTGATCTACTAAGTACAATGCTCTTCTGGGAGTATACTGGGAAAGGCGATCCTGGAGGTACATGGGTCCCTGACCGTCCCTGATTGGAGAGCCAGTTTGTTGTAGTGGTTAAGTGCGCGGACTCTAATCTGGGAGAACCGGGTTTAATTCCCCCACTCCTCCACTTGCACCTGCTGATGTGACCTTGGGTCAGTCACAAGCTCTGGCACAGCTCTTCCTGAAAGAGCAGTTTGTGTTAGAGCTCTCTCAGCCCCTCTACCTCACAGGGTGTCTGTTGTGGGGAGGGGAAGGAAAGGAGTTTGTAAGCCGCTCTGAGACTCCAAGTGAAGGCCAGAGTATAAATCCAATCTCTCCTCTCTCTCCTTAAGGGCCTTACAGGTCAACATCAAGACCTTGAACTTGATCCAGTACTACTTCTGAGTAGACATGCATATGATTGTACAGTCCAAGAGCAATCTGCACGATCTCCATACCACTTCCAGCTCAGCCACAAAATCAGTTGATGGAGACAGAGTGAAGCTGTTCTCTGTCTGACAGGCCCCCCATCTTCAATACAAGGATGGTGATGCTGGCCTACCTTACACACCTGCCATAAGATTTGTAGGAGGATATTGAATACTTAATACTAGTATTATGTCTCAAAGTTTCTGGGTTCTTTGATAGTGGACGATGAACAATAGCAGCTCGGGTTAGAACAGATAAAAGGAAGTACTTCTTCACCCAAAGAGTGATTGACATATGGAATTCACTGCCACAGGAGGTGGTGGCAGCTACAAGCTTGGACGGTTTCAAGAGGGAATTAGATAAACATATGGAGCAGAGGTCCATCAGTGGCTATTAGCCACAGGGTATAGACGGGAACTGTCAGTCTGGGGCAGGTGATGCACTCTAGTCTTGGTGCTGGAGGGGGCAGCAGTGGGGGGCTTCTAGTGTCCTGGCCCCCTGCTGGACTTCCTGATGGCACCTGGTATATTTTGTCTGCTGTGTGACAGAGTGTTGGACTAGATGGGCCATTGGCCTGATTCAACGTTGGCTTCTCTTATGTTCTTATGTTCTTATGATTAATGGAAAATGGGCTGCTCTTTTCCCTAAAGCCACATTAGAATGTCCCTTGAATCACATCTGAATGCAAACTGGAAAAGAGCAGAAACCAAGTTTGCTGATCAGAGTGTGGAGCTAAAAGAGAAAACGGTTTTTGTATTTGTTGGAGGAGTCGGCTTAAGGTTGCTGTAGCCTGGGAACCATTTATTTGTCTTAAAAACTTGCATCTGCCTTTTGGTATGACACAGGCATAGCAGGGCAGCTTAAACACCATTAAAATATGGTAAAATTACAGTAGAGTAAACACCAAAATTAAAATATCCTGACCTGGATGCCCCATGGCTAGCCAGTTCTCATCAGCTCTCAAAGGTAAGCAGGGTCAGCCCTGATTAGTATTTGTGGGGTGGGTTGTTTTTTTTGGTATTGTGTGTGTGTGCACGCATACCTGGAAGTCACATTGACCTCTGGTGACTGCCCCCTACTGGGGGCCCAGAAGATATTTAGAGAAGTGTCCAAATAAAGCCTGCCTCTGTCCTCCCTACTTGTAATTCCAAGGACGTCTCCCATCCAAGTACTAACCACAGTCAATCCTGCTTAGCTTCCAAGATCTGACAAGATTGGGCTTACCTGGGCTATCCAGGTCAGGGCAACCCTGATTAGTATTTGGATGGGTAGCCACTAAGGAAGTCCAGAGTTGCTGAGCAGAGTGGCAAACCACCTCTGCTCACCTCTTTCCTTCAAAATCCTGTGGGCTTACCCTAAGTTAGCTGTGACTTGATGGCACTTTCCACCACCGCAGACATACATGTCTTGACCCGGATCGTCCAGGCTAGCTGAATCCCACGAGATCTCGGAAGCTAAGCAGCATCGGCCCTGTTTAGTACTTGGTTGGGAGACCACCAAGGAAGTCCAGGATCATTAAACAGAGGCAGGCAGTGGCCAACCACCTCTTTTCATCTCTTGCCTTGAAAACCCTACAAAGTTGCCGTAAGTTGACTCTGACTTGGCAGCTCTTTCCACCAAACACTAAAACACATCAGCCCAATAACTTATAAAAAGAATGACAGAATGGCCAGCCACATGGCGGGAGATGCCCTACAGGTGCAGCCAAACCACAAAAACTTGCTCACTGTTGGAGTAGCTGCCATTTGTGATCTCCATGTACTGGCTGTGATATGAAAAACGGCAGAAGAGAGGAAGATGCAGGAGGAGATGGAGACAAGATCGACAGGGATATCAGAAGTATGGGAAACATGTGCCACAAACATGGCAAAAGCTAGCAGTTGATCATGTAGTTGATTATGTAGACGGTACAAGTAAAAGGAAGGCAAGAGCTCATGGTTATCCTGGGGAAGTCCTTACCCCAGACTGTTGCGATGACCAGAGGAATAAATATTTTAGCAAGAACTGTATACATACATGGAAGCTTAGCCTATCACTAGCTGCCTGTTATGGATAAGAGATGGTGCAATCTCCATGTTCAGAGGCAGCATACCTCTAGCTAGAAAATGCCATTGAGTTGCCTCATGGAGTTTCCAAGGCAAGAGAATTCAGAGGTGATTTGCCATTGCTTGGCTTTACTTAGTCGCCCTGAATTTCCTTTGTGGTTTCCCATCCTACTATTAACTAGGGCCGACCCTGCTTAGCTTCCAAGATCTAATCTAGCATCAGAGGTCGAGCTTCTCTTATAATGATGATCCTTCTGAGTAGAGAACACAACTCACTCTCACCATGGTCGTTCCTGCCTAGAGCTGTATCTGAGCTAAAATGCATATCAGAGCAACCCGAACTTCAGCTGATGTTCATCATATGACTTATTTGTTCCAAAGTAAAGGATCCTGTCAAGTGCCAATCTAATGAATGAATATTCAGGGTTATTAATGCATTTATTTCCCTTAAACTACACATCAAACAATTCGTTATGTCACTATTCCATGTACTTAAATATGTCATGAAGATAGTTTCAGAGGGTAGCCATTTTGATGTGCATGAGAACCACTAGATTTGAGTCCAATAGCACTTAAGAGACCCACAAGAGTTTCAGGGTAGGAGCTTCTGAGAATCAGACAAAGGAAAGATTTGATTCTCCAAAGCATCTACCCTGAAACTCTCGTTGGTTTCTAAGGTGCTACTGGAATCTAACTGTTAAATATGCCATATTATCTACTGTTAAATATGCCATATGATTTGGGGAGGGAGTGCAGGAGGAGGCCATGTTTTGCCCCAAATCCTGGGTTACTGTGCTGCAGCTCTGCATATTTTATTGCACAAGTTTCACAACTAGATTCTGTCTGAATCTCTCAAATGCAACATTTGGTGACTTAGATCTTGGCACATACAGATTTTGGTTTGTAGACATTTCCCCAAATCACTGCTGAGCATGTCTGAACTGTCTGGCAGCATCTTTTCCATGCCGGCTGGCTAACGGCTGGAGTGTTCTTCCTTCCAATCAGAGCCTACTGATGGCATTCTGCTACCATTCCCCAATTGCATCTCAAGATGGTGGTCACGTGAATGATGGATGAACCACCACATAATGTAGAACAATTCCTCTAGTATCCATGAGTATGTCCAGCAGTGACCCAACTGCTCCCAATTTGACATCCTGCCACAGGGATGCCATACGGAATAGCCATGTGAGGACATTACACCCAGAGATGGAGAGGGAAGATAGGTAGTTGAATAGAACATAGAGTTCTCCTCTGGGGAGTCTACAGATTGTCATACTTCTCACAATCCCTTCTTTTGGAAAAAAAAATTAGATCTGTTTGGAAGTAGGAGAAACGAACTATCTTCTGTTTGCTTGTTAGCAAAAATTTAATACACCCTCAACTGGATTCTTACCCACCTGCCAAACCTCAAAAGCAGCTCCAAGACCAGCTTCTTCTGGAGTTCACCTGAGCATCAGCACAGAAGCATTGCATCCAGTGACATCTTCTGTACAGGAGTGTTACGTGGAGGATATATATCTGCTCAGAATGCAGGCTGAAGGGAGATGGGAACCAGTCATAGGGAAAAGCTGTGGATGCAAAGAACTCTTCACTATTTTGAGAGAGGGTGGTACTAATGGGTGCTTTATGAGCATGCATAGAAAGAAACCCATCATGTAATTAGGGGGAAAGGGCCAAGAAAAGCATCATATTCCTTTCCTCTTTAAGGTACACTTCCCCTCATAGTTACAGCCTCTTTGCCGCTTCTTCCTCAGCTGTAGAAACTGCCATGGTAAGGACCACATTGAGTCTAGACAAAGATAACTAACTGTTAGCTTTCTCAAGGGACTTCATTAAAAAGTTAACAACATTGGTTGTTACCACCAATGCACACAACCTCTGGGGGCAGTAGAGAGGCAGAAAGCGAGCAAGCCTTGATCCAGATCCTTGTCCGGTAGGAACTGATCCATGGAATTACCACAATAAAGGATGTCTAAAGATGCTTCCAGAGAAGGGCTTTGGAGTGACTGGCAGAAGCAGAGGGATTTGGTTTATCTGACATCTGCGAGCCACAGGGAGGCTGTGCCGATCTTCACGCAAAGAGGCCGTAACTGGGAGAGTAGCCAGTTCCTCGGTTCCCTGAGCCAGTTAATCACTGCATCTTTCCCTTCCACCACATTTAGTTTAATAAACATTTTGAATCTGCCGTTTGGGGGATGGAGAAGGACAGGCCAAAGATGATGTGCGTGTGAAGTGCTGTCGAGCCATGGCAGACTTATGGTGACCCTGTAGGGTTTCCAGGTGACATCCACCGATGGAGTGACCCCATTTTTTCCTGTGGGGGAAACTCAGTTGAAAGACAGAGGCTGGCCCAATATCACCTATTGAACATCGTGACCCAAGCAGAAATCCAAATTCAGTTCTCCCATTTTCAGATCTGACGCTTTAATCCCAACAACACCCTGGGTGATTCCCCCACCAGACGTTCTGCTTTCACCATACAAGGGATTTCAGGTCGTGGTGCCCACTGGCAGTGATCAAAGAACTGGCAAAATATACAAATTAGGTTGTCTGTAGTGTGGAATCTGGAATGGCTTAGCTCTGGAGTTGTTATCAAAGAGCTTTAGACGTAAAAAAGAAGATGCTCATCTAAGAAAATACAATGGCTTAGAAAAAGCCTGTCTACATAATTCAGCTGAAATGCACACAACTGACATCTTATGGCGAGGAAACTAAAGCTAAAATGTGTATTTAAAAACACAGGAATTGACAGGATCTTTTGTGAACTTTACATCTGGCGTCCAATAAACAAGCAGCGGGTGAGACTGTCTATAAAGACCGGCATTCTTTTTACCATTTTATGGCAGAGAGTTAAGGCCACTGCACCAATTTAAGATTATGTGCATACGTATAAGCAATACTCCCTCTAAGGTGTGGAGTCTTGTGAGCAAAAATTCTAACTCGTGAGCTACTAGCATTGAAGTTGTGAGCGAGCAATTTGGCTACTGCATAAATTAGTTTGCTCTGGAGGCATCCTTCCTGAGTGAAGGCAAAAATGCATGAGCCAGAGGCTAAAAAACTGTGAGCTAGCTCACACTAGCTCAGCTTAGAGGGAACACCGCTTATAAATTGTCAATTTGCAACCAACTTATGGTGACCCCAGCAAGGGGGGGCTTTCAAGGTGAGTGAGAAGCAGAAGTGGTTGTCCATTGCCTTCATCTGCAGAGCATTCCTTGGGGGTCTCCCATCCAAGTACTGGCCCTGCTTAGTTTCCAAGATCTGACGAGAATGGAATATCCCATGCTGCCTTCCCTCCAATTTAAAATTACACAGTTAAGATTACAAGACTGCTCAATATCGGACAGAATCAATTAATTCCCTGCATTTACACTACTCCATAAGTCTTCGAACTGGTGGAACCATACTTGATGTAAACTGAGTCCAAGCTGATGGTGCAGCACGTGCCGGGGACCGCATTGAACAGTAAATAAGCAGTAGAGCTAAACAGGAGGGCAACAATGGAACAAATATTTTCCTCAGTAACTGGAAAGCCATGCTGGGCTTCCTCTCACCAGCATCCCTGGCTGTGTTTTTCTCCTCAGCTCCTCAGCCATAAAGTGTCCACAT
The DNA here is from genome assembly GCA_029375565.1 of Gekko gecko. NCBI lineage: Eukaryota > Metazoa > Chordata > Lepidosauria > Squamata > Gekkonidae > Gekko > Gekko gecko. The sequence goes on along the minus strand of JAPDNY010000015.1, from coordinate 45,356,455 downwards.
TATGCAATTGCAGGTCTGTAGCTACAGTAGGGCATTTCAGGGCCTGGCCCCCCCAACTTCCATCCCCTGGTGCCCAGGTTGCCATGGCAGACCACATAATGAGGTCAATGAGCCGTGGCATGAAGGGCTTCAGGGCGACAGGATGGGGGGTGGATGGGGGTGAAGACTTGCCTACTCCCACTGGCAAGCGTGAATTCTTAAAATTCCATTTTAATTTTATTTTTTTTTGTTATGTCAGTGCCCCCTGACTTATTTAAAGGCCCCCCCAAATTACAAAATCCTGGCTACAGGCCTGTGCAATTGGTAACTGTGATGCCGACTGAACACCTGGCCCACCCTTACGGCTGCTTCCCCTGCGTCCCCAAGGGGCAGCCCCTCCTGCTACAATGACAGGAAATGGATCGGAAACTTCCCAACAACTTCCCCATGGCAGATCTCATCTCCTTGCTTTTCAAAGCATAGATGGCTGGGTTTAGCAAGGGAGTGACAGCCGTGTAGAAGACGGACAACACTTTATCGATTGTGAAGCGGGTCTTTGGACGCAAGTAAATAAATACACAGGGCCCAAAGTACATGGTGACCACTATGAGGTGAGAAGTACAGGTGGAGACGGCCTTGGAAGTCCCTTCAGAAGGAGCTCTGGAATGGATGGCCGAGAGGATGAGTCCATAAGACACTAGTAAAGCGATGAACCCAACCAGTGACATGATACCACTGTTGGTCACCATCATGATCTCCAGGGGATAGATGTCAACGCAGGCCAATTTGATGACCAAGGGGATATCACAGAAGAAGCTGTCCACGTGGTTGGGTCCACAGAAGGGGACATTAATGGTGAAGGCCAACTGCACACTGGTATGGAGGAGTCCCCCAGCCCAGGAGGCCAGCACAAGCCCCACACAATGGTGCCGGCTCATGAGTGAGGCATAGTGGAGTGGATGGCAGATGGCCACATAACGGTCGTAGGCCATAGTCATGAGAAGGAGCATCTCGCTGCCTCCAAACAGGTGGAGGAGGAAGATCTGTGCCATGCAGCCCTTGAAGGAAATGGTCTGACGTTGGGCGAGGAAGTCAAAGAGGGCTCTGGGTGTGGCAAAGGAGGACATGCAGAGGTCCAGGAAGGCCAAGTGACCCAGCAAAAAGAACATGGGTGAATGGAGAAGGCGGTGGTCCTGGGAAATTGCCAGTAAAATAAGAACGTTGCTGAAGATGGTGGCTGTGTAGAGGAAAAGGAAGAACAGAAATAAGAGGAGATGGGCTTCCCAGGATAGGGAGAAGCCAAGAAGGACAAATTCAGTCACCACAGACTCGTTTCCCCAAGCCATCCGCATCTTGCCTGTCTCTGAGAAAACTGGAAAGAGAGAAAGGAAATGGTCATGAGCCACATCCGCCACTATTGCTTGCACCATCTTGGCTGAGTGTTATGTTCTGGTAGATATTGCTCTCCCACCAGAGATTTTATCTGCAGAAGCAATGTAATTCATTTCCCCAGTAAACTGTCCATTATCTAGAATATACTTCTCTTTCCTTAGAAATATATAGACATTTTCTAACAAATTCTGCAGATAGAATGGAACGCAATAGAACAAAATATTTTTTTTCCTCCTGGGCAAAGGGAGGACTCAGCCATGCTTTGAAGCTGCTGTGTAGCCTTACTGGAGTGTCATAAGATTTATGAGAATGTAGTGTCTATGAAGCACTTTGCTTTTTGTTTTAAATATAAAATTACTTATGCAGCAAAATGGAAATCAGACATCTGTCCGAGCCTAGAAGAATGGGAAAACAAACTTGCTGATTATGCAGTGATGGAGAAATTAACAACTTATTTGAGAAACAGATCCATCTCGAAATCTGAGGAGAGGTGGTGTGTCTATTATATAAGCAGGAGGCAAACTCAGAATGAGAAACTCTAAAAATGATCTACAAATGTATTGTAAGTATATACATGTAGCATAATGCAGAAAAAGGAGAACAAGTTTTGAATATAAATGTATACGGAAGTGGATTTTGAATAAGATAATTATTCTTATTTTTTATTGCGAGAAAATAGATTTTCCTTCAAATTTTGGTATAGTCAAAAGTTATAACTAGTGTGTAGTACTGATGAAGTATGTAATACCGAATAAGTATCAGTGATGAACTATTGTAGAAAATGTCTTACAATCCTAATGAAGAGGATGTCGAGGAGAAGTATTTCCTGTTTAAATATATCCTGTAAGCAATGCTCCCTCTAAGCTGTGGCGTCTTGTGAGCAAAAATGCTACTTTGTGAGCTATTGGCATTAAAGTTGTGAGCAAGCAATTTGGCTACTGCATAAATTAGTTTGCTCTGGAGCCATCCTTCCTGAGCTAAGACAAAAATGTGTGAGCTGGAGGCTAAAAAACTCACACTAAAAAACTCACACTAACTCAGCTTAGAGGGAACACTGCCTGCAAGTATAACAACCTTTGATAAATAGAAACTGTTCCATAATACCTACATAATCCCTTTCTTTTTTCTATACCCCCTTTATGTTACTATTTTGTTTTTAAAATGAAAACATATTATTTAAAAAATAACTTTGAACCATGAGAGCGAGATTTGAGTCAACTAGCTTAAAGAACAAGATGTTTTTCAGGGCAGAGGCTGATGCAGATTTTTCAGAGTCAGATTCTTATCTTACAAATGGAGCTCTGACTCTCGAAAGCTTAACCCCCTAAAATCCAAGTTGTCAGTAAGGTGCTCTTGGACTTGAATCTATCTGTTGGACTGCAGACCAACATGGCTCACCTCGGAAACTTTGAACAAGAAGAGCTCAGGCTGGATAATACGCTGTGCCCTCTGGCCATCAGTGGTGACCTGTGGGTGCTCGTTAATGGGAAATCGGCTGCTCCTGACCTAGAGGTAGGCTTCATTAGAATGCAGAAGGCAGCGGAAACCAGTTTCTAGGGCAGTGCGGGGAAAAAGAACTGATTAAAAAATTAAAACAAAACGAAACAGTGTTTGAATTTGTTTGAGGAACTGGTTTGGAATGGTGTGGAGGACTTCCCTGGGCGAACCTGTCCTAGTCACTTTCCCTCAGCCTAAGGTTCCCCCCTTTACCTGTACCAAGTCCCCCCATGCATGCCCTTCTCCCCTTTGCCCTACCCACCTGCCTCCCACCTGCCTGTGTGTCCTTCCTCTACCTGCTTGTGAGCTCTCCCACTGCCCATGCTCACCGTGCCGGCAGCTGTTCTCCCAGTGGCGCTGGGCAGTGCATGTAGCTGGAGCATAGTAGCATGCTAACAAATCAGTCAGTGTTGGTGTTGCCTTGGAGTAGCAGGAATGAACCATCTTCTGCCTGCTTGTTAAACAAATGGCTTAATATACCTTCGGAATCTCACCCACCTGCAGAACTCCAAGAGAAGCTCCTTGGACTCTGCTGGACCAGGTTCTTCTGAAGGCACCAGCACAGAACTGTTCTAGCAAGCGACGTCTCCATGATGCAAGTGGCGAAGGGAAGAGATATATCTACAGAATACAGGTTGCAAGCAGGTGATGGCAAATCAGAGGGAAAGGAGTCGGGGGAAAAGAATGTCACTCTTTTGGGAGGCGCACCATCAGCTGGCACTTGGCTCATAGAGAGGTAGAAGGAAAGACCCCAGGCAAGTTTTCCTTAGCCACCCTCAAGGGATCATTTTCTGGTCTTGTTCACTGAGTAGATAGGGTGTGTGCAGTGGGTAAAAACTCAAAAGGTGTGATTCCGCCTCCCTCCCCATGAGCGGTGCCACATTTCCCACACTTCCACTACTTTAGGAGACCCCCTGCCTTTTAAAACTTGAAGGCACCTTTGGAATCCTGAGCCAGGACAGTAGGCAGAACCACAAAATGGCTGCCACTGGAGGTGAAGTCCACCACAAAATGGCTGCCCCAGGAGGTGGCACAAAGTGTCCGGGAGTAAAGTCGTGCTTAACTCTAGACGTAACTCTTCAACGTTTCAGGCAGAAGCTCTGTTTAACAGGATGCCTTTTACAATGAACACACTGTCTTAAAATATTGTCTGGCATAGACACACAGCTTACCTGCAGTGACTCGGTGAAGATCCTCATGATATGGTGGGTTATAGGGATGCCAGCCTCCAGGTGGGACCTGGGGATGCCTTGGAATTACACCTATCTCCAGTCTAAGGAGATCAGTTCCCGTGGAGAAAATGGGTACTTTGGGGAGTAGATTCTGTAGGAATGTCCCCCTGTGGGATCTCTGTCCTCCCCAGCCTCCACCCCCAAATCTCCAGGAGTTTCCCAGCCTGGATCTGGCAACCCGAGCCTCCCATGCCCCACTGCTGGCCAGGGGGGACAGACCTGGCAACCCTACTGGGTAGATATCTGTTAGGTCTGAACTTGAAATCCATCTCCTATTTAAGCCTGGTATCCTAACTCCTGCAAGCTGATTGGATACTCTGCGCAGCAGTCCAATCAGGATACAAGAAAGGTTCTGGAGAGAGATGACTTGATTGGTTGTTATGTTCATATTTTGATTGGTTCTTTTCTCAACTAAGGGCGTGGCCTACCAAGCCTGGATAGTTTAAAAGAGAGCCTGTTGCTCTCCCGTTTTGTGTTCGTTCCTGCCTTGTAAATAAAGCTGAATCACTTGTTATGAGCTGCTGCCTTAAGTCTCCTACTTAACAATATCCAAAAGTATATATGAAAGTAGTCCAGTTCCCTGATCATTTGTGTCAATCAGGAACTGTATTTTGAGGTATCTTTCCCTTCCTCTACATCTGCTGTTTTGGGAATAAAGGGAGGCGGGTCAGCCCATTGATGTCCTGGCTTGGAGCCAGACTAACTTGCAAACTTCGGCTGTGATCATACGCACAATCAGACCCGACACTGGTGCAAATGCTGGGCGGAGTTAAAGGGTGTGATCAGACAACAACATTAGGGAGCGCCCCACAGCTGTCGGCAACCCGTTCTGCTCCGCCGCAGCAGTGGAGTTAAAAAATACCGGGGGAAATCCAGTAGTAAACCAGTTGTGACTGGCCACATACGGACTTTCCCATGTCTGATCTCTCCAGCGAGCTCTCATGGCATCGGGATGGTCTGATCCGGCCATCCCAACTCCATGCCATTGTTTCCCCCCCCCTTCGCAGTATGCGCATCATCACAAACTCCATAGGGAGCCCTCGGTGCAGAGGTGCGATTCATCGATACTTTGTTTAAGCACATGGCAAACACACGGCACAAAAAACCCGACTCACCCACAGTTGTGTCTGATCACACACTGACAGACTGCTCCCCCACCCATTTTTTCTGGCATGTGTGACCGCAACCTTTCAGTGGTTTTTCCCTTCTTACTGCAGACCCGCTCTCTCCTTGTATGTTTCCTCACTCAGGGTCTTCTATCTCCGAGGAGCAGTGTATCACAGAGACCAGTGGGCTGCAAAGGGAGTGGAGAGGCAGGAAACATTCATTCTGGTGATTGAAAATGTAGTCTGGATCCAACTGCATGAAATTGGATGCTGAGGACAAAGGACACAGCGTCTTGGTTGACCATCCCAGAATACGGTGAAGAGAAAACACGTGAAGAAGGAGCCCTGGAAGCAGGCCCGTAGCTACAGTGGGGCATTCCGGGGCCTGGCCCCCTGACTACCTGCCAAGGCCCCCTGACTTCCATGCAGCCCCAGGCCCCCCAACTTTCTGGGCCACCTGGAGGACTCCCCACCACCACCCCTTCCCCAAGCGCAGCTGGCTTCCCCATGTAGGCAAGCAGACTGCAAATGCTGCAAAAGGGAGTTTCAGACATTTTATTTTTATTTTATTTTTTATTTTGTGATGCCAGTGCCCCCCGACTTATTTAAAGGCACCCCGAATTACAAAATCCTGGCTACAGCCCTGCCTGGAAGAAAGGATCCGATAACAAATCGTGTGCATTTCTCACTCTGTGCATGTGCTTGTACATGTATATTTAAAAACCTGCTTGGCGTACCCTTCTTCACAGGGGACCAGCTCCCAAATACTGTGGTTTTCTGACTTTTTATTTCTTCAGCTTTCCAGTTTATAGAGGCATACGTTTTATTGTTTTCAAACTGCTAAAAACAGCTTCTTATCTACAATTTCGGTCAAAGTATATAATCGCAAGGCACTGTGAACGCCAATGCCTTAAGAGCCAGCTATTGTTTCCAGTCCAGGGTTGCCAGTCTGCAGCTGGGGCCTGGAGATTTCCTGGAATTACCGAGTCCATTCAGAAGAAGAAGAGAAGAAGAGATTGGATTTATACCCCGCCCTTCACTGCCCAAAGGCATCTCAGAGCGGCTTACAAACTCCTTTCCCTTCCCCTCCCCACAACAGACACCCTGTGAGGTAGGTGGGGCTGAGAGAACTTCTGACAGAAACTGTCCTTGAGGGAACAGCTGTGCCAGAGCTTGTGACTGACCCAAGGTCACATCAGCAGGTGTAAGTGGAGGAGTGGGGAATCAAACCTGGTTCTCCCAGATTAGAGTCCGCGCACTTAACCACTACACCAAACTGGCTCTCAGAATGAGCATAACACTTTGTGCCCCCACTCTGAGTGGGAGATTACTTGGCCGTGCGATAACACCATGGTGCTAACCTAGAGCAGAAGCAGAGCTTCATGCACTTGCTCTCTGAGTGCGCACATTTGCCTTTTCATTATCCCTCGAATTCCCAGAAGACCACCTGAAATTCCTACCTGGCATTCCTGTCTGTGGCCACAAGATGGCCATGTATGGATGCAATCTGAGCATGCACACAACACAGAACCAAACAGCCAGGCCTAGACAGAATCACTGGCATCACTCCTAAACTCCAGGAAACCATTACGGGATCTGGGCCTTTCCACAAGGATTTTTACAGGCGTTTTACTCATCTCTTCTTCACTGCGGATATTGTTCCACACACACCTCCAGTGAAATACTCATCCATTCCTAAAAGCTATTGCTTCTCTACTGTGTGCTCTGGGAGCTACAGGGTTGCCAACCTCCAGCTAGGGCCTGGAGAATTCTCAGAATTATAACTGATCTCCCTGGAGATCTGTTTTCCTGGAGGAAAAAATGGTTGATGTCGAGGACAGTGGGCTTTATGACATTTTGCCTCGTTGAGGTTCCTCCTCTCCCCAGGTGGCACCCTCAGATCTCTAGGAATTTACCAACCCTGAGCTGGCAACTCTAAGACAAGCTCCAGGCAGCTAAGGCAGAGGCTCTCTTCCCCCACCCATCTTCCTCAAGGGACCTCATTAAAAACGTAGCACACATTATCCCAAGCCAACACTGCCGACGACCTCTGGGGCAGACGGGAGACAGAGAGATGGAAGGCCTTGATCTGGACCCAAATCCAAAAGGAAATGATGCCCAGACTAAGCAGGAGCGATACTGCTTCAGGGCCCCTCCAGGGAGAAGGGTTTGGAAGAGCACGTGGAATGGCTTCGGCACTGCTGTGGGCAACACGGGGGGCTGGGAGGACCCCCACGCGCAGAGCTGCCAATCCAAAAAGGGCAAATCAGAGCCGTAGCTCAGTCCCCCAGTCAGCTGCGCCAGTCAGCACCATTCCTTCAAAGTCTCTTCTCCCTTTTTTTCCCTTTTCTAGTTTACTAGGACAAATCCAAATCAGCCCACGGGGGAATCTGCCACTGAGAGACCCAAGCCTGTAAAACAATAAATCACAACTCTTGCCTGTAAAACAATAAATCACAACTCTTGCCTGGTGGATGCTTAGTAGAAATGGCACATCAGAGTCAATTACAAGTCCCCTCCTCTTTTCTCAATGGACACGTTCATCCTCTGGACTCTCCTCCTCCTTGGGGATGAGCATTGCCAAAGGTTGTTTCAGCAGCTGCCAACTTTGGAGTATTCTCCTGAACCAACAGCTAAAGGGTTTCTATTTGCAAGGAATGCCAGGGTGCTGCATCACTTTCCTCACATCCCAAACTGAGTGTTGTTGTTGGGCTGATTTTCAGACCCAGCACCAAAGTGGTCCTTCACTTTCTCACCAACATCACAACTCTTCAGTCCCATCCAAAGTGGGGTGGAACTTGGGGACAACAGTATAGGACCAGGTCTGCACAGACTAGGACCCACCAAGATGAACACAGCCTGCCATGTTCTGTGGCCTGTCACATGTGTAGCAGATAGACAGCCTCCATTTTTACCATTCAACAGTGTTATGGAGGCCCTAGTGGGACATGATAGGTCGTTTTGAGCTCAGTGGCCCACAAATTGTGCTCTGCATAGTTGTCATACTGCCAGGCACCTAGAGAGACAGGCATTCCTGGTGGTTTCTCAGCCTCAATTATCCTTCTGTAAAATGGGAAACCATGGTGGGGCCTGTTGCTTGTGGGCTTGTGAAGTATGTGTATAAAGCATAACTCAAGTTGACCTGAAAAACCTTTCATGTGTCAGGCTTAAAAGTGTATTAACACAGTTTTTGTAGACACAAGTTGTGTCCGAGTAAGTAACCAAGTAGCATTCTGTGGCAGTAAAAAAAGAGCAGGAGTCCAGGAGCACCTTAAAGACTGACAAAATTTGTGGCATGGGCTGAGGTACAGTGCCACAGAGTCCACCCTTCCAAACAGCCATTTTCTCCAGGGGGGCTGGTCTCTGTCAACTGGAGATCAGTTGTAAAAGCGGGAGGTCTCCAGGCCCCACCTGGAAACTGGCAACCCTATGACCCATGTACAGAATAGTTTCCAGTCACAGCTTCCTCTTCTCTCCCCCATCCCACCCAACACTGTAAACTCAAACTGTCCGTGTGGGACAGCACACTAACTTCTTGGGAGCCTTTGGGTGGGAAGACATTCTAAGAATATGCTACACAAATAAAAACTCACCCAATGCTTTTCTTTCTAAGCGTACGGATCTGACAAAGGGAGCGTTAACTCTCGGAAGCTTCTACCCTGGAAATGTTGTTGGTCTCTAAGGTGCTACTGGACTCAAATCCAGCTGTGCTACTACAAACCAACATGGCCACTCTCTGAAACTTTCTGGCCACGGGAACCTGGGATGGTTCCAAACTGGGTTGGCTCCAGACATGCCCTTCCATCTACAAAGGGCTGCCTTCCACATGTATGAACTATGTCTTCCAGTCATGGAAATGCATCTGTCATTCAATCCAAGCTTGGATCTCCCACAAGCTCTGCATGTGCTTCACCGGTTGCATTGGTTACCAGTTGAGCATGGGATCTGCTTCAAGGTGTTGGTAATGACCTTTAAAGCTAGTTTGGCGTAGTGGTTAAGTGTGTGGACTCTAATCTGGGAGAACCGGGTTTGATTCCCCACTCCTCCACTTGCACCTGCTGGATGACCTTGGGCAAGCCATAGTTCTGGCATGGCTGTTCTTGCAAAAAGAGCAGTTCCTGTTGGAGCTCTCTCAGCCCCACCGACCTCACAGGGTTTCTGTTGTGAGGAGGGAAAGAAAAGGAGATTGTAAAACGCTCTGAGACTCCGAGTGAAGGGCAGGGTATAAATCCAGTCTCTTCTTCTTCTTATACTGCCTAGGACTAACATACCTAAGGGACCGCCTCTTCCCATATATGCCCCAAAGAGTTTTACACTCTGACAATCAACATCTCCTGGTGGTCCCTGGCCCAAAGGACGTCCGCTTACCCTTGACCAGGGCCAGGGTTTTTTCAGCCCTGGCACCTACCTGGTGGAACATGCTTCCTATTGAGATCAGGCCCTGCAGGAACTTCTTCAATTCCGCAGAGCCTGCAAGATGGAGCTGTTCCACCAGGCCTTTGGCCGAGGCAACGGGTGTCCACACATGGCTTCCCCGAGGTTGCTGTCACCCACTCACCAATAACCGGTCATATTTATCGGCATGAATTGGGTTGGAATCTCCCAATGGGAAGCTGTGACTACTGGTTTTATGTGCTTATGATGTGTTTTAAATCTTATTCTGTTTATTGAAGTGATGTCACCCGCCCTGAGCCCACCCATAGGATGGGCAGGATATAAATGTGAAAAATAAATAAATAAATAAAAACTTCAGTTGCCAAACTGAATTTTTTACCATGCAGATCAGGAAAATAGCTCTGCAGATGTCTTTTGTAAGTCCAATAGGTTTCCCTTGCTTGAAAGCCAGTTGAATCTGGTTCTAGGGGGCGGTGCTCATCTCCGTTTCCAAGCCGAAGAGCCAGCACTGTCTGATGACATTTCTGTGGTCACGTGGCCAGCATGACTAGATGCTGAGGTGCACAGAATGCTGTTTCCTTCCCACTGAAGTGGTACCTATTTATCTACTTGCCGTTTCTTGCTTTTGAACTGGTTGGCAGGAGCTGGGGCCGGAGACGGGAGCTCACTCCGTCACACGGCACTCGGGTCTCTAACTGCTGAACTACCAACCTTCTGGTGGCAATGGACAAAACAGTAATTTTGAAGACAGTTTCAGCCCACCCGTCCAGCTCCTTTGGCTGCCACGTGTGGGAGATGACGGCAATGCTTAGCATGATGGTTTTATATCAGGTGTGTGCTTCAGTTTAACAAGGTGATGTGGGCGAAGTTTGCATGGATCGCAGGTGACCAGGCCTTTCCTGCAATGGCTCATTTGGATCTAAATAGTACAACATCATCCCTTCATGAGTCTGCATTTAACACTATTTGCATTTATTTACATATGGCTCATAAGATTGATTAGAAGAGGATAGACCTCCCTCTCATGACAGGTTCTTACCAATATTCTTCATCATTACGAGCATGTGGGTTCTGGGATGTAGACAGTTGTGTGGGTGCAGAGGACGCAACTCACAAGGCTTGATGATTTTGGCACTTTACTATCAAAATGCTACAGCATTGCCATATGATGAATCTAACACACCAGCCTAGAGAGCCAGTTTGGTGTAGTGGTTAAGTGTGTGGACTCTAATCTGGGAGAACCGGGTTTGATTCCCCACTCCTCCACTTGCACCTCCTGGATGACTTTGGGCAAGCCATAGCTCTGGCATGGCTGTTCTTGGAAAAAGAGCAGTTCTTGTCGGAGCTCTCTCAGCCCCACCTACTTCACAGGGTGTCTGTTGTGGGGAGGGGAAGGGAAAGGAGCTTGTAAGCCGCTCTGAGATTCCAAGTGAAGGGCGGGGTATAAATTCAATCTCTTCTCTTCTTCTAGATCAACTAGGTGTCTTTTCCCTGGTGCATATATTAGTTTCCTTCAAGTACTTGAGGAGAGATGGTTGACATCCTATCTAGCCCTAATATGTGATCAATTAGGTTACTATGGGGTTACTTTTCAGATGCTTCATTGTTAGCACACAGATCGAGATGGGCAGCCGCCATGTTAGTCTGTCTGTAGCAGCAGAAAAGAGCAAGAGTCCAATTAGCATCTTAAAGACTCCAAGACATGTGGCAGGGGACGAGCCTTTACTCCACGCCTATTACCCCTCTGCATATCTCCCCTAAATCATCATGCCTGCCATTGTCATTTGCCTGCTAATGTCTTTCGGCATCTGAAACCACTCCACTTCCCAATAAACAGGACAGAGGGACTCCCATTCTAGCTGTACCTGAAGAAGGGAGCCGTGACTCACCAAAGCTCCTCCCCTGCCCACATATTTTGCTAGTCTTCAAGGTGCTGATTGGACTCTTGCTTTTTTCTACTGTTAGCACACATTCCACAAAACTAAAAACTTGCAGGGATGGTGGGATACAAGAAAAATAAAATAAGAACAAAAATAAATGCAACAAACTTTACGTTATTGTATTGGGGTTTTCTTAATTTACTTGTCCCTCCTAAGTTTACTTTTCTTCAGCAGTCTGAACATAGCAGCTTTGACCTCCTTGTTCCTCAAGGTGTAGATCATGGGGTTCATCAGAGGAAAGACCACAGTGTGGAAAAAGGCCACCACCTTGTCAAATGGGAAGTCCTGGAAAGGGCGGCAGTAGATATAGATGGCCGGGCCGAACATAATGAAGACGATGATGATGTGGGTGATGCACGTGGACGCGGCTTTGTTCTTCCCCAGGGCTGAGCCTGTCCTCACTTTGACCAGCAAGACCCCGTAGGAGATGAGGAGGATGATAAAGCACGTGGTGGTGACCAGGCCGCTATTGATAAACATGGCAAACTCCAAGGCGTAGGTGTTGGTGCAGGCCAACTTGACGATCTGGGTGATGTCACAGAAGAAGTTGTCCAGTTCGTTTGGACCGCAAAAGGGGAGTGGGATGATGAGAAGCATCTGGATCATAGAGTGCATGAAGCCTCCAGCCCAGGAGCCTACTACTAGCGCCCAGCAAATGGCTCTGGTCACCATTGTGGCATAATGCAGTGGGCGGCAAATGGCCACATACCGGTCAATCGCCATGGCAATAAGCAAGCAGATTTCAGCTCCACCTAGGAAGTGGATGAAAAAGATTTGAGCCAAGCAGCCTTGATAGGAGATGGTTTTCTGGTGAGTGAAGAGGTTGGCCATCATCTTTGGAGGGGTGACAGTGCTATAGCATATGTCCATTAAGGCCAGACTGGACAAGAAGAAAAACATGGGGGACCCTAGGCGGGGGTCAGTCCGGATTGTCACAATGATAAGGATATTCCCTGGTAGAATGATGACATAGAAGAGTAGGAGGAGGGCAGAGAGGAACAGCTGTAACTCCCAGTTCTTTGCTAATCCTTGGAGAACAAACTCGGTCACCATTGTGTGATTCCCACGTTCCATCCTTACAATGCATGGCTCTGTAGTGGGGTGGCTATTGTTAATATTATTCACGGAAACATGTATTAGGGAGGGGATACAGAAATAGTGGCTGGGATGTGTTATCAAGACACAACTAAGAAGTGTGTATCTCCTCTTTGCATATATATATATATCTCGTTATACAGTTGCCATTGAGTAGGTTAGCTACAAATGGTCCTGAAATGATCTTTCTCCCCAGATGGTTGCAGTTCTGAATTACCTGGTCCAGTTTCCAAAATGAGAACCAGTGCCCAAGGCTGGCTCTGAGTCTTTTGCCGCACCCAGCTTTTCTGGTCCAGGAGATGATGGAAGGCTGCGTGTTCCGTGGTCCCTCTAGGAGGCAAGAAGAAGATACCTGTGAATGGGCTGGTTTTCACTGCAAGCTGCCACGACATACATCCTGGGTCACTCATGCAAATCTGTCCCTAACAGTCTCCCTTGTTTCCAGTCATCAAATGATTGCTGGCGTTGTTCTCTTATTGACTGGCCTTTCTTAGGGTGAATACTACCTTTGCTCTGACTGGTGAAGCCTCACAGCATGCATTTGATGAACTGAACTCAAGTCTACAAAAACTCATGCACTTTTATTCTTATTAATTTTTTTCTTATTAAATTTCATAGAGGCTTCCATTTTCATTTTATATCCACCCAGGTGTTTTCCCCTAATGCCACTGTATGTAGATCTCCCTGCCATGCAACTGAGTAGCCAAGACATGAGGACTTGGAACAGAGCATCTCCAGAAATGGCAGGCTTTCTGCCTTCAGATCATGACACAGGTCTTCAGACCATGACATAGCCAGTTTGGTGTAGTGGTTTAAGTGTGCAGACTCTAATCTGGGAGAACCGGGTTTGATTCCCCACTCCCCCACTTGCACCTGCTGATGTGACCTTGACTTTAATAATGCTATTCGTATGGAACCCTTCACTCACTGGAAATGTGGAGAATATTCCTAGCACTCCTCATGAGTAATCAAGTCACACAGCAAAACTATAAAATGTACATGCTTCCAATCAATCCCACCAGCCATTTTGTTAGGACTATTCTGGGTGTGGTTGTGGAGATACCCTGCAGTATTAACGACAGAGGTGGTCATAAGAGGATTCCAGAGGAGTAGCTGTGTTAGTGTATTGTAGGGAATAGCTACGCTGCACCTGAAGTGCTAGCCAGCTGTTCAAAGAGAGCCAGTTTGGGGTAGTGGTTAAGTGTGCAGACTCTAATCTGGGAGAACCGGGTTCGATTCCCCACTCCTCCACTTGCACCTGCTGATGTGACCTTGGGTCAGTCACAAGCTCTGGCACAGCTGTTCTCTCAAGGACAGTTTCTGTCAGAGCTCTCTCAGCCCCACCTACCTAACAGGGTGTCTGTTGTGGGGAGGGGAAGGGAAAGGAGTTTGTAAGCCGCTCTGAGATGCCTTTGGGCAGTGAAGGGTGGGGTATAAATCCAATCTCCTCCTCCTCCTCCTCTTCTTCTTCTTCTTCTTCTTCTTCTTCTTCTTCTTCTTCTTCTTCTTCTTCTTCTTCTTCTTCTTCTTCTTCTTCTTCTTCTTCTTCTTCTTCTTCTTCTTCTTCTTCTTCTTCCCGCACTTGGATCTCATCCCTGGTTTTATCAGAGTTCAACTTGTGACACAATACCTTAGCATTTATTCCTGGTTATAACAGCATCTGTTTATTCCGGGACAAGTGTGGGGGGTGAAACTAAGGTGACCTCAATGTAATGTGGAAACAAAAGATACCCCGAGATAATCCCAGGGGTGAACTCATGTGCAGTGTAGAATGTAAGTTCGGGGACAGGGTTGAACCAGGATTTAAGGTCTAGTGTGGAAAGTACCTTTCTTGCCTCTCCTCTCCTACAGGAACTTGTCCCCCAGGAGCAACTTTCTGGGTGCATTTTGGGATGCAGCGTGAGTGGGAAGGCAAGGAGGCCAGATCCTTCCATCTGTGGAATATCTCCAGTGGATCCATGCTGTCAAACACAAGAGCTCACAGAGGCGGATCAGTTAAGTCCCATCAAGTCACTTTTGACTTGGGAGGCTCTGGCCCTTTCTGCCCTGATAGCTTGCTCCCGGGAATCCAAGGAGTCAAGCCTTAATTAACAACCTCCAAAATCTCCTACAGCCTCAGAGCCTCATTCACTTGCTCATCTTCTGACATTGTATATGCCATTAAATGTCAACACTGCCCTTTGGTTCTCTACATAGGACAATCAGGACAAAACCTACACCAGAGGATAAATGGACACAAATCTGACATCAGGAATCACAAGACTGAGAAACCTGTAGGAGAAAACTTCAACCTTCCAGGACATTCAAAGGGTGGCCTCAAAGTAGCTGTTTTGTTGCAAAGGAACTTCAGAAACAGAGCGGAAAGGGAAATTGCTAAATTACAACACTTGGAACAAAAACCTCCCTGGGATTCAACAGGGATGTTGGTTTTTTATCTCATTACATATGCTAACACATTCAGTCCTCACATATGTATTTGCAGCAAGAAGGACTATAAATCCTCTGTATTTTAGTGTATTTTAGTGTATTTCTTCTTCAGAATAGTATATTATAGTACTGAATGTAATGCAAGGGATATTGGGTTGGGGGGGGATGTAGGGTCAAGTGCCCTCCGCACCTGAGAGGAGAGAATGAAGATTCCCAGTCACTTCCCACAATCAGAAAAGACACCTTTAGACATTCCTCTGCCAATTTGACATATTTATTGCTTTACAACTGTTGACCTTATAACCTTAACTTGTTACTTAGTGCCACTCTGCATATCTTGAACAGCATCATATTCCATGTTAATTTGCTGTTCATCCTCTGGCTGTAAGTCTGAACCCTCCCTGCCATTCTAATGTATTTGATACAGGGTGCCTTGCCACTGGACTCTAAATTTGTTCCTTCATATAGAGACTGTCAGAGTGCAAATAAGTGGATTCATTGTCTTTCCTTTATCAATGAGGGGAGGGTCCCCACAGGATTTTCCACTTCTGCCTCTGAAGCAGTAACCAAAGGGAAGAAAACTGCCCATGTGCTACCTCCATGGCCTTCTAATGCCTGAATGGCTGGAGTAGGGAAAGAAGAAGAAGAAGAAGAAGAAGAAGAAGAAGAAGAAGAAGAAGAAGAAGAAGAAGAAGAATGTGGATTTATACCCCACCCTTCACTTGGAGTCTCAGAGTGGCTTACAAACTCCTTTTCCTTCCCCTCCCCAGAACAGACACCCTGTGAGGTAGGTGGGGCTGAGAGAGCTCTGACAGGAACTGCTCTTTCAGGAACAGCTGTGCCAGAGCTTGTGACTGACCCAAGGTCACATCAGAAGAAGAAGAAGATGATGGAGGAGGAGGAGGAGGAGGAGAAGGAGGAGGAGGAGGAGGAGGTTTCTGTATCCTACTGTTGTCTGCCTTTCTGTGCCTGTGGATTCATCAGGGAGCAGAAACGAGTTGCTCGGGAAGGCTGATCTTTGTGAAAGGTCCCGAGAATTATTCTAGTAGATGGTCTGATAGAGCCATTCGACTGCTCTGGAG
This sequence comes from Gekko gecko, assembly GCA_029375565.1. Taxonomy (NCBI): domain Eukaryota; kingdom Metazoa; phylum Chordata; class Lepidosauria; order Squamata; family Gekkonidae; genus Gekko; species Gekko gecko. The sequence continues at coordinate 45,340,310 of JAPDNY010000015.1, read as the reverse complement.
CAAACATTTATGCAAAGCTCTGGCCAGCAGGGTGGAAGAGCCCTGAGTGGATCCATTGAGAAGGTTCTTCTAGCAGAGAGTTGAAGGATAACCCAGAAGATCAGTTGGAGGAGAGGAAAGGAGGGGAGAGTCACTCACCACTGTTTCTTTCCAAATGGCTGGCAGTCCTTCAGGCAGAAAGAAGGCTTCCAGATCACCATAGCTGTATCGCTCCTGGCTCCAGGAGAGCCTGGAGTAAGAAGGTGTATCTAAGGGCACACAGACTCCTGGTGCATTGCTCCTTCTGTCAGTCCTCAAGGACCTTATTAAAAAGTTAGCACCAAACTAATGTTTCAGACCATTTTTGCAAGCAGCACAAGATAGACAACCTTCTGAGTCCCTCTTGGGCATAGACCCAGAGGAGTTAGCCGTGCATCTGACGAAGTTTATGCTACAATAAAGTTTGTTAGTTTTAAAGGTACTACTGGACTTTTTACCTTTGGGGCATGCACAAAATGGACATGCCCAGGTCTCTCGGGATAATGAGTAATATGGATGACTCTTCATCATGCTTGTTTTGTGACCTACCTTTGGGGAAAGCGGACTTCTATGGTGATTGTTGGGAGATGAATGGCTCAGGTGTCTCCAGATATGGGTTTTTTATTGATTCTTTTGAGCGATGCACTTAAAGACTATTATGGTTTCATTCTGTTTATTTAGTTTTCTATATTAATCTGTTTTGGAGTAATAAATAAATCCCATCAGATAGTCCTTTGACTGCAAGACCATTCTTACATTCTTAAAAGGGCATTACAAATATCCTGTAGAGTTGTTAAGGAGAGAGAGTCAAAGGGAGGCGGAGGAGGAGGAGGAGGAGGAGTTGGTTTTTATACCCTGCTTTTCACTACCCAAAGGAGTCTCAGAGCAGCTTACAGTCTCCTTCCCTTCCCCTCCCCACAACAGACACCCTGTGAGGTAGGTGGGGCTGAGAGAGCTCTGAGAGAACTGCTGTTGAGAGAACAGCTCTGAGAGGACTTGTAACTGACCCAAGGTCACACCAGTAGCTGCATGTGGAGGAGTGGAGAATCAAACCCAGTTATCCAGATTAGAGTCATAGAACTGGCAACAGAAGCATTCAACTATCCCCTTCTCACATGCTATTTTGCCAACGGTGACTGGGCACCAGAGTTGGTATTAGTTACAGCTGGGGGAAAATCACAAGCATACTTAGCATTCTCTTTTTTCCCCTGATTGTGGAAAGTGCACTAAAGTTGCAGCCCACACTTACGGTGACCCTGTAGGGTTTTCAAGGCACGAGGCATACAGACGTGGTTTCCCATTGCCTGCCTCTGGGTAGAAACCCTGGACTTCCTTGGTGGTCTCCCATCCAAGTACTAACCACAGCTGACCTTGCTTAGCTTCTGCGATCTGGCTAGTGTGGGCCATCCTAGGTCAGCTTTGTCTTCTTCTGTGGCTAACAGTAACTCAGGGCAGAGGGCAATTTCTCCTGGAGAAACGATGTGTGGAGGGAAGGGTGTGGATGTCAGAGAAGACACCAGGGTTACAAGAGACGGTTAAGTAGCAGCATCCTAGGAGAAATCTGGTGCTTCAGGTATTCTTCTGCTGTTGGTATTGAAAGGCCGAGTAGTACTGTTCATTAGGCCGGGGACTTGGCTTCCAATCCCCACTCCATCAGTTGTTCTGCCTAACCTACTTTCAGTGGCTGAAATGGAGGGAAGCCGAAAAGATGGCAAGAGGGGTGGTGCTGTGCCTTGAGTAACAGCCAGTGCGCCCCCACCCCCAAGACCCTCTGATAGGGCCAGCATCGGGTCATGCAGGCGCAAGGTTCCCACGCTTGCTACTGGCCCGCCCCCTCTGCCTGGTGAGGATTGCCTCTCTGCCCCCCCCCACGGTACGGCAAACAGGGCCCTGGGTGATTCAGGGCCCCAGCTTTTGTGAAGTGAAACCTGCAGTTCAGTCCTTCCTGTTTGGAAGTTTATTCCTATTGGAGGGAAGAGAAGGATCAATTCTGGAGAAGAGGAGCTATCAACACATTGTTTGTATTTCTCCCTCTGTCTCTCTCTCTGGCTGCGGTCGCACACACTAAATAATCCACTTTCAATCCACTTCCAGGGCACTTTCCAGCTGGATTTTTACTGTGTGAACAGGCGAAATCCAGTTGGAAGGTGGATTGAAAGTGGATTGACAGTGGATTATTTAGTGTGTATGAACACAGCCTCTCTCTCTCTCTCTCTCTCTCTCTCTCTCTCTCTCTCTCTCTCTCTCTCTCTCTCTCTCTCTGTGTGTGTGTGTGTGTGTGTGTGTGTGTGTGTGTTTGTCTGTGCATATTTAAACATTTGTGTAGCACAACCTGATAGGAAAATGCTAACAAAGGTGGAACCACCAACACTGACTTCAAAATATTTAATTCCTCAAGTTTACAGTTCTACAAATGCATATTTTCACCTCCCCCCCCCAGTCATCTCAAAATACTCTCATATTTACAATTTGGGTCAAAGTACATAACCATGAGGCCCTGCAAATCCGAGGGCCTTCAGGTACAATCCATCCCTTCCATACACAGAATAAGTGTACACCTGAAATTCTCTGCGAGGCTCCATAGCTGTAATTCCTGGGCATCCAATCGCACATGGGGTCCCATTCAGTGTTCCCTCTAAGCTGAGTTAGTGTGAGCTAGCTCACAGTTTTTTAGCACATGAAGGTTCCTGACAAAATGGCTCATAGGTCTGAAGGGAAGAGCTTTAATTTTCATGTTCTATTGTGTGGGCTTATTATAAATACTCTTCATTGTTAGGAGCATGTGGTATATATTCTATATCTCCACTTACATTTGTAAAGCTTTAAGGCAAGTTGTTTGAATAAAGAGCGGTTAAGTACAGGCGATTTAAGAATTTCCCTTCCTTGATCATGGATGATTTTAGCAAGTTACTACAGAGATACTACAGCTTTGCTATATCATCAGTCTAACATATGACTGGATCGTTTGGATTTCTTTTCCCCATTGTATAGGTTAAATTCTTTCAAGTACTTATGAGTAGAAGACACATGATTAACCTATCAAGCCCTAAAGTTCTATGAATGAGAAAGTCACTACAGAATTATTTGTCATTTACTTCAGTATTAGACAGTCCATAAGAATAGAATTAAATTATACAACAAACCAAACAATCAACTTTTATGTTACTGTATCTGATTTTGTTTTCACTTGTTCCTCTTAGGCTTATATTTCCTGAGCATTCTGAGCATAGCAACTTTGACCTCCTTGTTCCTCAACGTGTAGATCATGGGATTCATCAAGGGAAAAACCACAGTGTGGAAGAAACCCACCAACTTGTCAGAGGGGAAGTCCCGGAAAGGATGGCAGTAAATGTAAATGGCCGGACAGAACATGATGAAGACGATGATGATGTGGGTGATGCAAGTGGAGGCCGCTTTGCTCTTCCCTTGGCCGGAGCCCATCTTCACCTTGATGAGCAGGGCACCGTAGGAGATGAGGAGGAGGATGAAGCATGTGGTGGTGACCAGGCCACTGTTGATAAACATGGCATACTCCAAGAAGTAGGTGTTGGTGCAGGCTAGCCTGATGATCTGGGTAACGTCACAGAAGAAGTTGTCCAGTTCATTCGGACCACAGAATGGAAGTGGGATGAGGAGACCTATCTGGATCATAGAGTGTATGAAGCCTCCACCCCATGCACATAATACCAACACCCAGCAAACCACTTTGGTCACCACAGTGGCATAGTGTAAGGGGTGGCAGATGGCCACATACCGGTCAATAGCCATGGCTATAAGTAGGAAAAACTCAGCCCCACCCAAGAAATGGATGAAAAACATCTGAGCCATGCAGCCTTGATAGGAGATGGTTTTTTGTTCATTGAAGAGGTTGGCCATCATGTTTGGAGGGGTAACAGTGCTGTAGCAAATATCCATGAAGGCCAGATTGGCCAAGAAGAAAAACATGGGGGACTCTAAGTGGACATCAGTCTTAATCGTTATAATGATAAGGATATTCCCAGGTAAGATGATGACATATAATATTAGGAGGAGAGCGGAGAGGAACAGCTGCAGTTCCCAATTCCATGCTAATGCCTGGAGAACGAACTCATTTACAGCAGTGTAATTCTCGTGTTCCATCTTGGACTGAGCAGTCCTGCAATTAAATAATACCAGGGCTGTAAAGTACTACCGAAACCTTTTCTTCTCTGTCGACACATTGTTATATCCAATGAAAGGATAAATGGCCCAGAAAAAGAGTGACTGAATGGAGTCAGATAGATTGCTGGGTTAAGATATGTCTGGACAAGCTAAGCTTATCTTTAGTGGTGGAAAAGTCCATCAGGTTACAGCTGACTATGGCAGCGTCATAGGTTTTTCAAGGCAGGAGATAAAGGAATTCACTGCCACAGGAGGTGGCAGCGACTACAATCATGGACAGCTTCAAGAGGGAATTAGATAAACATATGGAGCAGAGGCCCATCAGTGGCTATTAGCCACAAGGCATAAATAGGGACTCTCATTCTGGGGCAAGTGTTGCTTTGTATTATTGGTGCTTGGGGGGGGCAACAGTGGGAGGGCTTCTGGTGCCCTGGCCCCACTGCTGGACCTCCTGATGGCACCTGGTATTTTTGGCCACTGTGTGACAGAGTGTTGGACTAGATGGGCCATTGGCCTGATCCAACATTTGCTTCTCTTGTGTTCTTATGTTAGGTGGTTTGCCATTGCCTGCCTCTGCCTCACAACCCTGGACTTCTTTGGGGTGTCTCCCATTCAAGTACTAACCAGGGCCAACCTGGCTTAGCTTCTGGGCTGGGTTGGGCCATCAAGATCAGGGTGGATTTAGCTTTATCATTTACTAAACGTTTCATGTCTAGTGGCTGAAGTTTGGCCCTCTTTGTCTGAACTATTTCCGATATTCCATCAGCTTCTGCAGAGGTTTTATAAAGGTGGTCCATTCATCCCAGACCATAGGCCCAACTATGAATCCAGAATTAAACCTAGATATATATGGAATGGAATAGAAAACATGAGTCACACAAAGTGATTACATTTTGCAGTACAAAACAGATCCACCACTGCCCTAAATAAAACAGTCTCTAAACTTCAGTATTCCCACAACGACGACACCAACAATATGATATATTTCAGAACAGAAAAAGAGTTAACGATGCTACCTTTTTTTGGATGTCATTTAATTTAGTGTTATTAATATTCTCAGGCCTTGCGTCAATAAATTGCAACTGTAAGTAAGTAAAATCTGTTATATAATTGCATAATTTATGTTTGCTATCAGTAGTAGTTTGATCATCAAAAAACATTTTCCTCTCCCTTTTTTCCAACGGAACTCCTTGTTTGGTGCTACATTGATTAAATTATTGTCTAATTATTGTATCATTGAGCCTGCGTGTACAACTATTCCTTCTCCACTTTGGTCACCGTAGATCCCACTTGTGTATGTTGTACACTTTTATTCCCAATTGAGGCTACAATTGGTCCCATAATTGTTTTTTGCTAATTGATAATGAACACATTTATTTATTTATTTATTTGGTTAGATTTGTATTTTTGATAATACTTAAGTTATAATTATAGTAAGAAGAAGAAGAGGACCGAGAAGAATGAGGAGGAGGAAGAGGAGATTCGATTTATACCCATCCATTCACTACCCGAAGGCGTCTCAGAGTAGCTTACAATCTCCTTTCCCATCCCCTCCCCACAACAGACACCCTGTAAGGTGGGGCTGAGAGAGCCACTGTAGGTGGGGCTGAGAGAGCCACTGTAGGTGGGGCTGAGAGAGCTCTCTTGAGGACTGCTCATGAGAGAACTTACGACCGTAACTGGCCCTTTACTGTCAGGTACTGGGCATTTTAAAGCCTTACAGACTTTTATTCCAGCTTTTGTAAGCATTTGCTTTCAGCCTTCCTCTTTGTCTAGAGCAGCCCGGGCATCTCAGAGATCTCCTTGAATTATAAGTCATCTCCAGACCAGAAGAAGCAGAAAAGAAAGATCCACCCCCAAACCTCCAGAAATTTCTCGACACGAAGCTGGCAACCCTACTTACAGCTAGGCACAGGGATGCAATGGGAAGTTGAACAGAAATCCTGGGGGAAATGTCTCAGATGAATCCCAGGCACGTCCGGGATCAGAGCAAAGGGCGAAGCCCAGCATGTCAAAGGGCACAGAAGTGTAAGGTCCTGCGCCCGATCCTGACCAGGCCTTTTGTCTTCATTTCCCTCACATGGGTGGTTTTTTAAAAAACGAAATGTTTACTACCGATCAAGTAAATTGCCAGGGCTCCATTGCAGAACTGTCAGGTAGCCCTGCCATGATGGATGGAGGGGAGGGGAGGATGGCTCTGGGCGCCATAGTGGCGTGACAGGCGGGAGGTTGGAATCCGAGGGGTGTTGATTTATGTCTAGGGTGTGAGAGTGGAATGTGGCTCTGGTAACCCCTATCTCTCGCAGACTGAACATTCTGACCTTGAGGAGCCAAGCTGCGAGCTTTACTATCGCTTTCAAAGCTCCGGCTTTCCTGAGAATAATGGGGGCGTTGGGAACTTCATTAGCGTAGTAACTTTCGATTCCCAGTCGCATGTTATTCCCTGATTGGTAGAAGGGGGGGTCCCCATTCACCCCCTTCCCGGTATAACCGCTTGCTTTCTGTAACCAAGTCATTCTGAACAATGTACCTGCTTCAGTGACCTTTCTATTGCAGCTCTATAATAAACGCTATTCTTGTTTGAACCGCAAGGCATGGTGTTTGGCTGACTAGGTTAGGGATCCTGACAAGAACGCACTTTAGCTGGTGTAACAGCTGCTCCCCTTCCTTGCAAACAAAACAAAAAACAGTTTTGTGGAACCACAAAAAAAAAAGACAGCACAGAAACAGATCTATTGTGTAATAGATAACAGACGGGTTAGAACAGATAAAAGGAAGTCCGTCTTCACCCAAAGAGTGATCAACACATGGAATTCACTGCCACAGGAGGTGGTGGCAGCTGCAAGCATGGACAGTTTCAAGAGGGAATTAGATAAACATATGGAGCAGAGGTCCATCAGTGGCTATTAGCCACAAGGTATAGATAGGAACTCTCATTCAGGGGCAAGTGATGCACTCTATTCTTGATGCTGGGGGGGGGGGCAGCAGTGGGAGGGCTGCTAGTGTCCTGGCCCCACTGCTGGACCTCCTGATGGCACCTGGCATTTTTGGCCACTGTGTGACAGAGTGTTGGACTAGATGGGCCATTGGCCTGATTCAACATTGGCTTCTCTTATGTTCTTATGCTGAATAAAGAACTGCTGAAATCAGGATCTAACCATAGACTGAATTGCACTGACCAGGAATTCAGCACCATTAGGGCTGTGACGAATGGCATGGCCCAATGGTAGAACCCCTGCTTGGCAAGCAGAAGGTCCCAGCTTCAACCCTGTGACCCCCAGTTAAAGGACCAGGCAGTAGGCGATGGGAAAGACCTCCCCCTGAGACCTTGGAGAGCCGCTGCCAGTCTGAGTCGACAAGACTGACCTTGGTAGACCAAGGGTCCAGTTCAGCATAAGGCAGCTTCATGTGTCCAGTGGAAGTCTTGTGGCAACTTTAAAGACTAACACACTTTCCTTCCAGCAGGACTTCCGTGCATTCCTAAGCATTTGCTCTCTACCACCAGACAGACTCTAAACCCAGAGGTGGGCTCTCAAAAGGTGAACTGAGACTGTAGAATTTATTAGGTGTAGGCCTATGCTTCTTAATGCTATGGCTAACAAAAATCAAGGGCGAATGGGATCAGTTGGTGAATGGCAGTGACGTTGGCTCTTTGTTCCCAGCTCATTATTTAACAAGTTGAATAAGGAACAGGTTCCTTGATCACAGATGGGAAGCGTCTTCAATACTGAAAGCATTTGTCATCAACGAGTTGGACACACATGAAGCTGCCTTGTACTGAATCAGGCCTTTTGTCCATCAAAGTCAGTACCGTCAACCCAGCCTGGCAGCAGCTCTCCAGGGTCTCAGGCAGAGGCCTTTCACCCCTTGCCTGGTCCTTTTAACTGGGGGTGACAGGGATTGAACCTGGGACCTTCTGCATGCCAAGCAGATGCTCTGCCACTAAGCCATGGCCCTTCCCCTGATCACGTCACTAAATGGAAACTTCTGGCAGCAGAAGACTCTGATTTTCGATGCCTTATTTTATACAGGGAACTTTCAAATGCATGATGTTCTCAGGCCATCACGTATGAGGGGGAGAAGTTGAACCTTCCATACTAGGATATGCTAGATCACCCCAAATGCCCCATAGCTGCCTCCAGCTATCTTGTACAATATAATTGACCTTTGGGTCTGACCCGAATATTCATTTTTGCTCTCCGGCTATAAGGAAGAAACTGACAGGTGGTAGTCGGGATCTCTGTGGGTTCATTAAGGAGCAGAAATGAAATGCTTGGGAGGGCTGACTTCTGTGAAATGTCCTGAGAACAATTCTTATGGCCAGTCTAAGAACATAAGAAGAGCCCTGCTGGGTCAGACCAATTGCCCGTCTAGTCCAGCATCCTACACAGTGGCCAACAACACACAGTAGTTCCTCTGGATGGCCAACAACAGGACAGAGAGGCTGAGGTCTCCCCCGATGTTGTCTCCTGGCTCTCAGCCTCCGTGACTAGTAGCCATTGATAGACCTCTTCTCTGTGAATTCATCTAATCCCCTTTCAAAGCTGTTTATTCCTATGGCCTTCACTACATCTCCTGGCAGGAAATTCCACATTTTAATCACTCTTTGTCTAAGGTAGTATTTCCTTCTGTACATCCTGAACCTAGTGCCCATCAGCTTCTTAGGATGCCTTCATGTTCTAGCATTTTGGGAGAGGGGGGGAAATTTCTCTTTGTTAACTCTCTCCATCCAGTGCATAATTTTATAAACCTCTCTCATCTCTTTTCTAAAACAGAAAAGTCCCAGACTCTTCATCTTGGTTTCCCTCCTCTGTACTTTTTGCAGCTTTGCAATGCCCTTTTTGAGATACGGTGACCAGAACTTTGCACAGTATTCCAAATGAGGCTGCTCCATAGATCTACACAGGGGCATGGCACACATCCTGCCGAATGGGATATTCGCTACCAGAACAATCTGGAGAATTTGCACAGCTACTATCTATGGCCCAATACATTAACTTGCAGCAAATGCAAAGCATATAAGAAAGCAACACCTGGTCTCTCTCTTTCTCTCTCTCTCACACACACACATATAGGAAATTCTTTATGCATGTATTCCTCGATGTGTGTCATTGTAAAATAAAGAATGTTGACCACTGAAGAAGGCCTGAAGGGGCCGAAATGTGTATGGTCCTCAGGTCAAAGGTTTTACCCATCAATTGGATCTGTATAACAATCAGCTTTGAATGATATAAGCTTTGAGTCTGATATTTAGACTATTTCTTTTAGCCTTATGTATGCTTTATTCATGTGTACGCCCTAATAAACATTTGTATATTGTTATAATAATTTATTTGTTCGCTTGACCCTCTAAGTTTGCAACATTACAATATCAGCCATTTTATTCTCAATCCCTTTCCTAATAATCCCTAACATAGAATCTTGCCCTTTTTACAACTGCAGCACACTAGGTTGACACTTTCATTGAGCCGTCCACTATGACCAATGTTCCCTCTGAGCTGAGTTTGTGTGAGCTAGCTCACAGTTTTTTAGCCTCCGGCTCACACATTTGTATCTTTGCTCAGGAAGGAGGGCTCCAGAGCAAACTAATCTATGCAGCAGCCAAATCGCTTACTCACAACTTTAATGCCAGTAGATCACAAAGCGGAATTTCTGCTCACCATCTTCCACAGCTTAGAGCGAGCATTGACTATGAGCCCAAGATCTTTTTCCCTCTCAGTCCCAGCAAGTTCAGACCCTATCAGCCTATACTTGCAGTTGGATATTTTTGTTCCACTGTACATTACTTTACATTTACCAACACTGAACTTCATTTGTCACACTGGCATCCCCTCTAATGGACCATTCCTTCTACTCCTCTGCAACAAACATTTGAGCAAAGCTTAAATTCTGGCCACATGTTCTAGGCACTTATTTGAGTGTCCCTGGTAAGAAGGTTCTGCTAGCAAGGAAGTGAGAGACAGCCAAGAGCGCCTACTGGAGAAATGAAGAGAAGAGAACTACTCACCACTTGTCCCCTCCAGGTGGCTGACAGTCCTTCAGGCAGAAGACGGTTTCCCAAGGACCATTGCCGGACTGCTCCGGGCCCTGCAGCACCCTGGAGTGACGAGGTATATCTGAAGGCACAAAGAGCTCTTGCCTGCTATTCCTTCCATCGGTCCCCAAGCACCTTATTAGCACCAAACTGACTTTCCATCCTGTTTCTGCCTCTAGGATATTGATGAGCAACTAGAGTTGCCAATTCTAGGTTTGGGGATTCCTGGAGATTTGGGGTGGAGCCTGAGAAGGGCGGGGTTTGGGGAGGGGAGGGGCCTCAGCATGGTACAATGTCACAGAGTCCTCCCTCCCAAGCAGCCGTTCTTCTCCAAGGGAACTGATCTTTGTCACCTGGAGAACAGTCAGAATCCCAGGAGATTGCCAGCCCCCACCTGGAGATTGGCAAGTCTATGAGCAAGCCACAGTAGCTGGAACCATTTTGCATTTCAGAATCCCTCAGGGCCACGTCCAGCATCCCTGGAGCAAAAAAATGGTTTGCATGGCTCTCTCTGTCATGCCTCTTTGTGACATAACTAGAAGGCAATTTTCTGTCCAGGGTCACTGTTGGAGACTAAAGACTGTCCCATCCCCAGGTCTGTTCTCCTTGATTCTTTTGACCAGGGCCACTTAAGCAACAATGTGATTTTATTTTATTTGAATTTTATTATTTTAAGGTGCATTGGAAGAAAAAAAAAACCCAATCAGATCAAATCAATCAGACTTAATTCAGCAAGGCAAATCTTACATTCTTAAAGACTTAGGACAAGTTACAAACAGAGTGAGGCTGGTTAAAATAGAGAGGGGCCACCAACGTTCAGATCCAGCAATCTGCCCCACATTGTCCCATAACTGAGCTAGATTTGAGTACAATAGCAACTTAATCAACAAGATTTTTCTGGGTATAAGCTTTCAAGGGTCAAAGCTCCCTTCATCAGAGCTTTGACTGTTGAAAAATTATACCTTGAGGCCTGAATAACTTGTTAATCTCTAAGGTGCTACTGGACTTGAATTCAGCTCTTTTATGGCAGGCCGACTTGGCTACCTTCTGAAACCTTTCCGTAATTGTTTCATCTGTTGCCACAACCTAGATGTTCTTAATTGGCTATGAGCCAGGATAGCTAAATAGAACCTCCATGTTCGGAAGCAGTATATTGTTGAATATCAGAGGCATCAACAAGGGACATATTCAGCACCCATGCCTTGCTTGTACAAATTCTGGGGGCATCTGGTTTAGGGTTGCCAAGTTCATCCTGGCAACCAGCAGGGGAGGGAAAGGGCTTACCAGGAGCAGCAGGAAGGCCCATCCAACATACAGTGACATGTCTACGTCATAGCCCATATGACCTGGAAGTGACATCATTACATCCAAGTCATTGGGGAGACATTCTGGTACTTGGGCAAAAACTCTACAGTAAATTTGGCTTCTACCATAGAGCTTTTTGTCCAAATACCAGAGCATCACCCCGACATCCTGGCTGTGATGATGTCACTTCCAGGTCACGTGGCCAGTGTCACATCACTTCACATCATATGGATCTCCCTCTTTATCAGGGTAAGTTCCCCACCACCGGATAGCTGATCAGTGGTGGGGAGGTGGGGCCTGTCAGCAGAGGACCCCCACCTCCACCGGGGGCGGGTCTGACAACCCTATTCTGATTGGCTTCTGAGGGAAGTTGGGTGTAGGACTAAATAGGTCTGATCCATTGATGTTTCTTGACCAATTGTGGTGGCCCCCCACACTCACCTGCTGCAGAAGAGATGGTGGGGGGGTGGCCTTGCCCTGGCACCACTGAGGCAGGCAGTCTGACAAGAAGCTGTGGAGAACAAAGCAAGGACTGGGCCTGGAAGTGCATCACCAGCAGCCTCAGCGCCTGACTAGCCTGGCTCATGCCTCAGAAGGCAGGTGGGACTCAGAAGGTTGCCAGGTTCCGTTGGGAAATAACCTGGGGATTTGGGGGGTGGAGACGGAGAGGGCGGGGTTTGAAGAGAGGAGAGTGGACTGAACAGCATCACATCTCCACTGAGGTCATTCTCCTCCCCACAGTCTGCCCTCCCGAGGCCCCACCCCAGAACTTCCAGGAAGGTCCCAAACGGCAGTTTGACAAGAAAGGTGTGGAAGAAAGGTGGGGATAAGCCACCGTTGTTAAATGAGAGAGCTTAGGAGGAGGAGGAGGAGGAGGGCACAGAGCTTGGGACTAAATGAGAAACGGTTTGTAAAGCCTATTGCATGTTTAATTGTGCAGAAGAAATCAGGAAGCAATGGTAACCGTCACATAGTAGTTGTGCACTAAGCTGTTGTGCTGTCAGATGAAGGTCTACAGATCCGCTTGTAGGCCCTTCCTTAGGAAACCAGCCTTAACCAAAGTTCAGTTGGCTGGCACTTGAGGGAGGGCCTTTTCTCCTGCCACCCCCACCCATGAAATGCTTTCAGTCAATATGTTTCCACTAAAGCTACAGTTCTCTCAGGAACAGCTCTTCATTTTCGATCCACCTCACATTGACAGCTTCCTGTCAGAACGTACTTCCTTGCTTCTCAGCTTAGCCATGGCTGACTTCACATCTTTGTTCCTCAACGTGTAGATTAAGGGGTTCAGCATCGGTGTGATGCTGATGTACAGGAGGGACACCAGTTTGTCCACTGAGAAAGTGGAGGAAGGCCGAGCGTAGATGAAGATGCAGGGCCCAAAGAACAAGGTCACCACTGTGAGGTGGGAGGCACAGACATTGAGGGCTTTGCGTCTCCCCTCAGGGGAACGGATCCTCACCAGGATGGTAGCATAGGAGATCACCAAAATGATGAAGGAACTGGTAGAGATGAGGCCACTGTTGGAAACCATTAGGAGATCAATGACATATGTGTCAGTGCAGGCCAACTTGATGACTGGTGGGACATCACAGAAGAAGTTGTCCACTTCGTTGGGCCCACAGAAAGGCAGTCTCATCGTGAGGATGGTCTGGACTGTGGAGTGGATGAAGCCTCCCGTCCAAGAAGCTGCCACCAACCAGCTACAGAGTGTCCGGTTCATGATACTGGGGTAATGCAGAGGTTTACAAATGGCCACATACCTGTCATAGGCCATGACGGTGAGGAGAAACATCTCAGCGGCACCCACAAAATGGAGGAAAAAGAGCTGGGTCATACAGCCATCGAAAGAGATGTTCCTTTTTATCGCCAAGAAGTCCATCAACATCTTGGGGGCGGTGACGGTGGAGTAGCAGAGATCCAGGAAAGAAAGATTACCCAGCAGGAAGTACATGGGAGTACGTAGCCGAGGGTCAGACCCCACCGTCAAGATGATCAGGGTGTTTCCAGTTAGGGTGGCAGCATAGACCAGGAGGAAGATAGCAAAGAGGGTGGCTTGGGACTGCCATGTTGGGGAAATGGCAGCCAGGAGAAATTCAGTGACCCTTGTCTGGTTGTCATTCAGATCTTCCATTTTGCCTGCTGGTGTGAAGCAAACAGATACAGTTGAAGAAATGTAATGATATCAAATATTTTCTTTTCTGTCCAAGGAAAGGTAGTCATTTTGAATAAGTTCCCTTCCCAGAGAGGCAAATATATGAACACTCTTTCTGCCAGAATAGGCTGTCCGGATGTTTTTTTTTTCCCGAAGAAGAAAAGGAGGGGGAGGAGGAGGAGGAGGAGGAGATTGGATTTATACCCTATCCTTCACTACCCAAAGTAGACTCAGAGTGGTTTACAATCTCCTTTAAGAGCCAGGTTGGTGTAGTGGTTAAGTGTGCAGACTCTAATCTGGGAGCACTGGGTTTTGATTCCCCACTCCTCTACTTGCAGCTGCTGGATGACCTTGGGCAAGTCATAGTTCTGTCAGAGCTGTTCTTGAAAGAGCAGTTCTCTCAGAGCTCTCTCAGCCCCACGTACCTCACAGGGTGTCTGTTGTGGGAAGGGGAAGGGAAAGGAGTTTGCAAACTGCTCTGAGACTCTGAGTGAAGGGTGGGATATAAATCCAATCTCCTCCTCATCCTCTTCCTCTTCCTCTTCTTCTTCTTCCCCTTCCCTCCCCACAACAGACACCCTGTGAGGTACGTGGGGCTGACATAACTCTTTTGAGAACTGCCTGTGAGAGAACAGCTCTGAGTGAACTCGTGACTTACCCAAGGTCACACCAGCAGCTGCATGTGGAGGAGTGGGGAATCAAACCTGATTCTCCCAGATTAGAGTCTGAGTTCCAAACCACTGCACCAAACTGGCACCAAACTGTACACAGAAATTAGTATACTTTAGACTTTAGTATATAATCTACTGTACTGGAGCCAAATACAGGATTGTCTAGAGCTAGTCGATTGTAAGAACCAGGGTAGTGCAATGGTTACAGTTCGGGGCCAGGACTGGGGAAATGCAGGCTCAAAACCCAACTTGGACATAAAGCTCATGGGTAACTTTGGGCCAGTCACTCTCAGACTAACCTGCCTCACAGGGATGTCGGGTTGCCAACCTCCAGATGGAGCCTGGAGAACTCCCTGAATTACAACTGATCTCCGGATGAAAGAGATCAGTTCTCCTGGAGGAAATGTCCGCTTTGGGGGCAGACTCTATGGAATTATACCCTGCTGAGGTTCCTCCCCTCCCCAAACCTCACCCTCCAAAACATTTCTCTCCCAAATCTCCAGGAATCTCCCAACCCTGACCTGGCAACCCTAGCACCAAGAGATCCACATATGATACCCTGAGCATCTGAGAGAGAAAGCAGAATAAAAAAAACCTGTGATAGGTAATACATAATCTCACTGTCCTGGGGAAGTAGATTTACTCAGCACTAAATCCTACTTTAGTCAGTGGGTCTTATTCCCAGGTAGGTGTCACAGAACTGCAGTCACCATTCTGTACTATGAAGTCTAAGACATGAGATACAGAGCACATTGAGAACGGAGAGAATCCCAAACATTTGGAAAGGGAAGGGAGGATGACATTACAAGAAAGCAAGAAAATAGAAAGGGGAGAAATAAATAGATAGATGATAGATAGATGATAGATAGATAGATGATAGATAGATGATAGATAGATAGATGATAGATAGATGATAGATAGATAGATAGATAGATAGATAGATAGATAGATAGATAGATGGATGGATGGATGGATGGATGGATGGATGGATGGATGGATGGATGGATGGATGGATGGATGGATGGATGGATAGATAGATAGATAGATAGATAGATAGATAGATAGATAGATAGATAGATGTTTAGACAGACAGACAGACAAAGAAGAAGAAGAGATTGGATTTATACCCCACCCTTCACTTGAAGTCTCAGAGCGGCTTACAAACTCCTTTCCCTTCCCCTCCCCACAACAGACACCCTGTGAGGTAGGTGGGGCTGAGAGAGCACTTGGCAGAAAGTGCTCTTTTTCAAGAACAGCTGTGCCAGAGCTTGTGACTGACCCAAGGTCACATCAGCAGGTGCAAGTGGAGGAGTGGGGGAATCAAGCCCGGTTCTCCCAGATTAGAGTCTGCACACGTAACCACTATACCAAACTGGATGGATGGATGGACGGACAGACAGACAGACAGACAGACATGGATCCCACTAAGATGCAGATGCATGTATCTATGCTGCAGTTCATATGAATTCAGCACAACATGGCTAAGCACATAAGGGCAAGAAGAATGTTCACATATTTGTGGCATGAACAACCAATTTTGCACATTGTCAGTAGGCAGAGTCTGTGACACTGGATAATGCACATAAGCAGGCTATGTCAACCACAATATATGCACCGGCTGGTCGATGCTCATGTTTTCGACGTGAGAGCCATCTATTGTATCTGTGTGACGTACCTAAATGAATGTGGCAGCTGTCAACTTTTAGTGGGCAATGCATAAAACCAGGCCTGTATTTTAAAAAAAAGAGAGAAAGAGATGCTGGAACTCTGTTAGCCAAATTGCTCTATTTTAAATATAGCAATTGGTTTATTATTATTATTATTATTATTGGATTCTCGCCTGTATATACAGAGAATGCTGCTAGTCTGTAATGGTTCCCAGTAAAAGACACAGAGACCAGGTATAATTAATAAAATATTATTTTACTGAATATAATCCTTATTTATCCATTCACAAACACACAAACAGTATTCAAGCATTCACACACATAAAATAGAACTAAGAAAGCAGAGGGGATTGATGGCTTATGGAGAGGTGATACTACCTGTCAGATGTGCAGAAGTCCATGAAGAAGGATTGTGGCCTAAACCCAGAGGGTTCAGGGGTGGGCTGCCATTTTGGCTCATGGCAGAGACACACACGGTCTGAGGCCATGTGTATGCTGGGATATACCCACTGTAAGACAATGCAGCCCAATGGGTGGCCCTGGGGGCTGGTCTCAGGTGAGAACAAAAGATTACCTGGGCCAATCTGGGGTCCCAGGGGTGTGTGATGTCAGTAGAGGCAGACCTTAGGTTTGACCAATGGGCTTCCAGAGAGGCAGGGTCTGGATTTAACAATAGAAGCCAGGTGTTGGGTGTCTAGTTGAATGGATTATAGGACTTGCTGGCCAGGTAAACAAAAGGTGGGAGACTTCCCTGATTGTCCCTGATTAGCATCAGGAAGGGTCGTTAACAATTTGAATGCTTGACTGGGTAATCCCTTCATGCACTGGCAGAGGAAAAGTCCTTTGTCTGCTGTATGGCCCTTAATCCGTGTATGTGACATGCAGCAGGTATGTAATGGAGTCCCTCAGAGTAAAAAAGACAGCTTTTTCCTTTCTCTATGGGCTTCTACATTGGCATCCATTTTACAGTCTAGACAGACCATGTGGCAACAGCAAACAGTCCATAGCAAAGCCCCATAATGGCGTCAGGGCTAACAACTCTCAAGACAGAAACGAAGTTTTCAGTCTGTATACTGAAAACTCACAAACTTTTAAGCATTTTAAAAAGAATTTTGTCAAAGAGGTTCTGGAACTCCCTTGCAGCACGTTCGCCCAGGGGGGAAAGCCCTGCATGAAACCATAATTCCACATTTCCTCAGACCCATTAGTCATTCTCATGGTTGTTTATTCTAGTAAAAGTTTTTATATTATAAAATATAAAATAATATAGATGGCTGTTGAACGGAAAATATGCCAGGTTCCTGGTTGTTGCTTACAAATTCTGCTCGTTCCTCATACTTCCATGTGAATATTCAGAACCCTTGGCTTTTATACCCGTTCACCAGCCATCACATTAACTTCAAGAAAGACCGTCTGAAATTCAGCATGGCCATCACCGCATCTCCTGGCAGGGAATCCCACATTTCAATCACTCTTTGTCTCAGGTTGTATTTCCTTCTGTCCATCCTGAACCTACTGCCCATCAGCTTCATGGGATGCCCTCACATTCTCGTATTTTGGGGAGAGGGAGAAAAATTTCTCTTTGTTAGCCCTCTCCATCCAGTGCACAATTTCATAAACCTCCATCATGTTCCCCACCCCCCCCTTAGCCGTCTCTTTTCTGAACTGAAAAATCCTAGACTCTTCAGCCTTTCCTCCAGCCCCCTAATGATCTTGGTTGCCCTCCTCTATACTTTCTCCAGCTTTGCAGTGCCCTTTTTGAGAAACGGTGACCAGAACAGGTACACTGTATTCCAAATGAGGTGGCACCATCCAGGGGCATTACCGTATCAGCCACTTTATTCTCAGTCCCTTTCCTAATAATCCCTAACACAGACTTTGCCTTTTTCACAACTGCAGCAGACTGGGTTGACTTTTTCATTGAGCTACCCACTACGACCCCAAGGTCTTTTCTCTCTCTCAGTCCCAGCAAGTTCAGACCTCGTCAGCCTATACTTGAAGTTAGATTTTTTTGTTTTGTCCCAGTGTACCTCATTTTACACTGACCAACATTGACACTACTGTCACACTGTCTTCCCCTCTAATGGACCACTCCTTCTACTCCTCTGGCACAAACATTTGAGCAAAGCTTAAATTCTAGCCACATGTTCTGGGCACGTATTCGAGTGTCCCTGGTAAGAAAGTTCTGCTAGCAAGGAAGTGAGAGACAGCCAAGAGCGCCTACTGGAGAAACAGAGAGAAGAGAACTACTCACCACTTGTCCCCTCCAGATGGCTGGCAGAAGGTTTCCCAAGGACCATTGGCTGACTGCTCCAGGTCCTGCAGCAGCCTGGAGTGACGAGGTATATTTGAAGGCACAAAGAGCTCTTGCCTGCTATTCCTTCCATCAGTCCCCAAGCACCTTATTAGCACCAAACTGACTTTTCATCCTGTTTCTGCTTTTAGGATATTGATGAGCAACTAGGGTTGTCAATTCTAGGCTGGGAAATTCCTGGAGATTTGGGGTGGGGTTTGGGAAGGGGAAGGACCCCTGCAGGTCATAGTGCCATAGAGTCCACCCTCCCAAGCAGCCATCCTTCTCCAGGGGAATTGATCTTGGTCCTCTGGAGATCAGTTGTAATTCCAGGAGATTGCCAGCCTCCACCTGGAGATTGGCAAGCCTATGAGCAAGCCACAGTAGCTGCACCCATTTTGCATTGCCCTTTGGGCCGTGTCCAGCATCCTTGGAGCAAAAAAATTATACCTTGAACAACTTGTTGATCTCTAAGGTGCTACCGGACTTGAATTCAGCTCTTTTACAGCAAGCTGACTTGGCTACCTTCTGAAACCATTCCCTAATTGTTTCATCTGTTGCCACAACCTGGGTGTTCTTAATTGGCTGTGAGCCAGGATAGCTAAATAGAACCTCCATGTTTGGAGGCAGTCTATTGGTGAATATGAGAGGCGACAACAAGGGACATATTAAGCACCCATGCTTTGCTTGTACAAATTCTGGGGGCATCTGGTTTAGGGTTGCCAGGTCCATCCTGGTGACCAGCAGGGGAGGGAAAGGACTCACCAGGAGCAGCAGGAAGGCTCATCCAACACACGGTAACACGTCTATGTCACTGCCCATGTGACCCGAAAATTACATCATCACATCCAAGATATTGGGGAGACATTCTGATACTTGGGCAAAAACTCTACTGTAGATTTGGCTTCTACCATAGAGCTTTTTGTCCAAATACCAGAGCATCGCCCCGACATCCTGGATGTGATGATGTCACTTCCGGGTCACGTGGCCAGTGTCATAGATACATCACTGCACGTTATATGGATCTCCCTCTTTATCAGGGTAAGTTCCCCACCACCGGCTAGCTGATCAGTGGTGGGGAGGTGGGGCCTATTCTAGTTGGCTTCTGAGGAAAGCTGGGTGTAGGACTAGATAGGTCTGATCCATTGAAGTTTCTTGACCGATGGTGGTGGCCCCTCACACTCACCTGCTGCAGAAGAGATGGTGGTGGGGGATGGCCTTGCCCGGGCACCGCTGAGGCAGGCAGTCTGACAAGAAGCCGTGGAGAACAAAGCAAGGACTGGGCCTGGGAGTGCATCACCAGCAGCCTCAGAGCCTGACTAGCCTGGCTCATGCCTCAGAAGGCAGGTGGGACACAGAGAGTGTTGCCAGGTCCAGTTGGGAAATAACCGGGGTGAAAAGTACTGAGGCCGGAGACTCAGCATAGTGAATCAGCTCTTGTTTATTGGATTACATCAGGAATGAAAGATAAACTGGCCGGGCAGTGACCGGCTTATATGTGTGCCCCACACCACACCCACACACACACCCATCACCCATGATTGGCCTTATTTGCAAGACAACACTTCAATAGGTCTACTTTCAGATCCGGGCGAGCCCATAGGTGTGCCTTCGGCTTCGAAGTGGCTATGGTCTTAGGAACGAACGTCTGAGGTTTGTCGGACTGTGTGGTCAGGCCACCTCTGTGGCAGCCATCTTCTACAGCTAATACATAACACTGGGGATTTTGGGGGGCAGAGACGGAGAGGGCGGGGTTTGAGGAGAGGAGAGTGGACTGAACGGCATCACATCTCCACTGAGGTCATTCCCCCCTCCACAGTCTGCCCTCCCGAGGCCCCACCCCAAAACTTCCAGGAAGGTCCCAAACGGCAGTTTGACGGGAAAGGTGCGGAAGAAAGGTGGGGATAAGCCACCGTTGTTAAATGAGAGAGCTGAGGTGGAGGAGGAGGGCACAGAGCTTGGGACTAAATGAGAAATGGTTTGTAAAGCCTATTGCAGGTTTAGTCGTGCAGAAGAAATCAAGAAGCAATGGTAACCGTCACATAGTAGTTGTGCACTAAGCTGTTGTGCTGTCAGATGAAGGTCTACAGATCCGCTTGTAGGCCCTTCCTTAGGAAACCAGCCTTAACCAAAGTTCAGTTGGCTGGCACTTGAGGGAGGACCTTTTCTCCTGCCACCCCCACCCATGAAATGCTTTCAGTCAATATGTTTCCACTAAAGCTACAGTTCTCTCAGGAACAGCTCTTCGTTTTCGATCCACCTCACATTGACAGCTTCCTGTCAGAAGGTACTTCCTTGCTTCTCAGCTTAGCCATGGCTGACTTCACATCTTTGTTCCTCAACGTGTAGATTAAGGGGTTCAGCATCGGTGTGATGATGTTGTACAGGAGGGACACCAGTTTGTCCACTGAGAAAGTGGAGAAAGGCCGAGCGTAGATGAAGATGCAGGGCCCAAAGAACAAGGTCACCACTGTGAGGTGGGAGGCACAGACGTTGAGGGCTTTGCGTCTCCCCTCAGGGGAACGGATCCTCACCAGGATGGTAGCATAAGAGATCACCAAAATGATGAAGGAACTGGTAGAGATGAGGCCACTGTTGGAGACCATTAGGAGCTCAATGACGTATGTGTCAGTGCAGGCCAACTTGATGACCGGTGGGACATCACAGAAGAAGTTGTCCACTTCGTTGGGCCCACAGAAAGGCAGTCTCATCGTGAGGATGGTCTGGACTGTGGAGTGGATGAAGCCTCCTGTCCAAGAAGCTGCCACCAACCAGCTACAGAGTGTCCGGTTCATGATACTGGGGTAATGCAGAGGCTTACAAATGGCCACATACCTGTCATAGGCCATGACGGTGAGGAGAAACATCTCGGCGGCACCCACAAAATGGAGGAAAAAGAGCTGGGTCATACAGCCATCGAAAGAGATGCTCCTTTTTGTCGCCAAGAAGTCCATCAACATCTTGGGGGCGGTGACGGTGGAGTAGCAGAGATCCAGGAAAGAAAGATTCCCCAGCAGGAAGTACATGGGAGTACGTAGCCGAGGGTCAGACCCCACCGTCAAGATGATCAGGGTGTTTCCAGTTAGGGTGGCAGCATAGACCAGGAGGAAGATCGCAAAGAGGGTGGCTTGGGACTGCCATGTTGGGGAAATGGCAGCCAGGAGAAACTCGGTGACCCTTGTCTGGTTGTCATTCAGATCTTCCATTTTGCCTGCAGGTGTGAAACAAACAGATACAGTCAAAGAATGTAATGGTATCCAATATTCTCCTTTCTCTCCAAGAGAAGGTAGTCATTTTGAATAAGTTCCCTTCCCAGAGAGACAAATATATGAACCCTTTTTCTGCCAGAATAGACTGTCCGGATGAGATTTTTTCCCGAAGAAGAAAAGGTGGAGGAGGAGAAGATTGGATTTATACCCCATCCTTCACTACCCGAAGGAGTCTCAGAGCGGTTTACAATCTCCTTTCCCTTCCCCTCCCCACAACAGACACCCTGTGAGGTAGGTGGGGTGAGAGAGCTCTGTCAAGAACTGCCCTTGAGAGAACAGCTCTGAGAGAACTTGTGATTGACCCAAGGTCACACCATCAGCTGCATGTGGAGGAGTAGGGAACCAAACCTGGATCTCCCAGATTAGAGTCTGCACTCCTAACCCCTGCACCAGACCGGCACCAAACTATACACAGAAGTTAGTATACTTTAGACTTTAATGTATAATCTACTGTACTGGAGCCAAATACAGGATTGTCTAGAGCTAGTCGATTGTAAGAACCACGGTAGTGCAATGGTTACAGTTTGGGGCCAGGACTGAGGAAATGCAGGCTCACAACCCAACTTGGTCATGAAGCTCAGTGGGTAACTTTGGGTCAGTCACTCTCAGACGAACCTGCCTCACAGGGATGTTGGGTTGCCAACCTTCAGATGGAGCCTGGAGAGCTCCCTGAGTTACAACTGATCTCCAGATGAAAGAGATCAGCTCTCCTGGAGGAAATGTCTGCTTTGGGGGTGGACTGTATGGAATGATACCCTGCTGAGGTTCCTCCCCTCCCCAGTCTTCTCCCCCAAATCTCCAGGAATTTCCCAACCCTGAGTTGGCAGCCCTAACACTAAGAGAGCCACATATGTTGCCCTGAACCTCTCAGAGAGAAAGCAGGATAAAAAAAAATGTGACAGGTAATACATAAACCCCCCTGGTCCTCGGAAAATAGCTTTACTCAGCTCTGAGTCCTATTTTATTCAAAATAGGAAAAAGCCCAGTAGCACCTTTAAGGCTAACAGACTTTATTGTAGCATACGCTTCCGAGAGACACAGCTCTCTTTGTCAGATGCATGGAGCATGCATCTGATGGAGAGAGCTGTGTTTCTCAAAAGTCTGTGCTGCAATAAAGTCTGTTAGCCTTAAAGGCGCTACTGGGCTTTTCCCTGTTTTGCAGTGACAGAGTAACACGGCTAACCCCTCTGGGTCTACTTTGTTCAGTGGGTCTTACTCCCAGGTAGGTGTCACAGAACTGCAGCCATAGTTCTCTACTATGTAGTCTAAGACATGAGATAAAGGGCATATTGGGAATGGAGAGAATCCCAAACATTTGGAAAGGGAAGGGAGGGTGATAACAAGAAAACAAGAGAAAATAGAAAGGGGAGAAGTAAATATATATATATATATATATATATACACACCCATATATGGATACCACTGAGACACAGATGTATGTACCTGTCCTGCAGTTCATGTGAATTCAGCACAACATGGCTAAGCACATAAGGGCAAGAAGAATGTTCACAGACAGGCAGCATGAACAACCGATTTTGCACATTGGTCAATCAGCAGGTAGAGTCTACAGGTGACACTGGAGAATGCACATAAACAGACAATGTCAACCAAAACATCTGCATCCATCCATTGACTCCCTGTGAAGTACCTAAATGGATGTGGCAGCTGTGAACTTTTAGTGGGCAGTGCATAAAACCATCATTCCACATTTCCTTGCGTCCATTAGTCATTGTCATGGCTGTCGAACTGAAAATATGCCAGGTTCCCGGTTGTTGCTTACAAATTATGTTCATTCTTCATGCTTTCATGTGAATATTCAGAACCCTTCGTGTTCATACATGTTTACCAGTCATCACATTAACTTCAAGAATGACCATCTGAAATTTAGCACGACCATCTGAAACCCTCTGCACTGGACAAACAAGTCAGTCCTTACACAAAAGAATAAATGGGCATTAATCTGACCTTAACATTGACAACATTTACACACCAGTGGGAGGACATTTTAATCTTCCATGACTTTCCACTGCTGACCTAAGGGTGGCAGTTCTCAATCAGAGAAGCTTCAAGGGGAGATTAAAATGTGAAATTGCTGAACCTCAGTGATTTATTCACGTCTCTGCTATGACAAGTTTCAACTGGCTGTTTCCATATGTTCAGCTTCTGTTAAAGGGGCAGAACATTTTCTTCAGGTTGTTGGCAGACCAATGCACAGACCATGGGTAACAATTGCTCAGTCCGAACTGCCTCCAGCTTTCTGAAAGAACAGCCATCCTTCACCAGCTGGGGTCTTGCACTAACATTCTAGCCCCATTTTGTTTCCTAGCTGTACTTTGTTCCGAGAAAGAGTACGTCGGGCATTTCTTTTCCTTTTACCCTCTCCACAGCCCCGTAAGCTAGGTCAGGCTGAGAGGTGACTGGCTCAGGGACACCCAGTGAGCTCTGGGGTTATGTGGGGATTTGTGCTGAGGTCTCCAAGATTGTGACCAAACACCCAAGCCACTGAACCACACTGCATTCTCACATCAGGATTTTTTAAAAATTAGAACAAGATGAATTCATGCAATTGCATACACAAGCTGATAAATTGTATGCAGTGCACCAAAAACATCCAGAGAGAGAGAGAGAGAGAGAGAGAGAGAGAGAGAGAGAGAGAGAGAGAGAGAGAGAGAGAGAGAGAGAGAGAGAGAGAGAGAGGGGAACTCATTTTTGCAGGATAAGTACCTATTCATTCAGCTATAATTCTAAATAGAACTTACCCATGCTAAGTGTGCTTCAAAATGTTGGGGACAAACAACAGGCTGAGCCTTCATGTCTGTGTTCTTCTTAGCACTCTCTGCCTAGCCACTGCTGGAAACAGAATCCTGCCTGATTGGATTTTTTTGTTCGTTTTTAGCTAACAGTTTTTCATTCTTCTGACTTCGGGGAGTAGCTGCGTTGGTCTGTAGAAGACCAGATAGACTTGAGTCCAGTAGCGCCTCAGAGACCAAGAAGTTTTTCGGAGTATAAGCTTTTGAAAATGAAATCTCCTCTTGTCAGATACAAGTTGAAGGGAGCTTTGACTCTCAGAAGTGCATACCCCCAAAATCTCACTGGTCTCTAAGGTGCTACTGGATTCGAATCTAGTTGACTTTAAAAGCAGTCACTAGATGATTCACAAAACTGTGGAGGAGCCCCTTCACAGCCTATTTTTTTCCCCTCACCTCCCCCCCAATACATCATTGACAAAAAAAATTAACATCAAGAAACACTATTGAATGAGGATACGAGTTCAGATTAGGGATGGGCACAAACCAGTTTATGTGCCAAACTTTGGCATGAACTTGGCCCAGTTTGGAGCCCCTGAACTGATGTTTGGGGAAGGTGCCTTCCCCAAAATTTTACCAGACTTTTGTCCAGTTAGGTTAGGCTGTTTGGGCCACTTAAGCCTAACAGCTGAGCAGCACATGCCCACAGTTCACCAGTTAGATTTAAATGGTTGCGAGTCATTTCACTGGTCAGTTTTGCTTCCCCCTGCTTCAAGGCGGGGGAGAGAAATGAACTGATGAAGTGGCTGCCACCTGTAACAGTGGGGTGGGTCTGTCCATCAGAAATTAGGTTTAAATGGCTACAAGCCATTAAACCCGTCAGTTTTACTCCCCTCTCACTTTGACCATCTGAAATTTAGCATGACCACTGAAACTCTCTGTACTGGACAAACAGCCATTTAACCCTTGCCAGCCATTTAACCCTCCCCAGGTGATCCCCCTTTCTCCTGGCCATGGAGAAAGTGGGATCCAAACTGACTGGTTCAGTTTGGGCTCGATTCAGTTCAGGAATTGCCCCAAAATGAACCAAACCAGAATTTTCAGGTCCATGCCCATCCCTAATTCAGATTCTTACAAGTGGTTTTGCATTAGGCAGTTTAAGGTCTAACCATCCCTCTTGCTCTACTCACTCATTGGGTCTGATGTTGCCTCCACAAATGACTCTCCAGCCGATCACATTTTGAAGCTAGACGTGTTCTGGCATCCAGGACTTGGACTCCCAAAATAAAATCAAGCAGGCAAGTGAGAGCTGCTCTGGATATTGATAAGGCAAACGAGCTGACGGCATCGAGGGGATGGAAAATTTGGTGGCCCAGAGGGAGTTATTTTTTTCCCTCCAGAGTTGTTCCTTTGACGTCACCCAGGTTGTAAAGACAGAACACTCGGGGAACTAAGTTTCAAAACTTCATCAAAATGCCCTCTTCCCCTGAAAGAGCTACGGTTATGTTTTCCTGTAGAACTGGAAAGGGTGAATAAGAAAGGGTGGGGTGATTTGTCACAGTTACTTGCTTGTTTGTGCATTTTGACAAAAATTCAAGCAAGGTCTGAACAGAATTAAGAGGGTGTGGGGGCCTCACAATCCTAAGGAGGGCATTGTCCACCTGTTAAGAAAGAATGAAGGGTATGGGTTCAGCCAGGGCAGTTGACGCTCCCATCTCCATGGGCCTCCACACAAAGGCCCCACGCTTCACACCAGCCAAATCCAATCCAAAACAGATTCAAAAAGATACATGTCTTGCCCAACTCTGGGGACACCTGAGGTGACCATGGACCCTGGGATTGTGTTGCCCTAGGACCCACCTCTGGGTTCTCCTGAATTCAGTCCCTCATTTCCTAGCAACTTAATTTTAAAAACAAAAGGAGCTGGGGTTCAAGTTGAACTGCAAGTCTAGAGTCCCCATAGCCTTATTTCAAGATGTGCGGTCACTCCTCAGTGGTGAACAAAAGGAAATCTGCATAGGCTCAGAACAAGTGGCTCAGTTTCACCATTATTTAACGTACGCGTAATCATGGTCATAGCCTTGACCTGGAGAGCCCAGACTAGCCTGATCTCATCCAGGGTCCCTAGTGAGGATCTCCCACATCACCTCCTATCTGAGATCCTTCTTAACTGATAATGTTGGAGATTGAACCTGGGACCTTCTGCATGCCAATTGGATGCTCTGCCTGTGAGCCACAGCCCCACCAAATGCTATCTCTGTCTCTGGTTAGATAAGAAATATTTCTTGAGGTCAATGTTTGTTCTCATGAGCTTTCCCTCCCCAATTATTCTCTCACACATTCAAGACATGAGGGTTTTTTTGTGTGTGAATGCCTTTAATTCAGAAGCAAATGTTGTTTGAACCAGCCAAAATTTTGTCCTCCTGGTTAATTCTGTTCTTCTCCATTCTGAGGTAAACAACTGGAAGGGGCAGTTTTTCTGAGGATGATTGCTGACAGACAAGAAGAGATTTCCATAATAAGCCCTGGACAATTTGATTCAGCATTTTATTTTTGGACATTGAAAAAATGTAAAGAGTTTGGACTTCATACTACTGAAAGTTTATACTGTACAGAAGTTGAGATTTCCACAGATGTAGGCTATAAAAATATGACAGGTATTACCTTGCAGATATGTTTTAAGAATATAAGAGAAGCCATGTTGGATCAGATCAATGGCCAATCCAGTCCAATACCCTGTGTCACATAGTGGCTAAAACCCAGGTGCCATCAGGAAGTCCACCAGCAGGGCCAGAACTTCAGAAGCCCTCCCACTGTGCCCCCCAAAACACCAAGAATACAGAGCATCACTGCCCCAGACAGAGTGTTCCATCTATACCTTGTGGCTAATAGCCACTGATGGACCTCTGTTCCATATTTTTATCCAATCCCCTCTTGAAGCTGTCTATACTTGTAGCTACTACTACTTCCTGCAGCAGCAAATTCCACATGTTAATTACTCAAGTGAAGAAGTACTTCCTCTAATGTGCTCTAAACCTACTGCTCATTAATTTCATTGAGTGCTCACGAGTTCTTGTATTGTGAGAAAGGGAGATAAGTACTTCTTCCTCTACCTTCTCTGTTCCAGGAATAATTTTGTAAACCTCTGTCATGTCACCTCTCAGTCATTGTTTCTCCAAGCTAAAGAGCCCTAGCCTCTTAAACTTTTCTTCATAGGGAAGGTGTTTCATCCCCTTTATTATTTTAGTTGGTCTTTTCTGCACTTTTTCCAGTGCTGTAATATCTTTTGTGAGGTGTGGTGACCAGAACTGTACACAGTATTCCAAACAAGGCCGCACCATAGATGTATACAGGGATATTATGTTACTGGCTGATTTGTTTTTAATCCCCATCCTAATAATCTCCACCATAGCATTTGCCTTTTTTATTGCAGTCGTACACTGATCTGACATTTTCAAAGAGTTATCTACCACAACTCCAAGCTCTCTCTCCTGGTCAGTTATTGCCACTTTGGACCCATCAACGCATATTTATAGTTAAGATGTTTGACTCCAGTATGCATTACTTTGCATTTGTCCACATTGAACCTCATTTGCCAAGTTGATGCCCACTTGCCCAGCCTTGACAGATCCCTCTGGAGTGCCTTGCAGGCCTCCCTGGTTTTCATCACCCTGAGCAAATTGATGTCATCCACAAACTTAGCCACTTCACTCTTTACTACCAATTCTGAATCATTAATGAACAAGTTAACAAGCACCAGACCTAGGAGCAATCCCTGGGGTACCCCACTGCTTACCACCTTCCACTGTGAAAACTGCCCATTTATTCTCAGACCAATTTCCCACTAGTCGCTGCTCCGTCCTTGCTCTTCCTTTCCCCCCAATTCTATGTGTCAATTTCTCACCACTAGCTGCGTGGCTGCATTTTACCCGGCAGCTTCACCCAGTTTCCCTTACATCTCCTTGATCCTGTTTTTTAAGGATCAAAAAGATGTGGGGGGAATCAGGTAAAGCTGTAAGGCAAAATGTAGCCACACAGCTAGTGGTGGGAAATTGACACATAGAATTGGGGGAAAGGAAGAGTGAGGACGAAGCAGTGGCCAGTGAGAAATTGGTCTCACTCTCTGCTTCCTGTTAATTAGCCAGTTTTTACCCACAAGAAGGTTTGTCCTCTTATCCCATGACTGCTGAGTTTACTTGGGAGCCTTTGATTAAGAACTTTATCAAAAGCTTCTTGGAAGGCTAGGTAACCAACAACTCTTGGGTCACACTTGTTCTCAGGTTTGTTCACTCTCTCAAAGAACTCTAAAATGTTAGTGAGACAAGATTTTCCCTAGTCTTCATATTTACTTGGTCGTATTGATTTTATATTTACATACATTTAACATTTTCACATTTCAGTTGCAAGGTATGGTTGGAAGGCACATGATATAGTAACTTTGCTGAAGATAATCAGACCTGTATTTAGTCAGTCCCTGGATGAGAGATCACCTGGAAATCTTATTTAGATGCCCTTGAATTCTACATATGAAATAAGGATAAAAGTTTAATAAATAAACATGGCATTAGTGAAGGATAGTGCCACAATTTCTTCATTACAAGCCCATTATCTTATCATGAAAGAAACTAAGAGTGTGACAGATTGCACAAGAAGTAAGTATGGGTTTATATAATCTGTTTTATCATGAAGAAAAATCACAGCAAATTGACATTTCTTCATAATTCTTTTTGTTGTCACCTATTTTTACAAATGGGCATCCAGCTGATGCAGTCAAAATGTTGCCATAGATAATTCAACCAGTACAAAATGAGTACTACACCCAAACTAATTGGATCTCAGTTTCACAGCATGAATTAGAACAGATAACCACTGAAGAATTATGAGGAACAGTATCTCCTAGTGACATTTTGTCACCAAAACCAATTGTGTTTGTTAACTCTTGGTCATTGGAAGTCAGGGCCAATCTGGTCATAAAATGAAGAACCCAAGATGGCCGTCATTCTTTCATCCTTACTTTTTCTTACAGAGGAAGCATCTATGGACCACCTTCTTCATGGCAGTGGTGATCTCCTTGTTCCTGAGAGTGTAAATAATGGGGTTCAGGAGGGGAAAGATGATTGTGTGGAAGACAGAAACTATCTTGTCAGGGGCATATTCATCAAAGGGCCGGGCATAGATGTAGATGGCGGGGCCAAACATGAAAATGACAATGGTGATGTGAGAATAGCAAGTGGACAAAGCCTTGCTGGCTAATTCGCCAGAGTTCTTCTTCAGCACAGAGAGCAAAAATGCATAGGAAACCAAAAGAGCCACAAAGCAGACCACAGAAATGAGGCCACTGCTAAAGATCATCACCATCTCCTCAGCAAAGGTGTTGGCACAGGTGATCCTCAACACTTGGGTGATGTCACAGAAATAGTTGTCCAGCTCGTTGGGCCCACAGAACGGGAGGCGGACAATCAACACGACTTGGATGGTGGAGTGGACAAAGCCCCCCAACCAAGAAAATAGTACCAGGATGATGCACAGACGACGGCTCATCATGTTTGTATAGTGCAGGGGTCGGCATATGGCGGCATAACGATCGTAGGCCATGACGGTGAGCAGGAACATCTCAGCAGCACCCACAAAATGGAGGAAGAAGAGCTGAGCAATGCATCCCCAGAAGGAAATGAGCTTGCGTTCAGCGAAGAAGTCAATCAGCATCTTGGGAGCAGTTATAGAGGAGTACCAGATGTCCAAGAAAGCGAGATTGGCCAATAGGAAGTACATGGGTGAGCTGAGATGTGGGTCACCTCGGATGGTGACAATGATTAGGACATTGCTGGGCAGGACGATCAGGTAGAAAGTGAGGAAAAGGGCAAAGAGGAAGAGCTGGACTCCACGCTGATGGGACAGTCCTGTCAGGATGAACTCTGTCACTTCGCTGCTGTTTCTCATACCTTCAGGGTGGTTGGGAGGTGACTCAACCATCACAAGTTCGGCCTCTCGACTGCCATGCTCCATCCTTTGGAGATCTGAGCAGGGGGTACCTGGATAGGAAAGGAAGGCTGAGAGAAAGAACAGAGGAATGGTGGGAAAGAGGAGATCAGGAATTCTCTTTGCCATCAGATTCTTGTATATTAGGTCCTTTTTTTGTATATCACAGTGACTACAGTTGCTCAGTTGACTTGTGTAACCCGCCCTGAGCCCACTTGCAGGGAGGGTGGGATATAAATCCAATCCAATCCAATCCAATCAAAACAAACAAACAAACAAACAAATAAAAATGTGGTCAAAGACTTTCACGGCCAGAATTCATTAGTTGTTGTGGACTTTTCGGGCTGTATGGCCGTGGTCTTGGCATTGTAGTACCTGATATTTCACCAGCAGCTGTGACTGGCATCCTCAGAAGCAATGTTCCCTCTAAGCTGTGGAGTCTTGGGGGGCGAAAATTCTACTTGGTGAGTTACTGGCATTAAAATTGTGAGCAAGCGAGTTGGCTCCTGCATCAGTTAGTCTGCTCCGGAGCCATCCCTTCCTGAGCTAAGACAAAAATGTTTGAGCCAGAGGCTAAAAAACGGTGAGCTAGCTCACACTAACTCAGCTTAGCGGGAACACTGCTCAGAAGTATAACACAGAAAGATGGAGTATGCCACAACAACTAATTAATAAATTAATTAACAGTGGGAATAGTGAGCCTGAGCTATTCATCCATTTACTCATCTGGACTTGCTTATCCATCCAGTAACAGGAAAACAAGATAGTTTCAGGGAGTAGCTATTTTGATTTGCGGTAGAATCATAGAATCATATGGGCGCTTTCACACATGCCAAATAATGCAGTTTCAGTCCACTTTAGCGACCCTTTGCAAGTGGGTTTTGGCATTTCACACAATAAAATCCAGTTGCCAAGTGCATCGAATGTGGATTGAAAGTATGTTATTCAGTGTGTGAGAAAGTACCCTACAGAGCTGGATGGGGCCTTACATGCCATCCAGTCTAACTCAATGCAGGATCAGCCTAAAGTATCTCTGACAAGTGTTTGTCCAGCTGCTGCTCGAAGACTGCCAGTGAAGGCGAGCTCATAATCTCCCTAGGCAGCTGATTCCATTGCTGAATTCCTCTTACTATAAAAAGAATTCCTAATATCCAGCAGATACCTTTCCACCTATAATTTAAACCCATTCTTGCGAGTCCTCTCCTCTGCTGCCAACAGGTGGTGACGGCAGCTACAAGCATGGACAGTTTCAAGAGGGAATTAGATAAACATATGGAGCAGAAGTCCATCAGTGGCTATTAGCCACAGGGTATAGATGGGAACTCTCAGTCTGGGGCAGGTGATGCACTCTATTCTTGGTGCTGGGAGGGGGCAGCAGTGGGAGGGCTTCTAGTGTCCTGGCCCCACTGCTGGACCTCCTGATGGCACCTGGTATTTTTGGCCACTGTGTGACAGAGTGTTGAACTGGATGGGCCATTGGCCTGATCCAACATTGTCTTCTCTTATGTTCTTATGTTCTTAACAGGAACAGCTCCCTGCCCTCCTCTAAGTGACAGCCCCTCAAATACTTTAAGAGTATCCTGTCCCCCCTCAACCTCCTCTTCTCCAGACTGAACATTACCAAGTCCCCCAGCCTTTCATCTTGGGGCTTGGTCTCCAAGTGGAACAGCTAGAGTTCAGTAGCACTTTAGACACCAACAAGATTTTAGAGGTATGAGTTTTTGAGAGTCACAGCTCTTTTAATTGAATCTGTTTAAGGGAGCTTTTGACTCTGAAAATGCTCAGACTCTGGAAATGTTGTTGGTCTCTTAAGGTGCTATCGGACTTGATTCTAGGGACTCCAGAAGAACAAGAGAGAGCCATGAAGATGAGAGGGCAAAACAGAGAGGAAAGCAGGAGAGAGAGAAAGAGAAAGAGGCATCTTCTAACT
Source organism: Gekko gecko (assembly GCA_029375565.1). Classification (NCBI taxonomy): domain Eukaryota; kingdom Metazoa; phylum Chordata; class Lepidosauria; order Squamata; family Gekkonidae; genus Gekko; species Gekko gecko. Next base: position 45,308,102 of record JAPDNY010000015.1, on the reverse strand, counting down.
TGATTTCCATTCCCTCCAGATCTTCATTTCATGATATTGTCCTTATCAAAACATTTTCATTTATGGATACTGTTAGGCTTGGGTGCAGTATTTTCCATCACTGCTTCTCCAAGGCAGCAAAAGCTGAACGCAGTGGGTTAGTTTCTGCAGGGCATGAGGCTATTACACGCACAGCTCTTCTGTGTATAAAAAGGGGGCAGGCAAAAATCTTTAGGCTTATAGATGCACATGGCATCGTTGGCAAAGCATGAGATGAAGATGACGAGGCAGAAACAGAGAAGCAGAAAGAGCATCGTACATGCATTCGCAGTGCGGCAGTTGAAAACCTTTTTGAGGAGAGCTGAAAAATAAGCCAAGGGGTTGAACCCGATGAGCTTTTCTGGTGGTAGGTGTGGGACAAACAGAAGAATTCATGTATGCACGCAACCATTGGGAAGGCACACTTACCTTAAGGAATTCACTGCTGCAAGATGTGGGAGTTGCCTCTACCTTAGACGGCTTTTCTTTTGTCTCGATTTATTGAGACACTTATATCCCCCTGTTCTTCCCAACAGGGAGCCAAAGCAATACCATTCTCTCCACCCCCATTTTATCCTCACTGCAACTCGCTCAGGTAGGTTAAGCTGTCAGAGAGAGGCACACACACACACAGAGACAGAGAGACTGGTTCAAGGTCACCCCACAAGCTTTCATGGCAAAATGGGGGTTCAGACCAGAGAATCCTAATCTGATGTTCTAAGAGTTACACCAGACTGGGCTGAGCAATTTCATGGAAGTTCACAATGACAAACCACCTCTGCTTAATCACTTCTTGGAAACCCTCTGGGGTTGTCCAGGTGGTCATCTATGTTGGTGTGAAGCAGTAGAGCAAATTTAGAGTCCAGTGGGGCACCTTTAAGACCAACAAAGTTTTATTCAAGGTGTGAGCTTTCCTGTGTAGGCACACTTTTTCAAATACATTGGAATGGTAGGTAAGCTTCAAACTTATAGAGAGGGGCTGAACAGCAAATCAGCACGCAACATGACGAAGACGTGCAAAGACAAACTAAGTAACAAGCTAAGTTTATGAGGTCAAGAGTTGTAAAGCAGTAAATACGTCATTCCTCAGAAAGTCTGTGGTGTCACGAACATGACAAGGAGCGTTGGTGGCCTAGGGTCTTAGAACAGAGTCCATGTATCCAGGTAGCCCCACGGTGATCGTGCCTATGCCTGAGACAATGGGGCATCCTGGATTGCCTGGTTTGTGTATTTTGGGTAGAAGATCGTCAGTCAGCTGCAACTTGATGGCACTTTATACACACACAATAATGATTTAGAGCTAAATTAATTCATACAATTCCCTGATTTTTTCCTCCTGAAAAGCTTTCTATGAAAAAAGTATTGCATGCCCACATAGGAACAAGCTGCTTCCATCATTCACGTTCTTTACCTAAGATTGACTTACTGTCTCTAAATAGGCCGAAAAATGAAGATACCTTCTTTGATATAGCGGCAAAACTATTTTAGAAAAAGGGCTGAAATGGCATCACCACAAAATCTTTCCAGATTTGCCTACAAATTACACAATGTTTTAAAAACAGTGTTGGTCTCCCTTTACCAACCATTCATTTTTGTTGGATTTTTTAACCTGATAACATTATTTGATTGATCTCGTTCCATCACAATTAATGTATTCATCTTGTATAAACAAATCATGTCTCTCACTGTCCATCTGGAAACAGACACATAATTTTTGTAAAGATATTGTATGACGTCATTTTTTATAAAGATATACTTCAGTGAGAACAACTGCGATACTGCCAGACCTTACTCACAGCTTGCTCACACTTTACTCTTACAATACTCACTCTTTAGCCAAACAGTTTTCTTGTTTTTCCTCCGGTAAAGTTTCTGCTGCTGACGTAAACACACTAAATTACAAGTTATCAAAATTGTCCTAGAAATAGACTGTAGAGGCACAGCACAAATTGTGCTGTAGAAAGAGACAGTTCTGAAAGCAAAAGAGAAATATTATGGTCTGCAGTGAAAGGGACCCCTTGAAGAAGGAAACACCTTGCAAGGCTTTCTGGAGCAATTCTATCTCAGAGCTTATGTTAGTGACTGTGGACTAGCAAAGCTTGTGCTAGCACCTACCAGCTACTGGGGGGATTGTGTAGAGAAAGCGACTTCCTTCCTCCTCCAAAGGGTTCCCTCTGCCCGACAGAACATCTTCTCGGGAGCATATAACTCAGTCTACAAGAGAGAAACATCTTAAGGGGCTTAGAAGTTCTGGAGCTGGCGGGCCCAGGAGAGGTTCAGAGACAGCCGGGCGGCACACTCCTGCCACAAGGGGAGCTATTAAAAGTGCAACTCAGAGTTCCCATGAGAGTGCAGAAGGGAGAACTTTTTGCCTTTATCATCTAGCTACAGTTATAATAGCTGTGAGGGTTTTATGAAATGAATAGCCGCACCCCTGCCAAGAGAAAACATGGGCCTTTATTTACCACTAGGGGATGCTCTAGAGCAAGAAGGTTGAGATGGGAAATGCTGCCCTTACCTAGGCCTGCCTTTCAGTTGGGTGACGGGGCCTCCTTCAGGCAGAAGATTTGGGAGGTGGCGGGATGCAGTGATCCCTAGTGTGTAGAAGTCTCTCTTTTGTCTGCCAGAGTCTCTAGCTGAGGGCCAGAATTGGCATACTAAGAGGTGGTGCAGCCGCCAGGGCCCAGGGTCTCTGGCAGGGCCCACTGTTGCTGATGTCCCCTGCATGCTCACTTGTTAGCGCTCCGCCACATATGCACCCTGCAGCAAGCACTGCCCAGTGACACTGGGGAAAAGGCTGTGGGCAACTGTGGGCATGGACAGAGGGACAGCTGGTGAGCAGACAAGGGAAGAACCCATGAGCAGGTACAAGCGGGGGTGATTGGCAGAAGATCAACAAGATGGCGGCGTTACAGGACGGCGTTGTGCTCGCGCTCCTGTAACTGAGTAGCTAATAATGGGAACTGAATAACAACAACAAAGAACAACAACAAAGAACAACTACTAAATGCTGGAACCAAGGGAGGCTGGCTGGATAATATCACCAGCACTGACTGTCTACGCAGCGCTACTGTTCTCTCCAGAGGTGGGACGTCGGCATAGTTTACCTGGCAGGGCCTCCGCGGCTCCCGGCGACGGCCTGGGCTTCGGCCCAGTGTGGCAGCCGTTGCTTGGAGTGGTGAGCGGGTGAGAGTCTGGGCGAGAGTCTGGGCGGCGGCCAGGGGTCCAGTCTGGGCAGCGGCGGTGGCGGTGGAGGGTTGGCGGCCGGTGGGAGCGGCTGGGCCAACCATCTCCGGGCAGCCGAGCACTGGACGAGGGCGGTGATCCTGCTGGCGGCGGAGGAGGACCAGCAATAGCAGGCAGCGATGCTAAGGGGGGTGTCCCCCCTTCTCCCCCGGCCTTGGTGGCCTTCCCCCTCGGGACCCGCGGGGCAACTGGATGGTAGGCCGACGCAGCTGTGAGAGGGCTTGCGTCGGTCCTAAGGACAGTGCGAGGGCCGTGACGGAGCCGGGTCCTGGAGTTGGGCAGTGGCTGGGAGCCGAGTGGGCGCGGCGGCGGAGGGCCGACGGTGGCCAGTGGGAGTGGCTGAGATGACCCCCGGGCGGCCAAGCACCTGGCGACAGTGGAGGCCTCGGTGGTAAAGGAGGACCGGTGACAGTAAGAGGAAACATCAAAGGGGGCACCCCCCTCCCCCGGTCTCTGCAGCCTTCTTCCCAGGCAGGACCTTTGGGGTGACTGGGCAGCGGGCCGACGCAGCTGTGAGAGGGCTTGCGCTGGTCCTAGAAACAGCCGTGAGCAGCCGTGAGAGGGCTGTGCTGATCCGGCGGGGGAAGTGGCGACGATCACTGGACTCTCTGACTCTCTGGGTGGCTGAGGAGGCGGGAGAACTAACGCGGAGAGCTGGGGAGCTGGAAAATGGGGAAGGAGTCCCCCTAGTGGTGGGCCTGAAGATAGCTGGCACAGAAGGGGGGGGGTGCCAGTCCTTGGGATGCCAGTACCAAAGTCTGACCAGCAGTGAGGTGGATAGGGGTACTTGGTGCCCCTTGGTAGTGCTAGATACAGACCTGGAGACTGCAGTGATATAAGATCAGCTCTTAGTGTGGAGTGGGTGGGGGGCTAGGTCCAAGCGATTGGTCATTAGGGTAATTATTGTATTATAGCAAGATTATATTTTTGTATTTTGTACTTTTGTATTTGTATGATGGAATGTTGTATGACCAATTAATTGGATGAGATTGGGTTTGTGTCTTAGCTGAGTGTAGATAGATAAGAGCAAGTGGAAGGGCTAGGAGCAGATAGGGCAACAGCCCAGGAAGGAGAACCACCTGTGGATGGGCTTTGATGGTTCGGAGGCACGGAGTGGGTGGGGCGCAGCGGCAATGCCATGGCAGCAGATCCCGGTGCTCGTGGGGAGAGGAAGGTATAGCGGTGGGTCCAGGCAAGGTGTGAAAGGAAGGGCTCTGAGAAACAAAAGGGCTCGGTGCCCTTCCAGCCTGCGACTCATCCCAAAGGTTGCCAGCAGTGGGGCTAGGGTGAGTAATCCTCCTCCGTCATTGGCATTATGCAACGCCAGGTCTATTAATAATAAGACCATGGTCCTTCGGGACTTCATTATGGAACAACAAGTAGACCTGGCGTGCGTGACCGAGACCTGGGTGCAGGATGGAGAGACCTTAGCTCTTGTGCAGCTTGCCCCACCTGGATTCTCGGTCCTTCACCAATCACGGATGAGAGGGCGGGGGGGAGGGATGGCGATATTCGTGCGGGAGGCTTACTCCTTTAGGGCACTCCCCCTGTTGGAGATTGCAGGCATCGAATGTGTCGGTCTGGTGCTGGAGGCCGAGGAGAGTTTGGCGATCTGCCTGGTGTACCGACCGCCTAACGCACCGGACAGTAGCCTGCCGTCCCTGCTGGAGGCCGTAGCAGGCTGGGCGCTGGAGCACCCTAAGCTGATGGTTTTGGGTGACTTCAACGTCCATGCCGATGACGCGGCCTCTGGCTGGGCAACAGACCTGGTGGCGTCCATGGCGTCGCTAGGACTCTCCCAGTGGATGTCGATCCCCACGCACCGGGCCGGGCACATGCTCGACTTGATCTTCACGGTGGGGATTTCAGTGGACCGGATGACTGCGATGGCAGTCCCATGGTCGGACCACTATGCCCTGAAGGCCCGGGTGAATGTCCCACCCCGACCCTGTATAGGCGGCGAGCGGATTTTGGCTCTCCTGCAGAGCCAAATGGACCCGATGCGGTTCCAGATGGCTCTGCGGGACCCGATGCCCCCTGGCGGCTCGTTAGATGACCTGGTGGAAGACTGGCACAGCCGACTTTCCGCAGCCATCAACGAGATCGCTCCCAGGCGCCCTCTGTGCGCTCGCTCCAGGCTAGCCCCTTGGTACTCCCAGGGGTTGCAGCTTATGAAGCAGGAGCTCAGACGGTTAGAGAGGCGGTGGCGCCGCACTCGCGACGAGGCAACGAGAGCATCTTATAGGACGTTTATGAGATCCTATGAGATGGCAGTCAAGGCTGCAAAGAGGGAATTCTATGCAGCTACGATTGCATCTGCAAGCTCACGCCCAGCCCAATTATTTAGAACAATTCGGTCTCTGACAGCCCTGCCTCAGGGCAGACATAATAGTAGGGAATTGGAAATTGGCTGCGAGGCATTTGCGAGCTATTTTGCAGATAAAGTCTCGGCGCTCCGCCGCGACCTCCCCGCCACATTTGAAACAGTGAGCGAACTCGAGGCCCCTTGCGCGTCTTTGCGCGTGGGTTTAGAATGCTTTGATCGGCTCAGTCTGGAGGAAGTCGACAGACTGCTAGTATCTGTACGCCCAACCACATGCGACCTTGATCCGTGCCCCTCCTGGCTCATTAAGGCGGGCCACGAGGGGTTTCGTGGCGCCGTGGGGGAGATTGTCAACAAGTCCCTCTCGGAGGGACAGTTCCCCGAGGCACTCAAGGAAGCGATGGTCCGCCCTCTCCTGAAAAAACCGACCATGGACCCGGCGGAATTGGCCAGCTACCGGCCGGTGTCCAATTTGCCTTATTTGGGCAAACTGATTGAGAGAACAGTGGCGATCCAGCTACAGGGCTTTCTGGATGACGCTTCCGTTAGGAGTTTGGGAGTGCTCCTGGACCCTGCACTAACCATGGGGGCCCAGGTGGCAGCCACTGTCAAGTCAGCTTTCTACCATCTTCGACTGATTCGGCAGTTGGTCCTGTTTCTCGACTGCGAAGACCTGGCCACGGTGATTCATGCAATGGTCACCTCGAGGCTAGACCACTGTAACGCCCTCTACATGGGGCTGCCTTTGGGGCAAATCCGGAGGCTGCAGCTAGTGCAGAATGCTGCAGCCAGGCTGTTGATGGGCACCCCTAGGCGGGAGCACATCTGGCCTGTGCTGAAAGCGCTGCACTGGCTGCCTATAGCATACCGGATTCGCTTCAAAGTGCTGGTGCTTACCTTTAAAGCCCTATATGGCCAGGGTCCGGCATACCTGAGGGACCGCCTTTCCTCATATATGCCCCAAAGAGCACTTCGGTCTGAATCACAACATCGCCTGGCGGTCCCTGGCCCTAAGGAGGCCAGGCTGGCGGCCACGAGGGCTAGATCGTTCTCAGTGGCGGCTCCTACCTGGTGGAATGAGCTCCCGGAAGAGATCAGGGCCCTGCGGGACCTTTCACAGTTCCGCAGGGCCTGTAAGATGGAGCTCTTCTGCCAGGCGTTCGAGTAGGAGCCGCCGCTTCTTTTTCCCACCTCGTTGGCCGCCGCCCCGCCTCCTTCCCACCGCTAATTTTACCAACTGGGATGGAGGAAGGGGATAGCCGAGCTAAGCCCTCGGGGCCCGCCGCGACCACCACTGCTGTGCCTAATGATTATCTGTAGCCATCGGGTTGAGATAAAAGAGGAATTATAGAGCGCGTTATGATGTGGGTATGTTCAGTATTTTTAGATGTTTTAACCTGTTTCCCGGCACTGGTTGCTCTTGTAAGCCGCCCTGAGCCCGCTTGCGGGGAGGGCGGGGTAGAAATGGAATGTATAAATAAATAAAAATAAATAAATAAGATGGGGGGACTCTCTACCCAGGGCCCCCTGAACCCTGGAACTCGCCCTGCTCTAGCCCTGTCCGAAACACCAAGGCGCACAGAACGCTGTTACCTTCCCACCAAAGTGGTACCTATTTATCTACTTGCAATGTCCTGCTTTCGAACTGCTAGGTTGGCAGGAGCTGGAACTAGAGACGGGAGCTCACTCCGTCATGTGGCACTCTCGGGTCTCGAACTGCTGAACTCCTGACCTTCCACAGCCTGCAGTTCAGCGTCTTAACCACTTGAGCCACCGCAGCTCCTTAGTGGGGATCAAAAGCCACTTACACCATCATTCTTCCCTCCACCATTTTATCCTCACAAGAACCCTGTGAGATAAATTAGGCTGAGCAAAAGAGTGACAGACCCAAGGGCACCCATGAAGCTCCCATGGTGGAGATTTTGTACTTGAGTCTCCCCAGTCCCTTTTCAATGCTCTTGTCCCTACACCACACTGGCTGTCATCATGGACTTTAGCAAGAACCAAAAAGAGAAGAAGAGAGTTGGATTTATATCCCACCCTTCACTTGGAGTCTCAGAGCAGTTTACAATCACCTTCCCTTCCCCTCCCCACAACAGACACCCTGTGAGGTAGGTGGGGCTGAGAGAGTTCTGAGAGAACTGCTCTTGAGAGAACAGCTCTGAAAGAACTTGCTATTGACCCAAGGTCACCAAGCTGGACACATGTGGAAGAGTGGGGAATCAAACCCGGTTCTCCCAGATTAGAGTCCACCACTCTTAACCACTACATCAAACTGGCTTGTAGCCTGGGAGAAGGGGCTTAATTTCTGCTTCCTTCCTTTGAGCTTTTCCAGGGCACTTTTGAAATCTTTGTTCCTCAGTGTATAAATGAAAGGGTTCAGGACAGGTGTGACGACAGTGTAGAGGATGGCAACAGCTTTATCCATGGGGAAGCTACGGAAGGGACGGGCATAAATATAGATGCAAGGCCCAAAAATCAGGGTCACCACGGTGATGTGGGAAGCACAAGTAGAAGCAGCCTTGCTCTGCCCCGGAGCAGAACCCGCTCTCAGCTTAGCAAGTAGGATGGAGTACGATATCAGTAACACCACAAAGCACATTGAGGTCACCAGGCCATTGTTGGACACCATGAGCAGTTCAACCACAAAGGTATTGGTACAAGCCAGTTTGACCACCTGTGGCACATCGCAGTAGAAATTATCCAAAATGTTGGGGCCACAAAAGGGCAGCTGGACAATGATGGCCACTTGAACGATGGAGTGGACAAAGCCACCAACCCAAGAGGCCCATATCAGCCCATCAAAGATGGCCCCATTCATGATGGCCATGTAGCGCAATGGGTAGAAGATGGCAACATAGCGATCGTAGGCCATGATGGTCAGGAGAAAGATCTTGATGCCTCCAATGAAGTGGAAGAAGAAGATCTGGGAAACGCAGCCTCCGTATGTGATGGTATTAGTCCTCATTAGGAAGCCTACCAGCATCTTGGGAGCAGTGATAGTGGAATAGCAGAAATCCAGGAAAGAGAGGTTTCCCAACAGGAAGTACATTGGAGTGTGGAGGCTAGGTTCAAAGACCACTAGGCTTACAATCAAAAGATTGCCTGTCACAGTGATGGCATATACTGCTAAGAAGAAAGCAAATAGCAGAAGCTTCATCTCTGGATTGGTGGCCAGCCCCAGAAGGATAAACTCGGTCACTGTGGTATGGTTCTCCCCTTCCATCAGGTCAGCTTAAGTCTTATTGATGGACACTGTGGGGGGGGAAGAACAGAGATTAAGGGAAATGCATTGTCCTGTGCCTTTGAGTGATAAAGTGGGCAAATTTTAAAAAATCATGAGACAGAACAGTCTCACAAGCCCCATTCCTTCTTTGGTCCAGGATCAATAAAGCCCCACTGTTGTCTCAAGTCTCCACCTACCAAGGCAACCCTTCCCTTTAATCCTGGGAGTTATCAGCTCCTTTCTGGGTAGCAAGCACATCTATCACCAACACATCTAACAGAGTATTTCCTGCTGGAAGGATTTGTACTTCTAGAATTTTATACCACATAGTTTTTTAAAGGCTCTGCCTACTTGCTGTGTCTCCCACTTCACTTGTATTAGCTAAGATCTATTGCACTTTTGCACTCTTGTGCATATACACTTTAAGGGTGGCAAACTCAACCTTTGCCCATACCCTTTACTGATATTTGGAAAGTGGGACTGAATAGACATAGTGTGAGTTCAGAGATCAGGCTCTGGGCATTCAGAATATGTGAAGGTTTAATAAACAATTAAAGAGAGTACACATTGTCCGTAGAAGCATCAAACTGAGCAAGGATGTAAAGAAATGGTGAAAACATGTAGATGTCTAACCCTAACTCTATACTTATCCTAAATGATGTTAAAATTAGCATAAGCTAGTATCTTTTAAAGTTGTTGTCTATGCATCTAGGTGCAAAAGGCTACAGAATCTTGGATTCAAAGACTAATGAGATTACTATAAGCAAATCTGTTCATTTTGATGAAAATGAAAGGGCTCAAGGTTCAGAGGGGGCTAACACTGAAGTGGGCAACCAAATGGCATCCCTTGATGTGGGAAACAGCAGGGAAGAGGAAATTCCTGATATGATCCCGGCAGATGAGATGACCCAAGATGCTCCACCAGCCATACCTGAACCATAGAGGTAACCCAGAAATGCACCAGCCATACCTGAATTACAGCTGCAACCCAGAGATGCTCCATCAGATGTGCCTGAACTGTAAAGGAAACCCAGAGAGACTGGACAACCAGAGATCTCTGGTTGTCCAGTCTCTCTGGGTTCCCCTTGCGGCTCAGGCACATCTGATGGAGCATCTCTGGGTTGCATTAACTGGTGTGGTTAGTGTAGTTACCATTCGTTAGCAGAGTGCTTATATAAAGCTACAAATGCAGCAGCATTGCTTTACCAGCTCACCCAGCTCACCAAGCTACACAAAGCCACATTGCAAGTTTGGAAGAGAAATACCTCTCTCTTTATTTGAGAAGTACACTTTGGATAGGAAAGAGCAGAGACAGGATAGAGTACTAACTTACCAGCTAAAGGATGGAAGCAGATGGCAAGAGGGCCATCTGCCTCATGTTTCCAAGAGAGGACAGCATGTCGTACAGAGAGAGAGAGAGAGAGAGAGAGAGAGAGAGAGAGAGAGAGAGAGAGAGAGAGAGAGAGAGAGAGAGAGAGATCGTCTTCATCTGAGAGAGGGAACGGAAGGAAGGAAAATTTTCCCTGAAAACACAGTCTACATTTCAAAGGGGACAGTGGCAGAAGAATAAACACAGGAAGAAGAGTTTGTGTGCCTATCTAGCTATTAGTCTCTCTTGCCACAATGTCCAGAGATCTGCAACACAGGGACATCGCACCTGGAACTTCCAACAGAAATCACCTCGGGGTTTTTTTGGAGGACAGAAATCTCAGATTTATTTAGATTATATTTGGTTGTTGGGAGGGAGGGAAGAAAGGAAGGACAGATACAAGGTAAAAAGAGATGCTCAAATTATTGGGGGCCCCAGTCCCCTGCATTTTGTGATAACTCACCATTTTTTAGAAATCTACAAGAGCAAAGTTGCCAACACTGTCTTGGCAAATGCCTGAAGATTTTGAGAATGATACTCGGAGAAGGTGGATTGGGGGAAGAATGCGATACCACTTCCAGGTGACACTCTAGAGATTTCCCCTTATTTCTATGATAGATAACATAGAGACATGGGGAAATTCTAAGAGTGCCAATATAAAGCAAAACAGGGAGTGATAGAAAGAAAGATTTAGGTAAGGCATGCTTTATAATGAAAATGATATTAGATATGAAGAGAGAGAACAAAAATATAGGTATTTAAATAGAAGTGAAATGTTAAATAGTAAAAAGTAAATTTAAGCAAGTTCTATACAATGTTAAGTAAATGTATGATTTTTAACATAAATGAATAGGGTTTATATTTTATGCCTGTATGTCTGTAAACTGAAATAAAAGTTAAAAGAAAAAGAAATCAGAGGCACTGAAGTAATGTGGCCTCCCCATATTTTTCCATGGTTTTTACGCATTTCAACAAAATATACCACATACCAAAAACACGGAAGGGGAAAATGTATTGTCTTTCTGCTCAAGTGGACCACTGGCACAGTTGCAAGGAACAAGTGTATAACAAAGAACAAGTGTGTGTGTGTGTGTGTGTGTGTGTGTGTGTGTGTGTGTGTGAGAGAGAGAGAGAGAGAGAGAGAGAGAGAGAGAGAGAGAGAGAGAGAGAGAGAGAGAGAGAGTAGTAATAATAACTTTACTTTCTAACTCAGACTGGCAGTTTTTATATGTGAAAGGCACTCCTGTTAAGGTTCTGGTCACATCCAAATTTAGTCTCATGCTATTTAACCAGTTCATCTGTTGAAAGGCAGATATTTACAGTGGAATCCTAAAGCCAGTCTGCAAATTGCTTCAGGCAGCAACTAACAGTGCAATCCTAAACAGTTACACCCTTCTAAATTTGTTGAAGTCACTGGGCTTAAAGTAAAGGTAAAGGTTCCTAAACACCAAGGCCCACGGAACGCTGTTACCTTCCCACCGAAGTGGTACCTATTTATCTACTTGGCAATTTCTTGCTTTCGAACTGCTAGGTTGGCAGGAGCTGGAACTAGAGACGGGAGCTCACTCCGTCATGCGGCCACTCGGGTCTCGAACTGCTGAACTCCTGACCTTCCACAGCCTGCAGTTCAGCGTCTTAACCACTTGAGCCACCGCAGCTCCTCAGTGGGCTTAGGAGGGTATAATTCTTTGTAGATTGCACTGCAAGAGAGCAACCCTCAGCAGGTCAACTCAGAATCCTACCACAGTCTAGTCAATGGGGTTTACTCCCAGGGAAGTATTCTTAGGATTGCACTGCAAGCCTTATGCCTGCATAATGTACATTCGCCAAAGTAACATAAAGACATGTCAGCACCATGCCAGGATCAATGATGCATTGACATCAAGGGTTTAGGATTTCTCCCCATTACTGACAACAAAGCTTTCATCTGATTACCACAAATCACATAGTTTTACATGGTGCTCTGTGGGGGGGGGGGATTTCTCTGCCTAGAACGTTGTTTTGTTGTCACCTTTTCAACAGTTCTGCAGGATAGGCCATTATTATCACTCCTATATTGCAGGTGGTTGAGAATGAGTTAAGGAGGCTTGCCTAGTATCACCTTCAGGCAAGATGTGAACTGGGGTCATCCTAGACCCCAGCTCCTTTTCTTAGCCACGATATTATATCTACTCCTTTTGTTGTCTCCCCCCACTTCTCCCCTCAAACCACCCGTCATCCAACTTCAGTGATCTTTCTGCCTTTCAAAAGAGATGCAAAACATCTGCAGTCCTTTAGAAACAGCCGTTCTGATTCTACGGCTCCGTAGCTTTGATGAATTTCCACCTTACCATTCACAGATGTCCATTCCCTTACTGCAGGGGATCAGTTTTACACAGTCCGCTGAACTCCTCGTGATCCTCCAGATGTCTTTTATTCACATTTACTAAATAAGGATGCAGATTCAGCTCCTTACCATCTTGGTTATAATAACTTGTGTCGCGTGACCCTGAGTAGGTGTTCTTGAAGAAGAACAGAAGAGGCTCTCTGCTAGATCAGAGCAAGGTCCACCACACCCACCTTTTAGGGATGAGAACATCAGCAACTAGGAAGTCGATCAGAAACTGTCCAGTGGGTCATTACAAGGCTTTCTGCCTTCTAGCTTCCACAGTTCTAGTGAGTTTCAGTCTAACTTGCACACCTAACACAGAATCACAAAGCCACCAGGTCTCCCAAGGTTTCATCCAGCCCAGCACAAACAGAATCCACCAAGCGTATGTTCTGGTGTGGACCATCCGAGGCAGAGAAAGAGCAGGCACAAGGAGCAATGTTCAGCCAGTGGATTAGATGTTCAGGAGAAGTTGGTGGTGTGATATTCAGAGGCTTTGCTAAGAAGGGAATTATTAAAACGTGCTCTTTTGGAGCCTGGAACTCACATCTCACATAATTGTCCTCAAGGGAACAGAGAAAGGAAGTTTGCTTTCTTGCATAGACGGCAGGACAGATTTGGATGATGGAAAGTAATGGGGTCAAGGCTGCAGATCACATTCAAACTTTTTATTTCACCCTGTCTCCCAAGCAAAGAACTCTGGGAATTCCAGCCCTATAAAAAGAGAATGGGTCATTATTAACAACAACAATGATAGCAATAAAAATACTATAGTTCCCACGGTTCTTTGCTAAAGGCCTCAGCTATTTATCTGATTTTAGCCTGGGTTAGATGCCTCGTTTGAACTAATTCAGGTCATCCCATGGTCTTTGCGGATAAGAAGGGCAGCAAACCATGTTAAAATGACACAGCAAGACCAATGTCCAAAGCAACTTTTACCCCCAGTGAGGCTTTTGTGTGTAAATACCCAACACACACAACACGCTTTAAATTTGCCAGCCTCCCGGTAGGCGCAAACCCAAAAGAGAGATCATGGGATGGGCGGTGGAAATAAGCAGAACAACCGTGAAGCATTATACCGAAGGAAAAAATATCCAAAGACTATTTAGTCCTTAACCGATATCCAGTTTACTTGGAGCAGATCAGTCTCCCGGAAATCGTTCACAGTGACGCCATCGACACTAACGGACTATGCATATCAAGCCTCGTTCCATTCACAAACTTTGCCAGAGTGTGCGGCGTTGAAATTTCTATATCTAATTACAAAAATAAACGTTATCATTAGCAAAAACAACAATGCAAGGCTATACATTCAACTGGCTGTTATATACTCATGGCCTCCAGGTAGGGCCTGGAGATCTCCAGGAATTGCAGCTGATCTCCAGACTGCAGAGATCAGTTCCCCTGGAGAAGGTGGCTGCTTAGGAGGGTGGACTCTCTGGCATTAATCCCTTGCTGACATCCCAGGCCTTTCCAGACCCCACCCTCCCCTGGCTCCGCCCCCAAATCTCCAAGAATTTCCCAACCTGGAGTTGGCAACCCTATTTGCAAGTGTTCCACAAAATGAAAGGGTCATCCTGCCTGGAAGGTGGCCTCTATACTTTCCTTGCCCACAGAATCAGAATGTGGGACTCCTAATCCTTGATGTTACCCCCTTGGGTGGATTTTAGTTTATTGACCAATGCTTTTCTCCTTGGTGGGAACCCAAAGTGGGATACGATATTACCTATGTAGCAGCCAGATTCACAGCACAGCTCTGAGGGCTGCTGTGGCCAGCCACCAGCTAGGGTTGCCAACCTCCAGGTGGTGGCTGGAGAGCTCCAGGGATTCTAACTGATCTCCAGTAGAAAAGAGCAAGAGTCTGGGAGCATCTTAAAGATTAACAAAATTGCTGAGAAATTGTAATGTTATGCCTGCAGAATACTAAATTGGAATTTTGTGTACTTTTATATTTCTCTGTCTCCCTCTTTTCCCCTTCCCCTTCTTCTTTATATAAACGAATACATTCTTAAAAAAAAAAAAGACTAACAAAATTGGAGGCGGGTATAAGCTTTCCAATAGATATCTGAAGACGTGAGCAGTGACTCACGAAAGCTCATAACCTGCCACCGATGTCGAATGAGATTAGCATATGAGATTAGCATATGACTACATATGCTTTAAGGAAGCTGCGGTGGCTCAAGTGGTTAAGACGCTGAACTGCAGGCTGTGGAAGGTCAGTAGTTCAGCAGTTCGAGACCCGAGAGTGCCGCATGAGGGAGTGAGCTCCCATCTCTAGTTCCAGCTCCTGCCAACCTAGCAGTTCGAAAGCAAGAAATTGCAAGTAGATAGATAGGTACCACTTCAGTGGGAAGGTAACACCGTTCCGTGCACCTTGGTGTTTAGTCATGCCAGCCACATGACCACGGAAACGTCTTTGGACAGCGCTGGCTCTTCAGCTTTGAAACGGAGATGAGCACCGCAACCCTAGAGTTGGATTCGACTGGCTTTCGAGCAAGGGAACCTTTACCTTTACATATGCTTTGGCAAATGCTTATTTCAGATATGTTTACGTAGCTCAGTGGTGGAGTATCTGCTTTGCATGTGGAAGGTACCAGGTTTGGTCCCCCAGCATCTCCAGTCGAGAGAACCTGGTAGTAGGGGATGTGAAAGACCTCAGCTTGAGACCTTGGAGAGTGCTGCCAGTCTGAGTAGGCAATACTGACCTTGATAGATCGATGGCCTAGCTCAGTATGAGGGAGCTTTGTGTGTTCATGTATACGTCTTGCAATTCCAGAAATCAAGAAGGAGGGCCTCCGTGAGGACAATCTGTTTGTTTGACCTTCACTTGCAGATGTGAGTTGGGACCATAGCTCAGTGGCAGAGCACGTGCAGAAAGGTGTACAATAGATCTCCACTATCACCTTTCTTTAAGGGGGCGGATCCCAAGTAGTAGGACTGGGAAAGACCCTTGCCTAGGAATTTGGAGAGCTGCAGCCAATCAGAGAAGATGAGTCTGGGATAGTGAAAGGCTGAGTCAGTATGAGGCCATTTCATCTGCCCATATCAACAGGCAGCTTTTTGTGTGGCTGGAGGTAGGGGGAGTCCAGTGGAACCTTCTAAATCAGACAAGGGATTCCCTTCCTAAGGGACTTTGCATTACATCCAAGTATTGCGTAGAAGCATTATGAAAATGAATTTGGGCTGGCTTGAGAAGGCCGAGGGTTCAATGGGCATCAATTGGTGATTCCTTTAGATGGATTTTGAACCTGTAAGTTTGCCAGGTTTTTTTAACACTGTTATATTTTTAAAAGTTAATATTTTATTTTTCAGTGTTTTCATGCTGCTTTTTAGCAGCCCGACAGTCTACAAACTTAAAATGCATTCACATTATGGTGATCTGAACAAGAGCTGCTGGTGGCCCCTGGCCCTAAAGATATCTATTTAGCCTTGACCAGAGCCAGAGCCTTTTCCAGGAGTCAGGACAGAAGCTGGATTTTACCACTTCACACCAAGAGTAGGGGCGGTGACATTTGTTTAGTGGTCTGCTGCATTTGCCTCTATTTTGTGCCACCTTCCTTCCCAGTGGCTACCCTCATCCATTTCACCCTCCAGACAAGAGGCAAATGAGGCCAGTGCTCCATCTACGCTAAAGTTAGTATGAGCTAGCTCACAGTTTTTTAGCCTCTGGCTCACACAGTTCTGTCTTGGCTCAGGAAGGATGGCTCCAGAGCAAACTAACTTATGCAGTAGCCAAATCGCTGGCTCACACCTTTAATGCCAGTAGCTCCCAAAGTAGAATTTTTGCTCACAAGACTCCAAAGCTTAGAGGGAACATTGGATGAGGCTGAGCTAAAATGACTAGTCTGACTTCATTTAGGGAGCTTAGTGGCTGAGCAAGGAGTTGAGAGTGGCTCAACTTGGTCCTAATGCAATGCTCAAACCCCAGACTGGCTGTTTTCCAAAAAGCCACGCAAGCAGAAAAATAGCACCTCAGGAGCGGGTTGGATCAGAAACATTGTCCCTGAAATGCTGGTTTTCTCCTTGGGGGAATATATTCTAGAAGAGTGATGGGGAAAATAGTATCTCGAGAGTCAGTGTGGTGTAGTGGTTAACAGTGTCAGACTAGTATCTGGGAGACCCAGGATCAAATCCTCACACTTCCATGGAAAACGGCTGGGTGACCTTGGCCCAGTCACACCCTCTTGGCCTAACCTACCTCATAGGGTTGTTGTAAGGTTAAAATGGAGGATGCATAAAACACATAATTTTAAAGACCTCTATCATATCTCCCCTTGCTCGCCTTCTAGCCAGCTCTAAGTGTTTTAACGAGTCTTCATAGGACAGTCACTCTAGCTCCTGAGCATTTTTGGTTGCTCCTCTCTCCACTGTTTCAAGCTCTATAATATCCTTTTTCAGGTGTGGTGACCAGAACTGTACACAATATTCCAAGTGTGGTCTTACCATAGATTTGTATATGGCACTAGCCTCTGCTGGCATAGGCCTTTCTCTCTGAGAAAGAAAGCTTCCTCCCTCCCTGATGATGCAAAGATCCCTTGCATAAAACAAGTTCAGAACCCCTTTGGAGTTGTATAATCCCGATTTGAGAGGGAACAGCAGCTGGCGCTCTCCAAGGTGCTGATGGAGCTCTCCAAGGTGCTGGAGCTCTCCAAGGTGCTGAAGCCCTTGTGAACTCAGGACAAACAGCGGTAGGCTTTGTTTGCCGATGATGGGATCCAAAAGCATTTGATGTAGAAGACATATAAAGTGAAACACCAAGGTTTGCCTCCTCTTGGCTTCAAGAGGAGCTGGGGGAAACTGGGCAGGGAAGAGAATGAAGCATTCAAGCTAACTCCATTTTCATTATCTGCACAGGGAACCTTTTCACACAAGCTACCCATTTTCCATTTTTCTCAAGGGTATCTGGACCACAGCCTGTCTATATTTCTCGCTTTGCTGATCTGGATTCTCTTTCATCTCCTTCCCCCACTTTTGCTTGACTTTTCTGAAAGATCTTAGCACCTGAATGATGCAGGATTGTCTTGGGATGGAGTTGCAGTAGCTGAGATTAAAGGTACCAGTCAAGAATCTGTTTTGTATTGACTAGAGTAGTTACTTCTATGAATGACTCTTTAATCTCCATTCTTCCTGTCATTGCACTTCTTCTTCTTGCAAATGTCCCAGTCATTTTAGGATCTTAATTTACAACAATTAGTGATGATTCAGATCAGGAATTGCTGTAGCAATCGTTTCTAAAAGCTGAGTCACTTTTCAGTTAGCATTCCAAGTGATGTACAACCAAATCAAAACTGAACATAAAGCACTGCAATTAATTACAACTGGTAAAACAAAAAAGTCAATAAGCAAAGGACAGCAAGCCATTATCTGCATGCTAGTAATGCATTAAAGCCAGTTTGGTGTAGTGGTTAAGTGCGCGGACTCTAATCTGGGAGAACTGGGTTTGATTCCCCACTCCTCTACTTGCACCTGCTGATGTGACCTTGGGTCAGTCACAAGCTCTGGCACAGCTGTCCTTGAAAAAGAGCAGTTTCTGTCAGAAGTTCTCTCAGCCCCACCTACTTCACAGGGTGTCTGTTGTGGGGAAGGGAAAGGAGTTTCTAAGCCGCTCTGAGACTTCTTTGGGTAATGAAGGGTGGGGTATAAATCCAACTTCTTCTTCTTCTCTTAAAATCTAGAAACTGATTTAAAAATAGTTTTTAAATTGCCTCTGAAAGTCTCCAGTTAGAAGATGCCAGGCAGGAAGGCATGTTATTCTTGTGCCAGTTGTTGTGGAATGCCTACACTTCATAGGCATAGCCACAGAGTTTTGGCCTAGGCACAGAATTCAGCTTCTGGAAAGTTCTCTTTAAAAACAAAAACAGAAACAATCTCTTTATTATTGGCAGTAGCAAGACTAGCTATAGGGATGCATTAGGAAAACAAGGCAGTGCCTACATTGCAGTCCTGGAGAATACATTTATGGGACCACTTCATTCTAGGGAAACTCGACAACGTATGGTTCTCAGTCTCTATTATGTAAGAATTAAGAAAGACATACAAAACTGTGGTACCCCATAATACAGTATCTGTCAGAAAAGGGGATATTACCTTAAAATCCACTTTATCATAACTTAATATACTTTTGAATTAAATCTACTTACCTGATCCAGCTAGGGCAATCTCAGATGGAGACATTCAAATGCTTAGAGGGTGATAGATAAGGAGTATGGAAAGAAGGCATATTGAACTAGATAGAACACCCAATGGGCATAACTGTTGGGAAACTATTACCTACTTCTTGCATGGTATAGGATCCCAGGGGTGGCCAAACTTGCTTAATGTAACAGCCCCATAGAATAAACATCAGATGTTTGAGAGCCACAAGACATGAACAAATATTACACACATGTTTTCATTGGGAAATATGCAAATTTGTTTTTTATTAACATTAAATTATACTGTGTGAAAGCGCCACATGCAGCTCCCCAGCTGCAGTTTGGCCAGCTCTGGTATAGGCAAAATACACAGTTTTTGCTGTTTCTTGAATTTACTTAGCTCTTGTAATTTTTAAAGGTAAAGGTAAAGGTTCCCTTGCTCAAAAGCCAGTCGAATCCGACTCTAGGGTTGCGGTGCTCATCTCTGTTTCAAAGCTGAAGAGCCAGCGCTGTCCAAAGACATTTCTGTGGTCATGTGGCCGGCATGACTAAACACCAAGGCGCACGGAACGCTGTTACCTTCCCACCGAAGTGGTACCTATTTATCTACTTGCAATTTCTTGCTTTCGAACTGCTAGGTTGGCAGGAGCTGGAACTAGAGACGGGAGCTCACTCCATCATGCGGCACTCTCGGGTCTCGAACTGCTGAACTACTGAGCTTCCACAGCCTGCAGTTCAGCGTCTTAACCACTTGAGCCACCGCAGCTCCTTTGTAATTACGCAGCTCAAATATATGGTTGTGTTGTTTGTTTTGCTATGAAAACTGTTCAAAATTTTTAAAAAGATTAATAACAAGACACAAGTTTCTAGTCCTTAAGGTTATGGAGAGATTTGAAATGCTCAGGGAAATTCCAGAAGCTACAGCTGGAAAGGATTTCCTGTAGCCAGAGTCTGGTGCTTCTGTACTTGGCAGTGTCTTCTCTCCTTTATAATTAGCTGAACAGAAAAAAAGTGGGTCAGTAAAAAAATTGTGTGAAATGAATTTTCCTAATTTATATAGCTAGTTGATATAGGGTCCGCCCCACACACACACCACACAGCACTTTGGTTTGAAACATTTACTTGTGGAAAGAAACATGGCAGAACAGACTGGAGTGAGCTCTACAATTTAACAGAGTACACATGAGTACATGAAGCTGCCTTATACGGAATCAGGCCCTAGGTCCATCAAGGATAGTATTGTCTACTCAGACTGGCAGCAGCTCTCCGGGATCTCAGGCTGAGGTCTTTTCACATCACCTCCTGCCTGGTCCTTTTAATTGGAGATGTTGGGGATTGAACTTGGGACCTTCTGCATGCCAAGCTAGTGCTCTGCCAGTGAGCTACAGCTGCTCCCAGTAAATCAAAGAAAAAACTCATGGATTCCATTCACAGCTCCCCGAGGTTAATGTAGTATGAGACTGTAAAGCTGTCAAGATGCAACTGACCTGGCAACCCCTCAAGGGGCTTTCAAGTCAAACAATAAGCAGAGATGGTTTGCCTTCTCCAGCATAGCAACGCTGGTCTTCCTTGGTGGTCTACCATCCAAGTACTCATGATGGCCAACCCTGTGTAGCTTCCAAGCTTTGGCCACCTGGATTAGTCTGGGCTATTCAGGCTATCGAATGTAGCATGTAGCATACTAGGATAGAAGAGCAGGGCTGAAGGAAAGTTAAACACTCTCCCCTCTCTTTTTCTCCTGCCAGAATCAGCCATCATCATGAATGGATCCACCATTTCAGAGTTCATTCTGCTGGGCTTCTCCTGCTCCGGCCTTTCCCACCTCTTCCTTTCCACCTTGGTCTTGGTCTGCTGCATCACCATTCTTCTGGGCAACTTCCTGATCATGGCGACTGTGCGATCCGAGCCCCGGCTCTTCCACTGCCCCATGTATTTCTTCCTAGCCAACCTGTCTCTCCTAGATATGTCCTTGGGTTCAGTGGCCGCTCCAAAGTTAGCCGCTGACCTGTTAAACTGTGGCCACACCATCTCCTATGGGGGTTGCATGGCCCAACTCTTCTTCCTCCACCTCTTTGGGGGTGCAGAGATGCTCCTCCTCACCCTCATGGCCTACGATCGCTACGTGGCCATCTGCCACCCACTGAGGTACATGGCCATCATGGACCGCCAGCGTTGCTTCAGACTCCTCCTGCTTTGCTGGGCAGGAGGCCTCCTTCATTCCACCATTCAGATGGTGGCGGTTGCCCAGTTACCCTTCTGTGGTCCCAACGTGCTGGACAACTTCTACTGTGACATGCCACAGATGATCACACTAGCTTGTGCAGAGACTTCCGCTGTTGAGGTTCTCATGGTGGTCAACAGCAGCCTGTTGACTCTGCCCTGCTTCCTGGCCTTGTTAGCGTCATATGCCACCATCTTGATCACCTTCTGTGGCCACTTTGGGAAGGCTGGCCAGAAGGCTTTTTCCACTTGCAGCTCCCACTTGATGGTAGTCAGCCTCTTCTATGTGCCATGTGTCTTTGTGTACCTCAAGCCCTCCTCCAGCTCCCGGGTGGACAAGATAGCCTCTGTGTTCTACATGGTGGCCACCCCTGCCCTCAATCCCCTTATCTATGCACTGAGGAACCAAGAGATTAAGGAGGCCATGGGGAAATGGAAAAGGAAGCAAAAGCTCTTCCCTGTTAGTGCAAAGGGAGTACACATGTGACATTTCTTCCAAGGCTGAAATCATTGTTCTTTTGAGTGTTCTAAGGTTCATTGACAAGATGCCAGGACCCTTTAAGCATCTTGGATATAGTGTCTGCTGTTCATATGTAAAACTTTGATTTTACTGAGTGTGTGTGTGATGGGCATGAATATGACAGTCAGAAATCACTGACCCTCGCCACAAGAGAAAGAGCAGTGTAGCCATTTGATTCCCCACTCCTCCACATTGCCAGGTTTAATTCCCCACTCCTCCACATGAATCTGGCTGGTGTGACCTTGGATCAGTCACAGTCCTCTCAGAGCTGTTCTCTCAGGAGCAGTTCTCTCAGAGCTCTCTCAGCCCCACCTGTCCGTTGTGGGGAGAGGAAGGGAAGATGATTGTAAGCTGCTCTGAGACTCCAAGTGAAGGGTGGGGTATAAACCCAACTCTTCCTCTTCAGTTAGAGAGCTGGAGCTAGGAAATCCAAGTTCACTGTGCTGAATGATTTCAGACTTGTTGTTTTCACTTAGCCTAACCTATTTCACAGGGCTGTTTTGAGGATGAAATGGAGAAAGAAGGACAAAGCGTGCTGCTCCGAGCTCCACGGAGGAAGGCCAGGATAAAAATATGCTAGACAGATATCAGTTGTGGTATATAAACTACTGTAAAAATGAATTTAATACATCAGATGTTGGGTCTGTCCCCCTAGTTGAATTAATTAATCTTCTCTTGTGTTCCCCCACAAAAAAGTCAAAGAATTTCCTGACTATGTAACTGTGCTTCAAGTACATAAAGTTATGGACAGGAGGCCATTCTTGATGGGGGTTCCTCAATGGCAAAGTTACTAAATACCTAATTCACATGTGGAATTCTGTTCCCAAAGATGTGGGAAATGGTAGCTACTATATGGATGGATTTCTAAAACTTGGACACACTTGTGAGGAAAGGTCAACCGTAGCTATGAATGAAACCTCAACATTCAGAAGCAGGTCACTCAAATTGCAAGATTCTGGGACATATAAGGGCTTGTTCTCAGCACCCTCCCCAAATAAAGACTCAAGATCACCATACATGGGTTTAATTTATTTATTTAAACAGATGTTCTACATCAGAAGCTATTAGCCAGATTAAGGGCATGATGTGCTAGGTAGCCCACTGTTGATACCAATCCTCCCCTCCCTCAAACCTGCCACACACAGAATGAAAGTTTGTGTTGATGCTGCTCAGCACCAAGGTTGTTCCATCCTGTCCCACTGTACAATGAAAGATGGTCTGTTCCATAAATGGTCCATCATTGTGTGATGCCTCAAGGCAGTCTCCAATTTACCCTACCTATAATGAGCAACCCATCCTATTCCCACTATCCTGGTTGTGGTCTAACCATTCCGAGGACCAAGCTAATTTACCCCCACCTTCCTCAGATAAGGGGGGGCTGTGACAGTGACAAAGCCTCAGCTTTGCATGCAGAAGGTCCCAGGTTCAATCCTCTGTATTGCCAGTTAAAAAGACCAGGTAGTAGGCAATGTGAAGACCTCTTCCTGAGACCCTGGAAAACCAATCTGAGTACCCATTACTGACCCTGATGGACTGACGGTCTGATCAAGTGTAAGGCAGCTTGTGTGTTCATTTGTGACAACACGAAGCAGGTGAAAAGGGGTTCCCTAAACTGACCAACTCTTTCTGGGAATTTTGGGGTCTTTTGTCCTTTGTTTTGAAAGCTGACTTTTTATGTGTATGATAAATATTCTCCTTTAATTTTAAGGTCATACAATTAAGCCCAAGGCACTGGCCAAATGTGTTTAAGACAATTCTTCCCCAGAGTTTCCACAAAATGTTTGGGAATCAGATTTGGAGGGTGAGAACCCCAGAGGCTGATGGGTATCTTTAGTAGGGAAGGAACAGTACTCAGGAATGATCTGTAGCACTAAGAGAGAACATGCAGCTACTAAAACTACCTGGTACGGTTTCACTGGTTACTTGAGTCAAAAAATGGACATAGGGCTCAGTTGGGTGATTCAAACATTATTTTAAGGTAGGGAGCCACTTCAAAAGTCAGTTCTTCTGGTACAGGTGAGGTCCAAAGAAGCCAAAAGCAGGCTGTGGGATGGGTGGTGGTGAAAACATTATAGAAAGGGATTGAGCCCAAACCAGCCTTTGGCCAGAATATAAGTCAGGAGCAGCTCGTGGGAGGAGACAGCATTTGTTTGAATCCATCTGGTTCCAGCTGAGAAAACTGGCTTGAAGTTGTACAAAAGCCAATCGTTACATCATTAAAGCCCAACACAATTTGGGCAGAGGACACGAACAACGTACTAAACTGCAGCAGCCCCAAGAGAGATTAGCCCTCCGCTGCAAAAGCACGCACTCGACAGCAATTCCACTTTAAATAATATCCAGTGAATTAAAAAGATTTAAGGTTGGTAGCACCTTAAAGTCCAACAAGATTTTCAAGGTGTAGGCTTTTGAGAGTCACAGCTCCCTTCGTCAGATATCTGGAAAAGGGAGCTTTAACTCTTGAATGCTTCTGCCCTGGAAATCTTGTGGTTATTTATGGCGCTGCTGGATTCAGTGCTACTGGAAACCTTGTGGTTTGTTATGGCAGTGGTTGCGCTTCTGCTGGAGACCAACAAGGCTATCCACCTGAAAATATCTTCAGTGGGATAAGGTGTGTGATAGGAGGCTACTCAAAAGATGGGTCCTTGCCTCCAATGGTGATCAAGTGTAAATGACAGATGGATACATCTCAGAAAATTCATAGTAGCTTCGTAATCTTCATTATAGATGGGACACTCCAACATAAAACCTATATGTTTCTCCATTATGTTACATCCAAGTTTGGGGGTGGTGCATGGGTAGAAAGTGCCCAAGGGTCCAAGCACTCCCCTCTTCTGTCCACCACCAGCCTCCAACTTAACAGCATTCTTCCTACCCACCTACTTTCATGCCCCACACTTGCCTGTGCATCACTTTGACACCAGATTTTGCTTTAAAAGATATTGCATGATCCCAGCCAATCAGGGATCCTGTACTGAATTATAGCATGACAGCATCATGGAACAAATCACATCTGGATATGTGACAATATCCATGAAAGTAACTGAACTCGTCCCATTATCCTCATTCTAAATGAAGGAGAGGAAGTGGGAATGCCCTCTCATTGCCCAGGCTATTGGGTTCGTCCTGCACTAGAATAGAAGCTTCAGTTCCTGCTAGTGAAATGTATCAGTAATTGTCCCAGTCCAGGTTTAATTAAAAACAGGCATAAACTAGATGGGGTAGAATAGGATGAGAAGGAACATCGAAATGCCCCTCTGACTACTCAAAGTTTATGCAACATTATTCACATCCTGTCCAAACTAGTCAACTACAGACAACTGGAACACGGCCAAGGAAGATAGCCCCACTCGTCTAGGAGGAGGAGGAAGAAGAAGAAGAAGAGGAGGAGGAGGAGAGAAGAGGAATAATTGGGTTTATATCCCACCCTTCACTCAGAGTCTCAGAGCAGCTTACAATCGCCTTCCCTTCCTCTCCCCACAACAGACACCCTGTGAGGTAGGTGGGGCTGAGAGAGCTCTGAGAGAACAGTTCCTGAGAGAACAGCTCTGAGAGAACTTGTGATTGACCCAAGGTCACCCAGATGGTTGCATGTGGAGAAGTGGGGAATCAAATCTGGTTCTCCAGATTACAGTCCGCTACTCTTAATCATTGCACCAAACTGGCTCTCAGATGCTTCTCCCCACCACAACCCACAACCAATTGCAAACCAATGGGAGAAGAGAGGTGGAAATGTTTCCAAAATATGCCCACTCTGAGGGGATTGAGACTGGGACCTCTGGTGTGTGGTAACACAGGGGCTAGTGCCTCAGAATATCATTAAGCAAAACCTCCGGAACGGAGGTTGGTGGACATCCATACTCAAATTCTTTATGGCGATATCAGGTGAATCAGCTCTACTATGTACATTTGTGGAAGTTCTATTGAGTCTCTCCAGGCTATAACCCCTTATCCACATGTTCAGTTCTGAGCAGGAGGCAATAATTATCTGAATGGGGATCTGGAAACAGCTTCCGTGACTCCCTCGTCCCCTAAGGCTCAATGACAAGCCAATAAAATATTCCAGGGCTCATGGCAAAGTGCAAAAATAGAACCCACTCCCTTACCAAAGAGACTTCTGGGATTTTCACTATTGCAGGCAGAGAAGGGTAAGATTTGCCACCAGCCTCTCCAAAAATGGCTTTTGAGGTTGACCTGGCACCCTGAATGAAGATGGTCTTTGAACTATGGGTTGCAACAAGAACTGTTGATTTGCATGCCTTGAAGAGAGGGAGAGAGGTTTTGTAAGACACATTGAGACTGTATTCCAGGAAATCCCTGCCTTCATGCTCTGCTTCTGAAGTCCCCAGATGCATCGAGACACCTACTGACAGAAAAAAAGACTTGATCCAAGGAAGCTGCCGTATCCTGAATCAGACCGTCGGTCCACCAAAGCCAGTACTGTCTACTCAGACTGGCAGCTGCTCTCCAGGGTCCCAGGAGGAGGGCTTTCACATCACCTACTGCCGAATGTTTTAACTGGAGATGCTGGGGATTGAACCTGGGACCTCCTGCATGCCAAGCAGATGCTCTACCACTGAGCCACAGCCCCTCCTCAAGACCCAACCAGTTCCATACTTATAAGATGGGAGTGGGGAGGCTGTATTTCTGTATTAGTGCATTTGTTCCAGTTTCGGCATTTCTTATGATTGCAGGTTAATTCACCGCTTGCCGAGTGCTCACAATATCTCAACCATCAGCACTCTCCCCACAAAGAGACAGGAGATATTTTTGGCCACATTTTCTCTTTTTGCTTGCTATTCTCCTCTCCCTTGGCACTAACGGTCATCTCGGGCGTCTCTCCTCATCCTTGCAGTGCAGTCTCAAGAGACCGGCAAACTTGCAGGACATCGGAGGACAGACCGATGCAGCCCAGCAACCGAAGAATTCGGCAATGAGCTTGGTCGGATTGGGAACAGAAGGTGAGTCTTCAGCTCTGTATCTGTCCCTCTGAGGCTGATAACTTTTGAAGCCTTAGGAGGTTCTTACTAGGAAGAAAGCACACCTGTTCCAACAGGTATGAAACTGAATATTCCAACTTTTGTGGAGAGAGTCACTTCAGAGAAGCTGCAGGAGGCGTCAGTTCCCATCAGAGCAGCAGTGCTCGGGCAGGACTGATTCTCTTTTCCTCCTGATACTATTTGCTTGATCTCAGTGACCTCCTCCAAACTGCTATTAGCTCTGCAAGAGGAAAATAAGCACAGGACAGGTTATCTGTATCTACTTCTGCTGTCTGGGTGGGCAATTGAGAAGGGGAAATTAAAAGATGAGAGTTTTTGGTGCTGGGGGGCAGCAGTGGGAGGGCTTCTAGTGTCTTGGCCCCACTGGTGGACCTCCTGATGGCACCTGGTATTTTTGGCTACTGTGTGATGGAGTGTTGGACTGGATGGGCCGTTGGCCTGATCCAACGTTGGCTTCTCTTCTGTTCTTACAGTCTTAACCCTTCCCAAAGGTGAGCCATGGGAAGCTTCTATACCTGTTTTAAGAAAAAAGAGCTGGGCTGTCCAGTCACATTTTGTCTGCATCACACCTGGACACAGAGAGATCTCAGGCAGCTGAAGATGAGTCTGGGGCTTCCTTGTGGGCATCAGAGCACTAAGGGATGCCTCCCTTTCCTAGTAAGGAGAGGCTCATCAGATTCCAGAATCTTACATAAGAACATAAGAGAAGCCAATGTTGAATCAGGCCAATGGCCCATCTAGTCCAATACTCTGTCACACAGCGGCCAAAATATACCAGGTGCCATCAGGAGGTCCAGCAGTGGGGCCAGGGCACTAGAAGCCCTCCCACTGCTGCCCCCCCCAGCACCAAGAATAGAGTGCATCACCTGCCCCCGACTGAGAGTTCCCATCTATACCCTGTGGCTAATAGCCACTGGTGGACTTCTGCTCCATATGTTTATCTAATTCCCACTTGAAACTGTCCATGCTTGTAGCTGCCACCACCTCCTGTGGCAGTGAATTCCATATGTTAATCACTCTTTGGGTGAAGAAGTATTTCCTTTTATCTGTTCTAACCCGACTGCTCAGCAATTTCATGGAGTGCCCACAAGTTCTTGTATTGTGAGAAAGGGAGAAAAGTAATGATATTCTCTACCAATGTAAAAGAATATCTCATTCCACTGTCCACCATCTGAGGAGGGGTTATGTCTCAGTGGTAGAGAATCTGCTTTGCATGCAGAAGGTCCCAGGTTCAGTCCTCCCTGGTTAATAAAAAAGGATCTGGCACTAGGTGATGTGAAAGACTTCAGCCTGAGACCCCAGAGAGCCAGTGACAGTCAGAGTAGAAGAGAAGAAGAGGAAGAAATTGGATTTATACCCCACCCTTCACTACCCAAGGAAGTCTCAGAGCGGCTTACAAACTCCTTTCCCTTCCCCTCCCCACAACAGACACCCTATGAGGTAGGGGGGTAAGAGAGCTCTTGACAGAAACTGCTCTTTTTTCAAGAACAGCTCTTATCAGAACTATGGCTTGCCCAAGGTCATCCAGCCAGGTGCAAATGGAGCAGTGGGAAATCAAACCCAGTTCTCCCAGATTAGAGTCCGCACACTTAACCACTACACCAAACTGGCTCCCAGAGTAGACAATACTGATTTTAATTAATCAATATTTTGACTCAGAATGCCTTTAAAGAAACTTATTTTGATTGAAGTTCATTTTGATAGCATCTATGACCTCATAAATGTCATAAAACAAGCTTTGTGAACCTTGTTCACCAGTGCCTAAGAATTCCAGTACCTTATGGCTGTTGTATCAATATATGGATTTTCGTGTGCAAGCATACTTCCTCAGATACATTGAAATGGAAGTTAACAGTTCATCTATACAGGCAGATGCCTCTACATAGGTGAACAGCAAACTTAATGAAGATGTTTCGACATACGCAAAGACTAAACAGCAATAACAAGCTAAGTTCATACGGTCACCATGTTCTAATGGTGTATGCTAATTTGCTGTTCACCTGTATAGAGGCATCTACATACATACATACATACATACATACATACATACATATATATATAGAGAGAGAGACACATATACATATATATACACACACACACTGTTAGCTTCCATTTCAACATATCTGAGGAAGTGTGTGTGCACATGAAAGCTCATACCTTGAATAAACTTTTGTTGGTCATAAAGGTGCCACTGGACTCAAACTTTGTTCTACTGCTTCAGACCAACATGGCTGCCCACCTGGATCTATCTTTACGGCTGTTGTGTTGCCCATGAATGGCTGGTCGGACCACCACAGTCCTCTAACCATCTTCTCTTCCCCAGGTTAAGTCATCTTCATGAATAGCTCCACTGTAACTGAGTTCATCTTCCTGGGTATCTCCTGCTCCCATTCCATCTGGCTCCTTCTCTTCGTCCTGATGTTGGTCTGCTATACCACCATTATGTTTGGCAACCTTCTCATCATGGTCACCGTGAACACAGAGCCCCGCCTCCATCAGTCCCCCATGTACTTTTTCCTGGCCAGTTTGTCCGTCATTGATGCTGCCTTGGGATGTGTGGCTACCCCTAAGATAATGGCTGACCTCATGACCTGTGGCAGGACCATTTCATTTGGGGGCTGCATGGCCCAGTTCTTCTTCCTCCATTTTTTGGGCGGTTCAGAGATGCTACTCCTCACGCTCATGGCTTACGATCGCTACGTGGCCATCTGCCAACCGCTGACTTACATGGTCACCATGAGCCGCCCACGCTGCGTCAGGCTGCTTGTTATGTGCTGGGTTGGAGGCTTCATCCATTCTGCAACCCAACTGGTTCTGGTCCTCCGGCTTCCATTTTGCGGCCCAAATGAGCTGGACAGTTTCTACTGTGATGTTCCACAGCTGGTCAGGCTTGCTTGCGCCAATGCCTATGTTACAGAGCTCCTCATGGTAGCCAACAGTGGCCTCCTCTCCCTGGTCTCCTTCCTCATCCTGCTAGTCTCCTATGGTATAATCATAGCAACTCTTAAGGGCCATTTCAAGGAAAGGGGAGGGAAGGCCCTGTCCACCTGCAGCTCACACTTGATTGTGGTCAGCCTGATTTTTGTACCCTGCCTCTTTGTGTATCTCATACCATTCTCCAGCTCCAGGGTGGACAAGATGGCTTCCATATTCTACACAGTAGTCACGCCTGCCCTCAACCCTATCATATATACTCTACGGAATCATGAAATGAAGGAGGCTATGGGGCGGTTGAAGAACAAGTGCATTTTCTCTCATTCTTGTGTGAAGGGTGAACGAAACTGACTTGTTTTTCAGATGAACCAAAGTGACTTGTACAATGTCCCAAACTTTACTTAAGTCCAATTGGTTATGTGGCTAGAGGCCACAAACTGGTTTTCAATAGAAACTTTATAAGCTGGATGTCAAACACACACACACACACAGAGGGAAAATGTCTTCCAGGCCTGGTGTTCTCAGACTAAAAAGTTATACCAATAGTAGAACTTCTATACACCGCTGGCAATGTACCAAATGGTATCTGTTTGCAGTCAATTGCGTGGTTTTGAAGAGATGGGCTTTTTTTACCAGGGCAACAAAATAAAAATGACATGCAAGTTAACTAGTGTATTGGGAGGGGCCATGGCTCAGTGGTAGAGCCTCTGCTTGGCATGCAGAAGGTTCCAGGTTCAATCTCCTGCATCTCCAGTTAAGGACCAGGCAGTAGGTGATGTGGAAGACCTCTGTCTGCCTGAGACTCTGGAGAGCCACTGCCAGTCTGTGTAGACAATACTTACTGTGATAAACCAAGGGTCTGATTTCAGTATAATGCAGCTTCAGTGTCCATAAATTGTAGCTTAGTTTTTCATCATCATCATCATCAGTTGTCACAGTCATGTATTTGACTGACAGATGGTGTTCAGCAATTCGAGATCTAGCTAGGTTCTTGGGAACTGCATATGTATCTTTGTAGGATTCTTGCCATTCCAAGCAGAGCAGAGGTCCATCAGTGGCTATTAGCCACAAGGCATAGATAGGAACTCTCAGTCTGAGGCAAGTGATGCACTGTATTCTTGGTGCTTGGGGGGAGCAACAATGGGAGGGCTTCTAGTGTCCTGGCCCCACTGCTGGACCTCCTGATGGCACCTGGTATTTTCGGCCACTGTGTGATGACAGAGTGTTGGACTGGATGGGCCATTGGCCTGATCCAACATTGGCTTCTCTTATGTTCTTAAGCAACCCTGTCTTCTGGAGCTTAGATGATATTATTTGTTCAGTGCCCAGAATGTCCAGGTGTTTATTGAGGCTTCTAGGCACCGGCCCAAGGATTTCAATGACAACTGAAACAATGGTAGTTCTTCCTGTTGTTATTATTATTATTAAAATAATAATTATCAAATTATTGTTTAAATTGTAATTTAATTATTACCTTCCATCTCTAATTTATATGTATAAGCACAGAAGTCTTAGCAGAAGACTAATATCTGCAATATGGATGCCATCAGCGATCCATGGGAAAGTGATTTGCTTGTGATCAGACTAGAAGCTCTTTGTTTAGTCACGATACAATAAAGTTTATTGTCTGTGGCCAAAGGCCCTTACAACCCGACACATATAACATAATTGCAAACATCAGCATTAAAACCATCTAACCAAAAAGTGCCAATCAAATGAATGCGTTGCCCTATTTAGCTGCAGCTCTAGCCTGTATGTCATCGGCTGCTAAAGCAAAGAGTGATACTCTGCAGGAGGCAAATGGATCCACATCTGGGGGAAGAAAAAGCAGCTCCTCTGAGTCTGAAGCAAAATTTAAGCCCATTAAAAGCGCTGTGAGAAAATTTGGTTCTGGGCTCCATATAGAGAGGACAGGATAAAATGTAGTGCGATGGGTCCTCTGGAACTGTTTAGCTAATGCACCTAAATTCTTTGTTCAAGAGATGTTGCAGGGCATAAAACTGCAGAGTAAGATTTAAAACCATGTTGAGAAGGTAGCAATTGATCAGGGCCCTAAGTACTAAAATGGGAGATTCCTAAATTGCACCTGCCTGCAAATCACTTCCTCCAACCTAGGAATTGTCCCCTAATACCAAGTAGGTAGATGTGTGTAGTTAAGGAAAGGCATTCTGCACACGATTATTCTTGGCACAGATATATTTAGATCTTTCCAAATGTCTTTCTTTTCTGTAGTGAGAAGTGATAGGGCTTGACAGGAACAGTAGTTCCATTCGTCTTCTGCAGTGAAGAATTTCCTTTTCTGTAGGCAGAAGTTCTGGAGTTTAAATCTTGTCTCAGCAATATGCCTTTCAGTACATAGGACACTGTTATCACTGGATATAAACTCTAGAGATAGGACAGGTTTAGATGTGTTGGGGGTGGTGTTGCTTAGACAGCATAGAGCAAAATAAGCAAGAAAACATAACTCCCCTATAGAATCACTATTGGTAGCGATTCCAAGCTCTAATGCTTGCTTAAAAGTTGGAGTGTATTATCACCCCTCTGATCAAAACCAAGAGTCAGTTCTCTAGATGGACAGGGAAATAAAAGAGGTAACTGGAGGGAAGAATATTGTAATACTGGGAGACTTCAACTGCATTCAAATTGATTGGGCAAACATGTTCAAGTTAGGATTGCCAGGCCAAGCCTGACAACCAGCAGGATTGGGGGGGGCAGGGACATGGGGGAGTGTTCTGTATCATGAACACTGTAATGTCATGTTCAAGAAAACTCAGAAGTGACTCTGGGTAGCTCTAGGAATCATTGGAAACTCTGTGGTAATACCATACTGAAGTCAATGGGCTTTGGAGGATTTAAACTTGTTTAGGATTTTACTGTTAGACATGCCCCCTCCCCCAGCTTGGATTATAAGACAAACCAGAACAGGTCTTTTCTGAATCAAGTATGCAGAAGAAACCTTCCAGGTCTCATATAATTTCCTGGCCATTAAATCAATAGCCAACAGAATAAACAGAAGCCTCCAAAATGTGCAGCAAGGACACAAAGGAATCCAAAACACAAAACACATTTTGGAAACAACCTTGATGCCCTCTGGACTTCTCCCCGCCAAGTTGCTACTGATGTCATAACTAGGGAAGTTCACCTAAAAGGGGGGGGGCGGTCTTTAGATCCAGATATTGGGGAGGGCATAATTATCAGTATTCTGAGTTATTCCAGTCCCAAGTACCAACTTGGTATCCAGATTTGGGATTTTTGGGATTCCAAAACTATTTGGGTCCATTATTTCCTATGGGGAATATTTCAGAAAAGTTGTGTTTTTTTAGAAGATGGCACTAAAATTGCAGCAGGGTTAGTGCTACCTGTCCCATAAAGTTTCCCTAAGTTTCAAGGGAACTGAACCAATCTGATCCAATTCTATGGGCCCATAAACAAAGTGCCACAGCCATCCTCCATTGTTTCCATGGTTTCCCCTTAAAGGAGCTTTCTCTAGGGCAAAGAACAGCCAGACACCCAAATGCAAGCAGCCACTGACCAAAAGCCACCCAATACAAACAGAACCAACACCAAACCAGAGAACCCAGCAGAATCACAGGCCAATGTGGCAAGCCCAGTACAACCAATGTCAAACCAGAGAATCCAAACCAAACCAACGTTTCCAGGTATATAACTGACCAGGCAGCAGGTTCACTGGACATGTGGAAAAAAGTCCAGCATGGTCAAAGTAATCCCAGTGCAAGCCCCACCCCCCCGCCAATAGCTCCATCTATTCCATGCAGAGGATTTAGTACCCAGAAAGATAAAAAGATCTTGTAAATTACTAATTCTCCAGTAGGCAATTGATCTCTAAGGAAAATTTATTTTCTGGAAAACATAATTACTCTCTGTAGGCAACTTCCTGAGGGGCTTTTTTTAAAAAAAGAGAAAAAAAGATGCAGTCTTCATAGCAATCCTTTAAAAACATGATCCATCCACGATATAGAACGAATCCATCTTCTGTAAGGCCAACCTGCCTAAAGTCCACCCACACAATACAATCTTCTCTGTTCACCACAAAGAAGATGGCACTTGAACCCATATTTTGATAAAAGGAGTAGTGCATAAGGGCCCACCCACCCCAAAGCCAGCATTGTGTCTACATCAAGTCCCTGGTTAGTTGGAGCAGCTTTCTGAGAATTACTAAGGTACAGCAATATAGCTTATTAACACTACAAAAGATGGGAAATAGAGGGCAGAGGTGGAAAAGGGGTCCTATTTGAAGGATGGATTGTGCTTCGTTCCACTTTTCTGAAAGAGAAGGACTGAATTGCCATTTAAACAGGAAAATCTGTTGGAGAACTACTGGCTAATTTCTGGTGGACTCTGGGTTTTGCATAGAATTCTGGATAAGGGGAGCTTTGGGTTGGTCTAGTGAGGGCTATTCTCTCCAGCACAACTGTATGCTGTAGAGGACTCGACATAGTTGCTCTGTAACTGTCCTGAGACAATGAATGTACAAAATTGCTTTGTAAAAAAGGTCTGAGCAGATCACCAGGGTTCTAGCAAAAACAAACAAACACAGAGACAAGGTCACACAAGACTGAAGCCAGACCACTTCTGATCTAAATCTTCTCCTTCTTGGTAATGATATTTGCTTTAAAAAAAAATTGTTAACATATTCAGAAACTGGGTTCTTCTTCTTCAGCCTAACTTGGACACACCAGTGACTACCTCTATAAACATGGATCCTTGCCTTGGGAACACCAGCATGCTCTGAGCTGCAGGATGCCTGATCTCCCAGCAATATTTGCTTTATCTGCTCCAAGCTTCGGCTGGAAGAGCTCTGTTTTCCATTGAACGATGATGCACAGTGGTCCTGTGCATGAGACGGAGGTGGGCAATGAGACCACGGTACAGGAGTTCATTCTGCTGGGCTTCAGAGTTGGACAAGAGGGACGCCTGCTCCTTCTCGTCTTCTTCATGGCTGTCTATGTCCTCACTTTGGCTGAGAACTTCATCATCATCATGATAGTAGTTCAAGACTCTCACCTTGCCCGTCTTCCCATGTATATCTTGCTCAGCAACTTCTCCTGGCTAGAAATGTGTTACGTGAGTGCCACCGTGCCAAGGATGCTCTTTGACCTGTCCTTCCCATATGGGGTCATCTCCTTCCATGCCTGCTTCCTCCAGTTCTACAACTTCTTCTCCCTCGGCAATACCGAATGCTTCTTCCTCTCGGCCATGGCCTTGGATCGCTATTTAGCTATCTGTCACCCACTGCAGTACCCAAAAATGATGTCTCAAGAGGCCTGTTACAAATTGGTGGCTGCTTGCTGGGTCCTTGGTTTCTTGTGGTATGCAGTCCCTGTGTTCCTGATCTCCAGGCTATCCTTCTGTGGCCCCAACACTATTGACCACTTTGTGTGTGATCCGGGTCCCATCTTTGCCTTGGCTTGCCCCCCACTGGGGTACGTACCCCTCCTCTTCAACATCTTTGTCTCTTCTGTTGTTCTGGCCACCTTTCTGTTCATTGTAGTCTCGTACGCATTTGTAAGTGTCACCCTGGTAAAAAGATCAAGCCGAAGCGGCTGCATGAAGGGCTTCTCCACAGTCTCTTCCCACCTGGCCGTGGTGACACTTTTCTATGGCTCCGTGGTCGCAATGTACGTAGAGCCGAATGGAGAAGATCGCGCAGAGACAACTAAGGTCGTGACTCTCTTCTACTCTGCCGTCACCCCTCTGCTTAACCCGCTGATCTACTGCCTTAGGAATGACCAGGTGAAGGAGGCAGTATCCAAACGCTTGCAAAGGAAGAGGACAAAGTAGGGTCACAGAGAGAAGCGGGACAGCCATTACCTCGAATGCACATGCTGATCTGCTTGTTCTTTGGGGACAATAGCTGCCATAGCTAGTGGGATTTAGGCCCTCTGGCGCATTTTGTAAACTTGGGTTGCTTCTTTGTATTTGATGATCTCTAGTAGGCAGGGGCATAGCCGGAAAATTTCAGTTGGTGGGGCATGGGGGAATCCTGGGGGAGGACCCTGGCCACACCTGCTGCTCCTCTTGCAACAGCAGAAGAAGCAGCTCTGGCTCCACTGCAACCTCTAGTCTGCCTCTGGTCCTCTAGCCCTTTCGATTGGAGAGACTCAATTCTGGGTTGCTTTTCTGCATAAGCCAGGGAGGGAGGGGAGAATCTCCAACTTTATTTTGCATTTTGCAATTTTATTCTATCTTTGGCAATTTTATTTTATTTTATTGCATTTTTAAAATCCTATTTAATTTTTGGCCCAGAAAAAAAAGTGACAGAAGTTTCCTTGACTGTGGCTGGGGTCATTTTGGAACACTCACATGCAACTTGTATTTTTTAATAAATAAATAAATAATTTTTAAAAAAATATATAAATATTTTTAGTCTGAGGGGCAGTGCTCATTTGTGGGGGGGCGCTGCCCCCAAATGCCCCTGTGACTACAGGCCTGCTAGTAGGACCATGTCAATCAATGTCATGTTACAGTTAAGGTTAATGGAATGGCTTCTAATGGTAGGAATGTCTTTAAGTGATAGCCATAAAGACCACCTTAACCAGAGTCAGGGGGAAGGGGCTAGCCTAAACGTATTTTCTGACTCTCTTGGTACCTTTCTTTTCCTTCCTTGCTTCCTTCTTGGGGATCCCACTGCTTCCTCCTGTTCCCTCTAAGGTTCTAGAGGGAAAATATAGAAAGAAACCATATGAAGACAGATGCTGCCCATGTTCCTTGGGAGAAGTGGAATCAATTCCCCCCTATGTCCTTCCACTGCCCCTTTAATCAAGTTTACATGGATAAGCTTATCTTCCCCCCTCATAGATAGGCCAGCACCTGATGCTGATCTAGAGAGACTTCTGACAGAGGAAAATCAGCAAAACTCCAAACAAATAGCTAAATTCTGCTTGCAGCTGGTAAAATCCCACAATTAAAAACACTCATTCACCTTTTGTATGACTTATAATTAGTTTAGTTTTAGATGTTTTCATAGTTATTCTGATATAATGGACTGTTAAACTTTTTATTTTTTAACGTTTCAATGGTTTGAAGGTTATATATCTAAATATATATTTTTGGACTGAGAGCTAATCTGTTTGTATTTAACAAATATGTATTATTTTGACAAACGGCCTTTGACCATAAATAAACACCATTCATACCCTGCTGCCTCTGCTTTCCCTAGCCCTTCATTCTAGCTTCCAGATGCAGCACAGCTGCTTACCATTCAAGTCACCTCTTTATGCCCACAATCTTTGCCCCTTTCCCTAACAAGAGGGTTGTGTTGGTTGCTATGTGTGCAAATAGGCTTGCAAGGTAAGGAAGACCTGGGATAGGTTCAGATCTCCATTCAGCCAAGAAACTCTCTGGGACGATTGTTCTCTCTCAGCATAACCAAATTGTGACGATAAAGTGGGGAATGGAGAACTATGGAAACCCCTGAGCGCTTCTTCGAGGAATGGCCAGATAGATCTGTATGAGGGAGCACTGTTACCTCCCTCTTCTTCTCAGCTTTTCAAAGGTATTTCTCTATTCTGCATTGGCAGAGCTGTTCAGGCAAAGAAAGCGGACAAGCAGATGCATAAGAACTAATCTCAAGCTAAGATCCAGGGTCCAACTTCTTACTCATGCACTCGCAGCGTGACAAAGACCAGCTCTCAGCCTTGCCTTCTTCACAGGGTTGTTGTGAGATTAAACTGATAAAGGGAGAAATGCACATATATTTTCCTGAGCTGCTTGGAAGCCGTGCAAGATAGTATGGCAATGCACACATGCAGAATGTTGTTATAGAAAATGATTGTTGCATTTATTTCCACTTTGTCATTATTTCTCATGATGCATAAGAGCCAGGATAATATTCCTCCCAAAGAGGTTACAATCTGAATATCAATCACAGGAAAGGATAGCCAAGGGAGAGGATGGAGAAGGAATGCAACAGAAGAGGAAGAGGAATGGGAGAGGCAAAGATAACTACAATGCTTAAAGACGGAACATGGCCTATGCAGATGGTATTTTGTAGCTACTGACAAATTATCTCATCACTGAGCTGAACCTCCTTGGGACAAAGGCAACTCATGTTGGAGCTAACTCTGTATATGCTGTAGATTGTAATTCTTTGTGATTCTATTACATACCTCCAAATTTCGACATATTTAAGAGAGAAGAGAAGAAGAAGAGATTGGATTTATACCCGCCCTTCACTTGGAGTCTCAGAGCGGCTTATAAACTCATTTCCCTCCCCCTCCCCACAACAGACACCCTGTGAGGTAGGTGGGGCTGAGAGAACTCTTGACAGAAACTGCTCTTTCAGGAAGAGCTGTGCCAGAGCTTGCAACTGACCCAAGGTCACATCAGCAGGTACAAGTAGAGGAGTGGGGAATCAAACCTGGTTCTCCCAGATTAAAGTCTGCACACTTAACCACTACACCAAACTGGCTCTTTAAAACATGTAAAAAAATGTTAAGTGGAATTCAGTCAGGATTTTCACTCTATCTCACCCAATTTTCCTCCCTATTACAGTCCCCATCCCAAATGACTTTTGTCAATACAGCTTTTGTCAGTACAGCATAGTATCTTTTGGGTTGGCCTCCTCCCTTTTTCACCGGCAAGAAGCTTTTTGGACCTAGCCTATTACCCATTAGAACCCAGCCTATTACCCATTAGAAGTAAAAGTGGTTGTAATCCCCCTTTAAACTTTGCTTTGTGACTGGCACAACACAAGCCAAGTGCGAATGGTCAGTATGAAAGAGCTTGGGTGGCAGAGTAAAGAGAAAACCATTGTCCCATTCCTGAGTCAAACAGGGCTGATGCCATTGGCTAGCTGGGGCACAATGTGGAAAACTAAGCAGATGTAGATGAATACCTGAATATATCTCTGGGAATGCAATACGGAGCAGAAGGGTAAGCTCTGTGAAGTAGATGTGTATGACGATACACATCAGACTGCAGATCTCACCCATTCACGTTGCTTAACTTTCAATGCAAAGCATGTGAATATGCATATATATGTACACCCAATCCACATTTTGCCCTAGCATTTTACCCTACCTACAGGTGACTAGAGCTGTCTTGGGCCAATTGTCTTGCATGAAATCACCAATGAAGGTTAGCAAGGCAGGACCTAGTAAGATCACCATGTTTGATATATGATCCCTGATTGGTTAGGACAGAAGTCCCCAACCCCAGCCTTTTTGAGCTTGCAGGCACCTTTGGAATTAAAACACTCTGCGCTGGGCCAAGCCACAAAATGGCAGCCACAGGAAGCAAAGCCAGCCACAAAATGGCTGCCACAGCTTACCTTCAGTCACACAATGAAGATCCTTGTGCTCTGGATCTGCATAGCCAATCCATGCTCCAAGGGCCAATCAGGAACCTTGCTGGGCAAACCCCCCACCTGGCCTAACCAACTTTCCAGAAATATTTCGCAGGTACCAGGAAAAGAGTCAGTAATTGCCATGGTGCCTACATGTTAGGAACTCCTGGGTTCAGATTATTACATGATAAAGTCCTGTCAAGTATGATACAGCACCTAAGAATCAGATGGTCAGGTCAATATCTGAAAAATGTGGGATAATTTTTTAACTAAAGAAGAAAAAGGAATACAGAACGAAAACTTAATTAAAAACCCAAAAGGTTAAATACATACAAACTGGAAGGCCCAATCTTAAAACCAGTAGATATAGAATGTTAACATATAGATAATACAGGTTATCAAAAATGCATGCATGTATTACAAAATGATTTAAAAACCATTGTAGGCCCAAATGTAGCCTCTATAAGAATTAAAATCATACAATATTCACAAATAGGACCTATGTGACCCAAAAGCAGATGTATTTCAGCCAACTGGCCTTCTTCAGTGGTCAAACATAAAGATTGTACATAGGCTCAATGCTGCAATAATAATATAAAGCCAAGTAAAAAAAATATTATAATACTTATCAGTGGCTCAGTGCTAAGGTGTATTAGACAGGCCTTATAACTTATCGCCTTGCATCCTAATCAGGTGTATATAAGCTAGACAGTACTGTATTAATATGCTTTCCAATTTTGGTCCAAAACATACAATTTCCAACGCAATCTAGGGCCTCTGTAAAAATAAATATTAAATCATTAATA
Source organism: Gekko gecko (assembly GCA_029375565.1). Lineage (NCBI taxonomy): Eukaryota > Metazoa > Chordata > Lepidosauria > Squamata > Gekkonidae > Gekko > Gekko gecko. Next base: position 45,268,631 of record JAPDNY010000015.1, on the reverse strand, counting down.
TACTTAATATTATTCTTCTGAGATTTAATTATTGCCCCTATAACTTTTGCCACAGAAAGACTAGCAGAATCATTTGTATCCAATAATAATCACATCACCTATGCCCTCATACCTTCACATGCCTCATTGGGCATTTCTGTATTTTTAAATAAAGGGGTTATCAAACTGGCCCTCAATTTGTTAAATGTAGGACACTCCATAATCATATGTTCAATAGTTTCAACTCTGTCATACGAGCATCTGCATGTTCCATTTGAATATGGCACTTTTTTATATCTGCCCTTCAAGACTGCCTCAATTCCAGAGCAAAACTAAAACTCAGTGAAAAACTGGTGTAACACTAGCCTCTGTTGGCATTCTTTGTACTAAACTGAACTGCTGTCCAATCCATTTTTGGTACCAGATATGGGCAGACTTTCATCACAGGAATGCATGACTCTGCTTTATACCACATCAGACCATTAATGCCTCCAGATGTGTAGTCTCTACTTGAATTGGCAGCAGCTTTCTAAGGCTCCAAGCAGAGAAGGGTGTTTACCACCCTTGATCCCTTGGTATACTTGTAGTGACCACACTGGTGATAGAACCAGGGTCCTTTACTTTCAAATGGTGTTTTTGCTGAAGCAGGGAACATTCCCCTCTTAAAAGGGTGAGCCCCCTGCAATGTCTGCAGATTCATATAATTGCCACCATTTCCCAGAAGAAAAGGTGTTGGCAGGAGAAGAAAACCAGAAAAAAAACATAGGAGTGGTGATGGTGGTAGTGATGACGATGCTATAAGAATGCAGGGAAAGATGCAGGGGATAACTATGAGAGGAAGGGGAAGGAAAAGTAAGAAATAAAAGGGGACAAATGGGAAATATGATTTTGGATCTCTTTTCCAAGTTTTCTATACCATCTCAGCCGAATATTCGTTAGGTGAGCAAAGAACGATATTCGCAAAGAATATTTCACATCCTGTAGAAATTGAGATGAGAAGTCTACTGCAGCCATACTAACTCCATAGCAAAAAAGGTAAAGATTCCATCCGTCTAATCTGGAGACTCACAAACAGTACTGTGAGGTGGGGGGGGAGGATCTGTAAATCATTAATTCTCTGATGGAGCAACTGGTCTCTGAGGAGACCATCTTGTTTAGATGAAAAGCAGAGCAGCCCTCCACAGACAGGGTCCAATGGGCATTAATTTCCTGGAGGAAGGTTTCTGCAAAGCTTTGAAAACAGGGTTCACCGTTCACGTGAGAACTCATAAGAAATCCTCACACACATTCAGCAGTGCAGTCACTTGTCTCTTCTCTGCACAAATGAGATTGAAGTTTGGGATTTGACCCAAGGAATAATACAGGGCCCTTCATATGCTGGTACTGTGACATCCTCGTGTCCTTGACTGTGGGAGCAGCTGTCTGTGCACTGCTGAGGTACAGAAATGTTGATCGTTACCAAAGCAGAAGGGGGTGGCAGCGGGGAGGCAGAGAGGATCTGAGAGGGTGATGGTTGCTCATCGGCCAGTACAATAGAAACAGCTGAAAGATTTTATTTTCTGCTTCTCAAGAAGAGAAGATACTGCTGGTATTTCATTACCAAACTTGCAGCCTAAAGAGCACAGAAGGCATTCGATGGTCCACTGGGGAACCAATGGACGGTTTTCTGTGTTCCACCAATTGCTGTGATTTCTGAAAACTACCGTGAACTAGAGGGGATTTGTGCTGTTCCAGCAAAGCCTGTTCTAAAGAAAGACAATGTAGTAAGGATAACTTAGCATGGCATGGTTGTGCCAGAACTATCCCAAGGCCCTGAGCAGGTATTCTTGTATTGTGAACTGGTTGGAAAGGAAAGGTTTTACAAGGAAGAATAGCATATGCAAAACTGAAATCCCCGTAACCAGTCTAATTCACGTCATTTAATGATAAAAACACCCACTGCCAGAAGACGTAGTGATAGATACAGGAATAAACAGCATTAAAAGGGAATTATAAAGATTCACGGAGTATAAGTCTCTCAGTGGTTACTAGCCACGGTGACTGAGGGGAACCTCCATGTTCAGAGGCACTCCATCTCTGAATCACAGAGACAGGAGGCAACATGAGGGGAAGGTTTAGGCTTCTATGCTCTGTTGTTGGCCACTGTGTGGGACAGGATGCTGGCCTAGATGGACTATTGGTCTAATCCAGCAGGGCTCTTCTTAGGTTCTTATGTTCACTGAGGCTTCCCTGTTATGCAGATTAGTCTTTGGTCTTTGCCTATAAATGGTTCTCTTAACAGCAGTCATCCTTTCTCCCAGCAGCCCCTGCATGTGATATGCTAAGCCTAAACTATACTATTCCCAGCAGGTGCTTCATCTATGCCAAACATCAGAAGGAGCACCTTAGCAATGGACAGTGGGTGATTAGCCTCCTCGCAGACTGATGGTGCATTCTACATGGAGCTAGTCAATGGGACGACGATCCAGGAGTTCATTCTCCTGGGCTTCAGCATGGGACAACAGGGGCGAATGCTGCTTTTTGCCTTGTTTGCAGCTATCTACACCCTCACATTGGCTGAGAACTTCATTATCATCATGACAGTCATTCAAGACTCTCATCTGTCCCGCCTTCCCATGTACATCCTGCTGGGCAACTTCTCCTGCCTGGAGATGTGTTACGTTACTGCCACCGTGCCGAGAATGCTTTTTGACCTGTCTTTCACACATGGGGTCATCTCCTTCCATGCCTGCTTCATCCAGTTTTATGTCTTCTTCTCACTCGGAAGTACCGAATGTTTTTTCCTCTCAGCCATGGCCTTGGATCGGTATTTGGCCATCTGCCGCCCTCTGCAATACCCCAAGATTATGTCTCAAGATTCTTGCTATGCTCTAGTGGCTATTTGTTGGATCTTTGGTATTGTGTTGTATGTTGTACCAGTGGTTATGATCTCCAGGCTGTCTTTTTGTGGTCCCAACATTATTGACCACTTCCTTTGTGACCCTGGCCCCATCCTAGCCTTGGCTTGCCCTCCTATAGGGCATGTTGCCACCCTCTTCAGTGTTATGGCCTCATCTGTGTTGCTGGCCACCTTCCTCTTCATTGTTGTGTCCTATGGATTTGTAGGTGTCACCTTGGTGAAAGCCTCTAGCCAAAGTAGCCGTGGCAAGGGCTTCTCCATGGTCTCTTCCCACCTAGCAGTGGTGACCCTTTTCTTTGGCTCTGTTGCAGCTATGTATGCTGTACCCAATGGGGAGACTCATTCCACAGTCACTAAAGTGGTGACTCTGTTCTACTCATCGGTTACCCCTCTGCTTACAAACATAAGAACATAAGAGAAGCCAATGTTGAATCAGGCCAATGGCCCATCTAGTCCAACACTCTGTCACACAGCGGCCAAAATATACCAGGTGCCATCCGGAGGTCCAGCAGTGGGGCCAGGGCACCAGAAGCCCTCCCACTGCTGCCCCCTCCAGCACCAAGAATAGAGTGCATCACCTGCCCCAGACTGAGAGTTCCCATCCATACCCTGTGGCTAATAGCCACTGGTGGACTTCTGCTCCATATGTTTATCTAATTTCCTCTTGAAACTGTCCATGCTTGCAGCTGCCACGACCTCCTGTGGCAGTGAATTCCATATGTTAATCACTCTTTGGGTGAAGAAGTATTTCCTTTTATCTGTTTTAACCCGACTGCTCAGCAATTTCATAGAGTGCCCACGAGTTCTTGTATTGTGAGAAAGGGAGAAAAGTACTTCTTTCTCAACCTGCTCAATCCCATTCATAATCTTATAAACCTCGATCATGTCACCCCTCAGCCGTCGTTTCTCCAAGCTAAAGAGCCCCAAGCATTTTAACCTTTCTTCATAGGGAAGGTGTTCCAACCCTTTTATCATTCTAGTTGCCCTTCTCTGCACTTTTTCCAATGCTATAATATCCTTTTTGAGATGTGGTGACCAGAACTGTACACAGTATTCCAAATGAGGTCGCACCAATGATTTATACAGGGGCATGATGATACTGGCTGATTTGTTATCAATTCCCTTCCTAATAATCCCCAGCATAGCGTTGGCCTTCTTTATTGCAGCTACACATTGTGTAGACATTTTCAGCGAGTTATCCACTACGACTCCAAGATCTCTCTCTTGGTCAGTCTCTGCCAGATCAGACCCCATCAATGTGTATTTATATTTAGGATTTTTGGCTCCAATGTGCATCACTTTGCACTTGGCCACATTGAACCCCATTTGCCACGTTGACGCCCACTCACCCATCCTCAACAGATCCCTTTGGAGTGCCTCACAATCCTCCCTGGTTTTCACCACCCTGAACAACTTCGTGTCATCTGCAAATTTAGCCACATCACTGCTTACTCCCAATTCCAAATCGTTAATTAACCCCCTGATCTACTGTCTCAGGAATGATCAGGTAAAGGAAGCAATGGCCAAGCTCTTGAAAAAGAAAATAATAATAGCTGGTCAATGATTGTAAAGAAAGAAAGAAAGAAAGAAAGAAAGAAAGAAAGAAAGAAAGAAAGAAAGAAAGAAAGAAAGAAAGAAAGAAAGAAAGAAAGAATATAGTAAAATCAAAGGAATTAATACATGAATCTCTATATTTTTCTTGTTCTAGGAAGATCAGTTAGCAAAGGTTGTGTGAGTGATGGTCCTTTCTACCAGCGCATTCTTAAGGAATAGTTTTTCATTTATGTTTCCTGATCTGCACAAAGACTACCTCAGATCTCAACATTATACAGATATTGGTTCTACTGCTGTTGTTATTGTTCCTGTTATGATTCCTATTACATGGTGGGCAAATGCACAGAAACGTGGTCCTATACAGATGTGCATAACTAAGGTTTATAAGATTATGAATGGGATTGAGCAGGTTAAGAAAGAAGTCCTTTTCTCCCTTTCTCACAATACAAGAACTCATGGGCACTCCATGAAATTGCTGAGCAGTCGGGTTAGAACAGATAAAAGGAAATACTTCTTCACCCAAAGAGTGATTAACACATGGAATTCACTGCCACAGGAGGTGGTGGCAGCTGCAAGCATGGACAGTTTCAAGAGGGAATTAGATAAACATATGGGGCAGAAGTCCATCAGTGGCTATTAGCCACAGGGTATAGATGGGAACTCTCAGTCTGGGGCAGGTGATGCACTCTATTCTTGGTGCTGGAGGGGGCAGCAGTGGGAGGGCTTCTAGTGTCCTGGCCCCACTGCTGGACCTCCTGATGGCACCTGGTATATTTTGGCCGCTGTATGACAGAGTGTTGGACTAGATGGGCCATTGGCCTGATTCAACATTGGCTTCTCTTATGTTCTTATGTTAAGTAGCTGGGCAAATGTTAGTGGAGAGGGGCTGTGGATCAGTGTAGAGCATCTGCTTGGCATGCACAAGGTCCCAGGTTCAATCCCCAGCATCTCCAGTTAAAAGGACCAGGCTGTAGGTGATGTGACACACCTCTGCCTGAGACCCGGGAGTGCTACTGCCAATCTGAGCAGACAGTAACACAGGGAATTCACTACCACAGAAGGTGGTGGCTTCTACAAACATGGACAGCTTCAAGGGAGAATGGATAAGCATATGGAGCAGAGGTCCGTCAGTAGCTTTTAGGCACAAGGAATAGATGGAACGTTATGCCTGCAACAGTGATGTTCTGTATTCTTGGTGCTTAAGGGGCAACAGTGGGAGGGCTTCTGAAGCTCTGGCCCCACTGGTGGACCAAATTCTATGTCAAGAATCCCTCATGGCTTTCTCCCATACACAAGTTTGAACAGGCCGAACCCCATGGAATCCTGTGGGGCTTCCCAGATCACAAACATCAAAGGGTCGATATAAAGGTCCCATGCAGTTGGCCATTCACATGCTAACTTCCTCAGCATTGATTTTATGGTTTTGTTCAAACATTCCAACAGTCCATTCATTTGAGGGTGGTGTAAAGAGATGAAGATCTGGCAGGTCTGTAAAACTTAACAAACTTGTTGCATCAAGGTGGCTGTAAAAGGGCTACCTCTGTCCATTACAATCTCCTGAAATAAGCACACAGGAAAGGAGAAATGCATTAGGGCCTTAGCCACCCCTGAACTTCTCATGTTCCAAAAGGGAAAGGCCTCAAGGTACAGGGTGGCATAGTCCACCAGCACGAAAAGACATAGGGAGCCCCAAGATGTGCAGGGGAGGGGACCTACAAAGTCCATAGTGACTTGACCAAAAGGAGTGTGGATGATGGGTAAAGGGAAGAGAGGGGGCTGCAGTGCCATGTGTCCCAATGTCCACTGGCACACCTCACAGGACTTACAGAAGTCCTGGACATCGTTGGCCACCACCGGCTAAAAGAATTGGGTTAAGTATCAAAATTCCCTCTAAGCTGTGCTAGGGAGGCTGGCATAAAAAAATTTAGCTGCTGGCTCAGGGAATTTAATGTTCTGATCACATTAATGCATTTTCCCTCCACTGGAAACAATGGTGCAAATGTGGTGCCTCTACCTCAAAAGACAACCCCACTCTCAGAGCCCCAGATACTCCTGGATCAATTCTCCATTATAGCCTACTAGGAATAAGGCCTGTTGTGGAATTAAATACAATGAGCTCTAGAAAGAGGCTGTGGGAGAGTGCCCCAGCCTAAGGCATTCAGCATCAAATTGCAGCCTCAGTAGGATATAATGACGGACTCCACCATTTTCTGCAAAGGAACTGATCTCTGCTGCCTCACCTGGAGATTGGCAACAATGGTTCCTCAGGAGGAAAGGGCTGGTTTAGAGGGTGGAGTCTATGGCATTGTACCTATCTAAGGTCCCACCCCTCATCAAACCCCACCCTCTCCAGGCTCCACCCCTCAAATCTCCAGGAATTTCCCAACCTGGAGTTGTCTACCCTATCTCCCTCCCAGCCAACCATCAACTTACTTGCCCCTCTGATTTCAGCTTTCCATTTCCTCCCCCTCCCTGCTGGAAAGCAGTTGTAATCCTGAGTGATCTCTAGCCCTCCAGACTGGCAACAATGGTTCCCCAGGGGGAACAGTACAGTTTTCCTCTGCAATGGGGACCAAAGCAGCTTACATCATTCTCTTCTCCCCTTTTGACTTGCACAGCAACCCTGTTCTACTGACAGAACAAGCTTGGTTGCCTAGCAACAGGCACTGAGGGGAAAGTAACATTGTCGGCTCAAAGTAGGGAAATACCAGGAGATTTGAGAGGGCAGATCCAGTAGAGGGCAGCATTTGGGGAGTGGAAGGGCTCAGCAGGGTATAATATCATAGGGTCTACCCTCCAAAGTAGCCATTTTCTCCAGGGGAACTGATCTCTGCCATCTGGAAATCAATTGTAGCAGTGGGAGATCTCCAGGTCCCACATGGAGATTGGCAAGCCTAGGGGAAAGTCAGCTGCACAGCAGGGGGGTTGAAAAGAATGGTTTGATGGCCACTGGCCCACCTCAGTAGCCAGCCAGCCATGGTGGAGAAAAATAGGAGAGAGCCATTTTCATAGTTTATTCTGACAGGAAAGTGGCCAAGCTGGCAGTGGGCAGGGGAGGGGGTACAGTGAATGTCTGTGACTGGCCCCTAATCACAGCTTCCATAGCAAGAACCTAGGCCTGGCAGACCCTGCTCTGAAGCACTATTTATTATTATTATTATTATTATTATTATTATTATTATTATTATTATTATTATTATTATTATTATTATTATTATTATTATTATTATTTTCAATTTGTATCAGTGGCTTAAGGCTAAAATGTATTATAGAGGCTTCATAAGATATTGCCTTGTGTCCTAATCAGGTGTATACTGCAATAATATGTAATAGTTCTTCCAATTTTGGTCCAAAAGATACAACTTCTGATTAAATCTAGATCCCATGTAAAACTCTATATAAAATAAAATACCTTACTTAATATTATTCTTCTGATATTTAATTACTGCCCCTATACATTTTGCCACAAAAAGAGTAACAGAATCATTTCTAACCAATAATAACCACATCACCTATGCCCTCATACCCTCAAATGCCTCCTTGGGCATTTCTGTATTTTTAAATAAAGGAGTAATCAAAGTGGCCCTCAGCTCCTTAAATATAGGACACTCCATGATCACATGTTCAATAATTTCAGCTTTGTCATATGAGCAGCTACATGTTCTATTTGAATATGGCATTTTTTTATATCTGCCCTCCAAGACCACCTCATTTTCAGAGCAAAACTAAAACTCAGTCAAAAACTGGTGCAACATTCGTCTCTGTTGGCATTCTTTGCACTAAAGTGAATTGCTGTCCAGTCCATTTTTCAGTAGAAGATATGCGCAGACTTTCACCAGAGGAAGACATGAATTTGCCTAATACCACATCAGACCATTAATGCATCCAGATGAGTGGTCTCTACTTGAATTGGCAGCAGCTTTCTGAGGCTCCAAGCAGATAAAGGTGTTTACCACCCTTGAACCCTTGATACACTTGTAGTGACCACACTGGTGATAGAGTCAGGGTCCTTTGCTTCCCCTTCTAAAGGGGAGAGCCCCCTCCACTGTCTGCAAATTCATATAACCGCTGCCATTTTCCAGAAGAAAAGCTGTTGACAGGAGAAGAAAACCAGGGGAAAAAACATAGGAATGGTGGTGGCGATGAAGATTATGTTATAAGAATGTGGGGAAAGATGCAGGCGGTAATTATGAGATGAAATGGAAGGAAAAGTAAGAAAAAAGGGGGACGAATGGGAAATACAATTCTGAATCTGTTTTCCAGTGTTTCCACATCATCGCAGCCAAATATTCGTTAACCAAGCAAAGAATGATATTCGCAAAGAATATTTCACATTCTGTAGAAATTGAGATGAAAAGTTTACTGCAGCCCAACGAACTCCGTAGCAAAAAAGGTAACAATTCCATCTGTCTGATCTAGAGACTCACAAACAGTACCCTGAGGTGGGGGGAGGCGCTGTAAATCATTAATTCTCTGATGGGGCAACCGGTCTCTGAGGAGACCATCTTGTTTAGATGAAAAGCAGAGCAGCCCTCCACAGACAAGGTCCCACGGGCCATTAGTTTCCTGGAGGAAAGCTTCTGCAAAGCTTTGGAAACAGGGTTCACCATTCATGTGAGAACTCATAAGAAATCCTCACACACATTCAGCAGTGCAGTCACTTCTCTCTCTTCTGCACAAATGACATTGGAGCCTCGGGTTTCACAGAAGCAATAATCCAGGGCCCTTCATATGCCGGTATTGTGACTTCCTCATGTCCTTGACTGGGAGCAGCTGCCTGCGCACTATTGAGGTACAGGAACTTGGATTATTACCAAAGCAGAAGCGGGTGGCAGAGGGGATCTGAGAGGGTGAAGGTTTCTCATTGGCCAGTGTACAAGAAGTGTCTGAAAGATTTTAATTTCTGCTTCCCAAGAACAGAAGATACTGCTGGTTTTTCATTACCAAACACGCAGTCTAAAAGACCATGGAAGGCATTTGATGGTCCACTGGAGAACCAATCAGTAGTTTCCAGTGATCCACCAATTGCTGTGATTTCTGGAAACTACTGTGGACTAGATGGGATTTGTTCTGGTCCACCAAAGCATGTTCTTAAGAAAGAGGGCATAGTAAGGGTCACTTAGCATGGCATGGTTCTGCCAGAATTGGCCCCAGGTCCTGAGTAGGTATTCTTGTATTGTGAACTAGAAACATGTTGGAATGGATAGGTTTTACAAGGAGGAATAGCATATGCAATTTGAAATCCCCATAACCAGTCTAATTCACATCATTTAATGATAAAACACCCACTGCCAGAAGATGTAGTGATAGCCATAGGAATAAACAGCTTTAAAAGGGAATTATATAGATTTACGAAGGATTCGTCTAGCAATGTCTACTTGCCATGGTGACTGAGGGGAACCTCCATGTTCAGAGGCACTAAATCTCTGAATCCCATAGCAGGGAGGCAACATCAGAGGGAAGTCTTGGCTTCTATGCCCTGTTGTTGGCCCTCCAGAGGAACTCGGTGTCTCCTGTGTGAGACAGAATGCTGGGCTAGATGGACCACTGGGCTGATCCACCAGGACTTTTCTGAGGTTCTTTTGTTCAGTGGAAAAAACAAGAGAAGTGTTGGCTTCCCTGTTATGCAGATTAGTCCTTGGCCTTTGCCTGTAAATGGCTCTCTTAACAGCAGTCAGCCTTTCCCCTAGCAGCAACTGCATGCCGTATGCTAAGCCTAAACTATACTATTCCCAGCAGGTGTTTCATCTATGCAAAAATCAGAAGGAGCACCTTAGCAGTGGACAATGGACGATTAGCCTCCTCGCAGACTGATGGTGCTTTCCACATGGAGCTAGTCAATCGGACGATGGTCCAGGAGTTCATTCTGCTGGGCTTCAGCGTGGGACAACAGGGACGAATGCTGCTTTTTGCCTTGTTCACAGCTATCTACACCCTCACTTTGACTGAGAACTTCATTATCATCATGATAGTCATTCAAGACTCTCATCTGGCCTGCCTTCCCATGTACATCCTGCTGGGCAACTTCTCCTTCTTGGAGATGTGTTATGTTACTGCCACCGTGCCGAGAATGCTTTTTGACCTGTCTTTCACACATGGGGTCATCTCCTTCCATGCCTGTTTCATCCAGTTATATGTCTTCTTCTCACTTGGCTGTACCGAATGCTACTTCCTCTCAGCCATGGCTTTGGACCGGTATTTGGCCATCTGCCACTCTCTGCAATACCCCAAGATAATGTCCCAAAATTCTTGCTATGTTCTAGTGGCTGCTTGTTGGATCTTTGGTGTTCTCTTGCATGTTGTACCAGTGGTTTTGATTTCCAGGCTGTCTTTTTGTGGTCCCAACATTATTGACCACTTTCTTTGTGACCCTGGCCCCATCCTAGCCTTGGCTTGCCCTCCTATAGGGTATGTTGCCACCCTCTTCAATGTCACAGTCTCCTCTGTGCTACTGGCCACCTTCATCTTCATTGTTGTGTCCTATGGATTTGTAGGTGTCACCTTGGTGAAAGCCTCTAGCCAAAGTAGCCGTGGCAAGGGCTTCTCCACGGTCTCTTCCCACCTAGCAGTGGTCACCCTTTTCTTTGGCTCTGTTGCAGCGATGTATGCTGGTCCCAATGGGGAGAGCCATGCCACGGTCACTAAAGTGGTGACTCTTTTCTACTCATCGGTTACCCCTCTGCTTAACCCCCTGATCTACTGTCTCAGGAATGATCAGGTAAAGGAAGCAATGACCAGGTTCTGGAAAAAGAAAAGGCTCATGTAGGAAAATCAAAGAAAATAATACCTGACTCTCTATATTTTTGTTGTTCTAGGGCAATAAGTTACCAAAGATTGTGTGAGTGCTGATCCTTTCTACCAGTGCATTCTTAAAGACTGGTTTTTCATTTATGTTTCCTGATCTGTATGAAGACTATCTCAGATCTCAACATTATAAAGATATTGTTTCTACTGCTGTTGTGATGGTTCCTGTTATGATTCTTATTAAAGGGTGGACAAATGCACAGTAACGTGCTCCTATACAGATGTGCATAACTGAGTAGCTGGGCAAATGTTAGTGGAGAAGGGAAGAGTCTCAGTAGTAGAGCATCTGTTTGGCATGCACAGGGCCCCAGGTTCAATCCCCAGCATCTCCAGTTAAAAGGACCAGGTTGTAGGTGATGTGGCAGACCTCTGTCTGAGACCCGGGAGTGCTGCTGCCAGTCTGAATAGACAGTAACTCATGAAATTCACTGCCACAGGAGGTGGTGGCTTCTACAAGCATGGATAGCTTCAAGAGTGGATTGGATAAACATATGGAGAAGCGGTCCATCTGTCCGTCAAGGAATAGATGGAGAACTATGTCTGGGGCAGTGATGCTCTGTATTCTTGGTGCTTAGGGGGAAAACAGTGGGAGGGCTTCTGGAGTTCTGGCCCAATTTTTTAAAAAAAGATTTTTATTTTTCAGAAAAAGTAAAGAAATAAGAAATAACATATTCAACAAAGAAAAGTCAACAAACAACAAACTTGAAGTCTGTACTTATTACTTCCGCTTACATTTGTCTAAATCAAATCAATACTGTATACACGTTTGATGTTTTAGATTTCATGTTCAGAACTTACAACCTATTTCTAACACTTCTTACGATAGTCTTCCAAACATTTATGAACTCTTGCCCAGTTCTTTTCAAAAGTTTCTTCTTGTTTTTCTTGTAAAATCAGTTTATCTATTTCTGCTGTTTCCAATAATGTGTAGATTATTTCTTCTTTTGATGGGACTTCTTCCTTTTCCCAATATTTTGCATATAAAATTCTAGACATAGTTATTACATGTATAAGTATATATGTATCCTTTACCATGTTTGATGAAATCCAGGCCATATCTAGTCTTGACCAGGATTTGTGCCTGGATGAAAAATAAGTAAAGTCTGCTTTTTTATGTTCCTAATCCTCCATACATCCACCAGTGCAGATCCCTCCACTAATTGGAAAAAAGGCAGCTGCAGGAAGGAAAGCCAGCCACAAAACGGCTGCCACACCTTACCTTCAGTCACACAATGAAGATCCTTGTGCTGGGGATCTGCATAGCCAATTCATTCTCCAATGGCCAATCAGGAGCCCCGCCTGGCCTCACCCACTTTCCAGAAACACTTGGCGAGCACCAGGAAAGGTGTCAGCAGTTGCCAGGGTGCCCACAGGCACCATGTTATGGACGGCTGAGTTCAGCTTATTGCATGCAAAACTCCTGTCAAGTATGACACAGCTCCTAAGAAGCAGTTGATTATCAAGTCAATATTTGAAAAATGTGGGATAGGTTTTTTAAATTAGAAAGGAAAAAGAAGGGGAACAAAAGACTTAACCCAAGAAATATTTATTTATTTTTATTACCTTTATATCTCACCCTATCCCATAATTACCTAAGAACCCCAAAAGTTAAATACATACAAATAGGAGGGCCCAGTCTGAAAATCAATAGATATAGAACATTAACATATAGATAATACAGGTTATCGAAACCACAGATTTAATACAAAATGATTTTAAAACAGTTATAGGCCCAAATATATCCTCAATAATAATTAAAATTGTAAAATATTCACAAATAGAAGCTTATATGACCAAAAAGTTGAAGCGTTTCAGCTAACTGGCCTTCTTCAGTGGTCAAACATAAATAATACACATAGGTTCAATGTTGCAATAATAAAACAAAGTATTAATCAATATAGGACCAAGAAAATTATAATACTTATCAAGGTTCAAGGCTAAAATGTACTATAGTGGCCTCATAAGATATCACTTTGTGTCCTAATCAGGTGATTATAACCTAGATGATACTGCAATAAGATGCCTTCTAATTTTGGTCCAAGAGATACAACTTCCAATAAAATCTAGAGCCCATGTAAAAATAAATATAAAATAAAAGAAGACCTTACTTAATATTATTTTTCTGATACTTAATTATTGCCCCTTTAAATTTTGCCACAGAAAGAGAAGCAGAATCATTTGTATTCAATAATAACCACATCACCTGCACCCTCATACCTTGAAATGCCTCATTGGGTATTTCCATATTTTTAAATAAAGGAGGGATCAAACTGACCCTCAATTCATTAAATATAGGACACTCCATGATGACATGTTCCATACTTTCAACTGTGTCATATTAGCAGCTACATGTTCTATTTGAATATGGCAGTTTTTTATATCTGCCCTCCAAGACCACCTCATTTTCAGAGCAAAATTAAAACTCAGTGAAAAACTGGTGTAACACTAGTCTCTGTGCACATTCTTTGTACTAAACTGAACTGCTGTCCCATCCATTTTTTCAGTACCAGATCTGTGCAGACTTTCACCAAGGGAAGATATAAATTTGCATTATACCATCTCAGACCATTAATGCATCCAGATGAGAAGTTTCTACTTGAACTGGCAGCAGCTTTCTGAGGCTCCAAACAGAGAACGTCCAACCCTTGATCCCTTTATATACTTGTAGTGACCACACCAGGGTGCTTTCCTTACAAATGGTGTGCTTGCTGAAGCAGGGAACATTCCCTTCCTAAAGGGGTGAGCCCCCTGCACTGTCTGCAAGTTTATAAAATCACCACCATTTTCCAGAAGAAAAGGTGTTGACAGGAGAAGAAAGCCAGGGGAAATAGGTAGGAATGGTGGTGGTGGTGCTGATTATGCTACAAGACTGCAGGGAAAGATGCAGGAGCAGGGCCGGCTCGCCCACTAGGCGAGCTAGGCGCTCGCCTAGGGTGCCGGCCCTGCAGGGGTGCCAAAATGCCCCCCCGTGAAAAGCCCCCCTTCTTGCCCAGCGGCGGCAGCCCTGGCTTTCCTGGGTGCCTCGCAGTCACAAGGCACCCAGAAGAGCCAGCGCCGCCGCTGGGAGGGAAGGGGCAGGTGTTCTAACCCTGCCCCTTCCCCAGCTCTCCTGGGCGCCTCGCAGCTGCAAGGTGCCCAGGAGAGCTGGCACCGTCACTGGGAGGGAAGGGGCGAGGGTTCTAACTCCACCCCTTCCCCGGCCCTCCTGGGCACCTCGCAGCTGCGAGGCGCCCAAGAAAATGGCGCTGGGCCATCTCCAGGCCCCACCGGGAGGTTGGCATCCCTGGTGGGGTGGGCGCCCCAGGCTGTCCTGCCTAGGGCGCCCAGACACCTGGGGCCAGCCCTGTGCAGGAGATAACTGTGAAAGTAAAGGGATGGAAAAGTAAGAAATAGAAGGGGATGAACAGGAAATATGATTTTGGATCTCTTTTCCAGCATTTCTATACTGTCTCAGCCAAATATTCATTCAGTGAGCAAAGAACAACATTCACAAACAATATTTCATGTTCTGTAGAAATTAAGATGAAAAGTCTGTTGCAGCCCAGCTAGCACCATAGCAAAAAAGGTAAACACTACATCCATCAGATCTGGGGACTCACAAACAGTACTCTGAAGTGGGGGGAGGCTTTGTAAATTATTAGTTCTCTGATGGGGCAACTGGTCTCTGAGGAGACCATCTTGTTTAGATGAAAAGCAGAGCAGCCTCCCACAAACAAGGTCCCAAGGGCCATTAATTTCCTGGAGGAAAGCTTCTGCAAAGCTTTGGAAACAGGGTTCAGCCTTCATGTGGAAGCTCATAAGAAATCTTCACACGCATCCAACAGTGCAGCCACCTGTCTCTCCTCTACACAAATGAGACTGAACCCTGGGTTTGACACAAGGAATAATGCATGGCTCTTCATATTCTGGTACTGTGACTTCCTCATATCCTTCACTGTGGGAGCAGCTGTCTGTGCATTCCTGAGGTAAAGGAACATGGATTATTACCAGAACAGAAGGTGGTGACAGCGGTGATCTGAGAGGGTGACGGTTGCTCATTGGCCAGTAGGCAAGAAATACCTGAAAGATTTTAATTTCTGCTTCCTGAGAAGAGAAAATACTGCTGGTTTTTTTCATTACTAAACATGCAGTCTAAAAGACCATAGAAGGCATTTGATGGTCCACTGGGGAACCAATGAACAGTTTCTTGTGATCCACCAATTGCTGTGGTTTCTGAAAACTACTGTAGACTAGATGATATTAATAGTGGTCTAGCAAAGCGTGTTCTTAAGAAAGACAATGTAGTAAGGATAACTTAACATGGCATGGCTGTGCCAGAAATGTCCCCAGGTCCTGAGTAGTTATTCTTGCACTGTGAACGAGTTGGAATGGAAAGGTTTTACAAGGAAGAATACCATATGCAAAACTGATATCCCCCTAACCAGTCTAATTCACATCATTTAATGATAAAACACCCACAGCTAGAAGATGTAGTGATGACCACAGGAATAAATAGCTTTAAAAGGGAATTATATAGATTCACAGAAGATAAATCTACCTACTAGCCATGGTAACTGAGGGAAACCTCCATGTTCAGAGGCACTAAACCTATGAATCCCAAAGCCAGGAGGCAACATCAGGGGCAGGCCTTGGCCTCTATGCCCTGTTGTTGGCCCTCCAGAGGAACTGGTTGTCTCCTGTGTGAGACAGGATGCTAGGCTAGATGGACCTCTGGTCTGATCCAGCAGGGCTCTTCTTGGGTTCTTAGATTCTCTGTTATACAGATTAGTCTTCAGTCTTTGATTATAAATGGTTCTTTTAACAGCAGCCATCTGTTCCTCCGGCAGCACCTGCATGCCCTATGCTAATCCTAAACTGTACTATTCCCAGCAGGTGTTTCATCTATGCCAAACATCAGAAAGCACATGTTAGCAGTGGACAATGGGTGATTAGCCTCCTCGCAGACTGATGGTGCATTCCACATGGAGCTACTCAATGGGACGACAGTCCACGAGTTCATTCTGCTGGGCTTCAGTGTGGGACAACAGGGGCGAATGCTGCTTTTTGCCTTGTTCACAGCTATCTACACCCTCACTTTGGCTGAGAATGTCATTATCATCATGACAGTCGTTCAAGACTCTCTTCTGGCCCGCCTTCCCATGTACATCCTGCTGGGCAACTTCTCCTTCTTGGAGATATGTTATGTCACTGCCACTGTGCCGAGAATGCTTTTTGACCTGCCTTTCACACACGGGGTCATCTCCTTCCATGCCTGCTTTGTCCAGTTTTATGTCTTCTTCTCACTTGGCTGTACTGAATTGTTCTTTCTCTCAGCCATGGCCTTGGATCGGTATTTGGCCATCTGCCACCCTCTGCAATACCCCAAGATAATGTCCCAAGACTCTTGCTATGCTCTAGTGGCTGCTTGTTGGCTCTTTGGTGTTCTGTTGCATGTTGTACCAGTGGTTTTGATCTCCAGGCTGTCTTTTTGTGGTCCCAACATTATTGACCACTTCCTTTGTGACCTTGGCGCCATCCTAGCCTTGGCTTGCCCTCCTATAGGGTATATTGGTCCCCTCTTCCATGTCATTGTCTCCTCTGTGTTGCTGGCCACCTTCCTCTTCATTGTTGTGTCCTATGGATTTGTAGGTGTCACCTTGGTGAAAGCCTCTAGCCAAAGTAGCTGTGGCAAGGGCTTCTCCACAGTCTCTTCCCACCTAGCAGTGGTGACCCTTTTCTACGGCTCTGTTGCAGCGATGTATGCCGGTCCCAATGGGGAGAGCCATGCCACGGTCACTAAAATGGTGACTCTTTTCTACTCATCAGTTACCCCTCTGCTTAACCCTCTGATCTACTGTCTCAGGAATGATCAGGTAAAGGAAGCAATGACCAGGTTCTTGAAAAAGAAAAGGCTCATATAGGAAAAGCAAAGGAAATAATACATGACTCTATAAATAATACATGATTTTACAGCAATCAGTTACCAAACGTTGTGCAAGTGATGGTCCTTTCTATTAGTGCATTCTTTTTTTAAAATACATTTTTATTAATTTTCCCCACAACACAAACCAAAAACAAAATACCAAAACAAAGGAGCCTAATACCTTGTAATTTATCTGTTCCTTTACAATATAACTATTGCGCTGTAACTAATAATTTCGCAACCTTAAATCAAATACTACATTGATATGTTCATTGAACCTTTTAGAACTATCCAACAATTTATATCCTTCATGATGTATCGTCTTTTCATAGATGCAATCTTGCTTTAAAACCATCATATAGATCGCAAGCTCAAAGTTTGACTATCTCTATTTTCCACCTTTCAACCTGTTAGTCTATTTCAATCAGTTTTCCCCTCAAAAAAATTAAAATAGGCACATCTGTCCATTCATTTCTCTCCTATTGTCCACTACTCTTTCCCTTAGAATTTAATATAGTTTCAATATAGTTTCAATATGGTTTCTTACCCTCTACTGAGGAGAGACCATACATCAAAAGTACATCAAAAATACATCATCAACAACTTCTAAGGTATTACAATTTCGCCATAACTCTTGATTCTTACAACTGTCTTTGCACCACTTAAGTACATTGGAAAATTACATTACATTTGCGATTTATATACCGCTCTCTCCATACGGCTCAGAGCAGTTTACAGAACACATAGTTGTTGTTTTTTATCTATACTAGGGACACAGTGATAAGGGAGGTGTATGCCTAACACGACACCCGACAGCAGGATCTATTGGCTTCAGTGGTAGATTCTCTCTCTCTTTTGGGCAAAGAAATCTCAATGCCGAGGCACAGATCTTCTTGCAATAACGACTTCTTCCGGAAACGGCCCCCTCAGCGCGTGATTGCAGAACTCAGCTTCTCGTCCAATCAGCTCCAGCCTCGCTGTGCCTCCACGCCTCTCCGGGACCAGTTTCCATGCTTGTGCTCGCCGCTCATCATTCACTGCTGTTGCTGCCGCCATCTTTGCCAGCCCGTCGCCACTGCTTCAGCCACTGCTAACATCGATCCCAAGGGAGGGAGGGAAGGGTGCCCCCCACTCGTAAGGAGCAGGTACACATTTATCTATTTGCCCATATGGTCTTCCGAACCGCTGGGTGGGTGGGAGCTGGGGCAATGGGCCGGGAGCTCACCCCGGCCACGGTGGGACTCAAACAGCCGTTGGCTTGTTCGGTTAGATAACCTTGTAGGCTTTAACACCTTGCGCCACCACTCCCATATTTAATTAGTTCCCATATTTCCTCCACCTCTTAGCCTATTACTAAATTTCCATCAACCTTCCCAAAAAAGAAAATAAAACATCAAGCAACACGCACTACCTTAATTCACATCAATCTTTTCTTCCTTATTTTCCCGTTCTTTGAGTACAGACCTTGTTAACTGTGTTGTCTTTACTTACATACTTAAGGGAAGCAATACACAGCACCAATTCTCTTACACTTTACTGTATTGCTTACACCCCCTCACAACGTCAGAGTGGTACGAGAAAATCTGGGATCAGTTTATAATGGGGAAAATAACACACAACTTAAAAATGAAATCTTGACTCACATTATTCCTTATTTACAGAGATGTGGCTCCCTGTATTAAGCTTTTTTGCTGAATGTGACATCTTACCTAGCAACTCAGTGTATCAGGATATGATTTCTCTATAATAGTTCATATTTGAATTTGAAACATGGCTTGACTGTTTATCTTGTGTATTTTGTGTATCTGTTACTTGATTATTTCACTAATTGTAGATTCTTGAATTGATAATCCTATAAGATTTCATACAGAAGGTTGTTATTTTTTTTGTCTTTCAGTTTTTGATTATTTTGTATTCTGATTGTTACTTAATATGTGTATGCAAAAAAATTTTAAAATAAAAAAATGTTTCGATCACATTAATGAATTTTCCCTCCACTGGAAATAATGCTGCAAATGTGGTGCCTCTACCTCAAAAAACAACACACACACACACACCCGAGCCCCAGATACTCCTGGATCAATTCTCCATTATAGCCTAATAGGAATAAGGCCTGTTGTGGAAATAAATACAATGAGCTCTAGAAAGAGGCTCTGGGAGAGTGCCCTGGCCTTGGGCACGCAGCGTCAATTTGCTGTGGCAACCTCAGCAGGGTATAATGACACAGACTTCACCATTTTCTCCAGAGGAACTGATCTCTGCTACCTCACCTGGACATTGGCAACAATAGTTCCCCAGGAGGAAATGGCTAGTTTGGAGGGTGAAGTCTATGGCATTGTACCTGTCTGAGGTCCCAACCCTCATCAAACCCCACCCTCTACAGGCTCCATCCCTCAAATCTCCAGGAATTTCCCAACCTGGAGGTGACAAGCCTATCTCCTTCCCAGCCAACCATCAATCTACCTTTATCTGTCCCTCTAATTTCAGCAATAAAACAGTAAACACAATAAAATATACATAAACAACTACCTAACATCATAAAATTCTAACAAGCACAATGCAAATGATGGTGGCATTCAGGCACTAACTGCTATGCCTAGGGTAGCTAACATCCAGGTGGAGCCTGAAGATCACCAGGTATCACAACTGAACTCCAGACAAAAGATCTCCCCCCCGGATAAAATAACTGCTCTGGAGGGTGCACTGTATGGCATTCTGTTCAGCTGAGGGCTCTCCCCTCCCCAAACTCTGACTTCCTTAGACATAGAATATCCAGGAATACCCCAACCTGGAGCTGGCAACCCTACTCAGGACTTGCCCCAATGAATTCTAAAGATGGTGGGTTTTGTCCCCTGAGGGAATCAATCATTGTCTGGCAAGGAGACTAAAGACAGTAGCTGTCTTCACCAGAGCAAAGCAATCTTCTTCTGAGGAAAGTTTTGGCAGGCACTGCTTCTTTGAGCAGGACTCAGGCAATGCAGCCAGTGGATAGGGACAGCTTCTGAGTGACACATCATGAAGCCAACTGATTTAGAGGCATGTGGAATGTTCAGAAAGTACCTCACCACTACTCAGTTATATATAAGGAAAGATGGGTCCGTTGACTAGAATGGCTCCCATAGGCTATAATGGAGCTGGGGAAAATAGTAGGGTTTTTTGCACACTTCTTATGCTTTTCAGTATGATTTGTAAATTCACTTGAATCACAGGAAAAGTGGGATATAAATATCTGAATAAATAAAAAGTTTGGGCAGGTTTAAGCAACTTCCTGTTTGTTAGGTTAGTTTCCCCCCTTAAGTGCTGGTATGTTTTCAAAGGCTCAGCACAGGGCAAAAGTCCAAGGCCATGTCTACCAATACAGTGGACTGGAGTGGGTAGACCTGTTCACCAGAGGCCAGGTCTACCAATATAGTGGAACGGGGTGGGTAGACCTGTTCTCTGCAGGCCTGGTCTACCCCCATAGAGGCCAACATTTTCTGTAATGAAATTTGACCTGATTCTGTTTTCTCTCCTAATGTTTGAATGATTCTTAAAATATCATTTAAATATAGTTTCAAAGAATTCATCCTGAGATTTTTACAAGGTTATGGAAATAATCTAAAAAAACCCCTAATTTATGTGATCGGCAAATGTAGACTTGCTCACAACTTCAATGCTACTAGCTTTTTTCACTCACGAAGTAGAATTTTTGCTCACAGCACTGTGGAGCTTAGAGGGAACATTGGTTAGTACTGATAATAAAGTGTTCCAGGTTCCCCGATGTCCTGACCAAGGGGGGTCGTGGGCTGAGGCCAAAACTTACAAGCACTATTCAGCCAGAATGAGGAACTGTAATACACATATACAAATGTTGTTATATAAAATTATGGTTGCATTTATTTCTACCTTGCCATTATATCGCATGACGCATAAGAGCCAAAATAATATTCCTCCCAAAGAGTTTACAATCTAAATTTCAATCACAGGAGAGGATAGCCAAGGGAGAGGAATGGGAGAGGCAAGCATAACAAGCGATGCTTAAAGATGTGGCCTTGCTGACGGAACATGGCCTACACAGATGATATTTTTTTGGCTACTGACAAATTATCTCATCACTGAGCTGAAGCTCCTTGGGACAAAGACAACTCATGTTGGAGCTAACTTTGTATATGATGTAGACCATAATTCTTTGTGATCCTTTTACATTCTTCCAAATTTCAACATATTTAAAAAATGTCAGCATTTTCACTCTATCTCATCCAAGTTTCCTCCTTATTATAGTCCCCATCCCAGAATGCTGTCAATGCAGCTCACATGATTCCCAGCATAGTTTCTTTTGGGTTGGTCTGCTTCCTTTTTCACCAGCAGAGAAGCTCTTTGGACCCAGCCCATTACCCAGTAGAACTAGAAATGGTTATACTCTCACTTTGAACATTGCTTTGTGAATTGGAAGAATGCATTTCTCACCACGCCAAGTACAAATTTTCAATATGAAAGAGCTTGGATGGCAGAGTGGGTAAAGAGAAAACCACTCTCCCATTCCTGAGTAAAACAAGGCTGATGGCATTGGCTTGTTAGGGCACAATGTGGATAAGTAAGCAGATGGATACCTGAATATATCTCTGGGAAAGCAATAAGGAGCAGAGGGGTAAGTTGTATTAAGTGGATGTGTATGAGGATGTGTGCAGATCTTACCCATTCACATTGCTTAACTTTCAGTGCAAAGCACATGACCATATACATAGATGTACAACCAATCCACATTTCCCCCTAGCATTTCACATTTAACTACAGGTCACTAGAGCTGTCTTGGGGCAATCATCTTCCATGAAATCACTACTGAAGGTTATCAAGGCAGGGCCTAGTGAGATCACCATGTTCGATATATGATCACGATTGGTTAGGAAAGAAGTCCCCAACCACAACCTTTTTGAACTTGCAGGCACCTTTGGAATTAAAACACAAATAATATGCCTTCCAATTTTGGTCCAAAAGATACACCTTCCAATGAAATCTAGAGCCTGTGTAAAACTCTATATAAAATAAAATGATACCTTATTTAATATTCTGATATTCAATTATTGCTCCTATAAATTTTGTCACAGAAAGAGAAGCAGAATCATTTCTATTCGATAATAACCACATCGCCTGCGCCCTCATGCCTTCAAATCCCTCATTGGACATTTCCATATTTTTAAATAAAGGAGTAATCAAAGTGGCCCACAACTTGTTAAATATAGGACAATCAATAATCACACAATCAACTTTGTCATATGAGCAGCTATATATTCTATTTGAATATGGCACTTTTTTATGTCTGCCCTCCAAGACAACCTCATTTTCAGAGCAAAACTAAAACTCAGTGAAAAACTGGTGTAACACTAGCCTCTGTTGGCATTCTTTGCACTAAACTGAACTGCTGTCCAGTCCATTTTTCAGTACCAGATATGTGCAGACTTTCAGCAGAAGAAGACATGAATTTGCCTAACACCACATCACAACATTAATGCATCCAGATGAGTAGTCTCCACTTGAACTGGCAGCAGCGTTCTGAGGCTCCAAGCAGATAAAGGTGTTTACCACTTGTAGTAACCACACTGGTGATAGAACCAGGGTCCTTTGCTTTCAAATGGTGTTTTTGCTGAAGCAGGGAACATTCCCCTCTTAAAGGGGTGAGCCCCCTGCACTGTCTGCAAATTCATATAATTACTGCCATTTCCAAAATAAGTTATGGGAATATTTTGTACTTGGTAAAACTATTGCTTATACAGGGGAAAAAATCCAGAAAGATTTTCATGCAATTTGGTTCCCTATTGTTGAATACCTCACGGATAATGGGGTTCTCCCTAAAAACAAACATTATCAGAGTTTATTGTACTTTTAATCAGAAAGTTTATTTATTTTGAATGTATTTGTTGATGACAACATGCATTAGTACTTTTTTATGTGTGTATTAACTCCTTCTTAACTATTTCTAAACTTATGTTGATGCTGGTTATTGGTTTGGTTTGTATCTAAAACAATAAAATTATAAATTAAAAAAAAATTCTAAAAAAAAATAAAATTACTGCCATTTGCCAGAAGAAAAGGTGTTGGCAGGAGAAGAAAGCCAGAAAAAAAATAGGAGTGGTGATGGTGGTGGTGATGACGATGCTATAAGAATGCAGGGAAAGATGCAGGAGATAACTATAAGAGGAAAGGGAAGGAAAAGTAAGAAATAAAAAGGGGCAAATAGGAAATATGATTTTGGATCTCTTTTCCAGTGTTTCCATACCTTCTCAGCCGAATATTCGCTAGGCGAGCAAAGAACAAAATTTGCAAACAATATTTCATATTTTGTAGAAATTAAGATTTTATTTATTTTATTTAACTTTTGATTTCATATACTGACCTAACCCCCTAGGGGGTCTCTGGGCAGTTTACATGAGGGGGTGCTAAGCACATTTCATCCTAACTTGGGCCACATTGTACTTGAGGATGGGGCTGCCTACCAGCACCCAGGTAGAGGCTGATGTGCCTTCTTTTTTTGCTCGGCTCAGCTCGGCTTTCTTCCTGGTGGTTCACCAGCTAGCTGTTCCTCCTGGCGCTCGGAAGGGCCAGCACACGATACATCCTCCTCTGGCCTCGGCTATGTCCTGTAGGCTCCACCGCGCCCGCAGATGACGTCATCATGCGCCTCCCCTTCTGCCGATGACAGCCACCTGGTGTTACTGCTGGCCACTAGGGATCGCTCCTTCTGGCCCTGCTGCTGCTGCCTGCTGTGTCACCACGCCATGCTGCCTCCACCACCGGTACTCTGCTGCAGCTGATGTCCGCTGCCGCCATTGCTGCTGCTGCCGCCGTCGCCTCCTCCACACACCTCCCTGGAGGAGGGTGCCCCCTACCCTTCTAAGGGTAGGTACCCATTTGTCTACTCGCATTAAATACATTTTTTGCTTTCGAGCCACTGGGTGGGCGGGAGCTGGGACGAGGGTTGAGAGCTCACTTCAACCGCTGAGGGTCTAGAACAGCCATAGTGGCTGCACGAGTGATATTAATGCAGGCGTTTTACCGCCTGCGCCACCGCAGCCCAACTAACTCCATAGCAAAAAAAGGTAAAAGATTCCATCTATCTGATCTCACAAACAGTACTGTGAGGTGGGGGGAGGCTTTGTAAATCATTAGTTCTCTGATGGGGTGACCGGTCTCTGAGGAGACCATCTTGTTTAGATGAAAAGCAGAGCAGCCTCCCAGAAACAAGGTCCCAAGGGCCATTCATTTCCTGGAGGAAAGCTTCTGCAAAGCTTTGAAAACAGGGCTTTCACATGCATTCAGCAGTGCAGTCGCTTGTATCTCCTCTGCACAAATGATATTGGAGCCTGGAGTTTGAGACAAGAAATAATACAGCACCCTTCATATGCTGGTACTGTGACATCCTCGTGTCCCTGACTGTGGGAGCAGCTGTCTGCGAGCTGCTGAGGTACAGAAATGTTGATCGTTACCAAAGCAGAACGGGGTGGCAGCGGGGAGGCAGTGAGGATCTGAATGGGTAATGGTTCCTCACTGGGCAGTACACAAGAAATGTCTGAAAGATTTTAATTTCTACTTCCCAAGAAGAGAAAATACTGCTGGTTTTTCATTACCAAACTTGCAGTCTAAAATCCATAGAAGGCATTTGATGGTCCACTGAGGAACCAATGGACAGTTTCCTGTGATCCACCAGTTGCTGTGATTTCTGAAAACTACTGTGGACTAGATGGGATTTGTGCTGGTCCAGCCAACTATGTTCTTAAGAAAAAGAACATAGTAAGGATCGCATAGCATAGCTTGGTTCTGCCAGAAGCATCCCCAGGTCCTGAGAAGGTATTCTTGTACTGTGAACTAGAAACATGTTGGAATGGAAAGGTTTTACTGGAAAGAATAGCATGTGCAAAATTGAACTCTACATAACCAGCCTAATTAACATTTGATGATAAAACACCCTCTGTTAGAAAATTTAGTGATAGCCACAGGAATAAATAGCTTTAAAGGGAATAATATAGATTCCCAGAGGATTAGTATATCAATGTCTACTTGCCATGGTGACTGAGGAAAACCTCTATGTTCAGAGGCACTAAACCTCTGATTCCTATATCAGGGAGGCAACATCAGGGGAAGGACTTGGCCTCCATGCCCTGCTGTTGGCCCTCCAGAGGAAATGTTTGTCCACTGTGTGAGACAGGATGCTGGGCTAGAGGGACCATTGGTCTGATCCAGCAGGACTTTTCTGAGAAGCATGTTCTGTGTTGACTTTCCTTTGATATAGATTAGTCCTTTGCCTGTTAATGGTTCTCTTTACAGCAGTCATCCTTTCCCCCAGCAGCAACTGCATGCCGCATGCTAAGCCTAAACTATACTATTCCCAGCAGGTGCTTCATCTATGCCAAATGTCACAAGGAGCATCTTAGCAATGGACAGTGGGCGATTAGCCTCCTCGCATACTGATGGTGCATTCCACATGGAGCTACTCAATGGGACCATGGTCCAGGAGTTTGTTCTGCTGGGCTTCAGCGTGGAACAACAGGGACGAATGCTACTTTTTGCCTTGTTCGCAGCTATCTACACCCTCACTTTGGCTGAGAACTTCATTATCATCATGATAGTCATTCAAGATTCTCACCTGGCTCACCTTCCCATGTACATCCTGCTGGGCAACTTCTCCTGCTTGGAGATATGTTATGTCACTGCCACTGTGCCAAGAATGCTTTTTGACCTGTCTTTCACACACGGGGTCATCTCCTTCCATGCCTGCTTTGTCCAGTTTTATGTCTTCTTTTCACTTGGCTGTACTGAATGTTTCTTCCTCTCAGCCATGGCCTTGGATCGGTATTTGGCCATCTGCCACCCTCTGCAATACCCCAAGATTATGTCCCAAGACTCTTGCTATGCTCTAGTGGCCGTTTGTTGGAGCTTTGGTATTCTGTTGTATGTTGTACCAGTGGTTTTGATCTCCAGGCTGTCTTTTTGTGGTTCCAACATTATTGACCACTTTCTTTGTGACCCTGGCCCCATCCTAGCCTTGGCTTGCCCTCCTATAGGGTATGCTGGCCCCCTCTTCCATGTCATTGTCTCCTTTGGACTGCTGGCCACCTTCCTCTTCATTGTTGTGTCCTATGGATTTGTAGGTGTCACCTTGGTGAAAGCCTCTAGCCAAAGTAGCTGTGGCAAGGGCTTCTCCACTGTCTCTTCCCACGTAGCAGTGGTGACCCTGTTCTTTGGCTCTGTTGCAGCTATGTATGCCATACCCAATGGGGAGAGCCATGCCACGGTCACTAAAGTGGTGACTCTTTTCTACTCATCGGTTACCCCTCTGCTTAATCCTCTTATCTACTGTCTCAGGAATGATCAGGTAAAGGAAGCAATGACCAGGTTCTTGAAGAAGAAAAGGATCATATAGGAAAATCAAAGGGAATAATATATGAATCTCAATATTTTTGTTGTTCTAGGGCAATCAGTTACCAAAGGTTGTGTGAGAGATGGTCCTTTCTAATGGTGCATTCTTAAGGACTGGTTTTTCATTTATGTTTCCTCATCTGTGTGAAGACTACCTCAGATCTCAACATTATTAAAAAATTCTTTCTACTGCTGTTGTCATTGTTCCTGTTATGATTCCTATTACATGGTGGGCAAATGCATAGAAACAGGTTCAATCCCCAGTGCACAGGTTCGGTCCCCAGCACCTCCAGATTCTCAATTGCTGCTGCCAGTCTGAGTAGACAGTAATACAGGGAAATCAATTCCGCAAGAGGGGGTGGCTTCTACAAGCATGAACAACTTCAAGAGGGGATTGGATAAACATAAGTTGTTATATAAAATTATTGTTGCATTTATTTCTACCTTGTCATTATTTTGCATGACGTGTAAGAGCCAGAATAATATTCCTCCCAAAGAGTTTACAATCTAAATTTCAATCACAGAAGATAGCCAAGGGAGAGGATGGAGAAGAAATTCAACAGAAGAGGGAGAGGAATGGGAGAGGCAAGCATAACAAGCGATGCTTAAAGATGTGGCCTTGCTGACGGAACATGGCCTAAACAGATGATATTTTTTTGGCTACTGACAAATTATCTCATCACTGAGCTGAAGCTCCTTGGGACAAAGACAACTCATGTTGGAGTAAACTTTGTATATGATGTAGACCATAATTCTTTGTGATCCTTTTACATTCTTCCAAATTTCAACATATTTAAAAAATGTCAGCATTTTCACTCTATCTCATCCAAGTTTCCTCCATATTATAGTCCCCATCCCAGAATGCTGTCAATGCAGCTCACATGATTCCCAGCATAGTTTCTTTTGGGTTGGTCTGCTTCCTTTTTCACCAGCAGAGAAGCTCTTTGGACCCAGCCCATTACCCAGTAGAACTAGAAATGGTTATACTCTCACTTTGAACATTGCTTTGTGAATTGGAAGAATGCATTTCTCACCACGCCAAGTACAAATTTTCAGTATGAAAGAGCTTGGGTGGCAGAGTGGGTAAAGAGAAAACCACTCTCCCATTCCTGAGTAAAACAAGGCTGATGGCATTGGCTTGTTAGGGCACAATGTGGATAAGTAAGCAGATGTAGATGGATACCTGAATATATCTCTGGGAAAGCAATAAGGAGCAGAGGGGTAAGTTGTATTAAGTGGATGTGTATGAGGATGTGTGCAGATCTTACCCATTCACATTGCTTAACTTTCAGTGCAAAGCACATGACTATATACATAGACGTACAACCAATCCACATTTCCCCCTAGCATTTCACATTTAACTACAGGTCACTAGAGCTGTCTTGGGGCAATCATTTTCCATGAAATCACTACTGAAGGTTATCAAGGCAGGGCCTAGTGAGATCACCATGTTCGATATATAATCACAATTGGTTAGGAAAGAAGTCTCCAACTCTAACCTTTTTGAACTTGCAGGCAACTTTGGAATTAAAACACTCTGCGCTGGGTCAAGCCACAAAATGGCAGCTACAGGAAGCAAAGCTAGCCACAAAATGGCTGCCACAGCTTACCTTCAGTCATACAATGAAGATCCTTGTGCTGTGGATCTGCATAGCCCATCCATTCTCCAATGGTCAAAAAGGAGACCCACCTCTCCCTACCCACTTTCCAGAAACACTTGGCAAGCACCAGGAAAGGTGTCAGCAGTTGCCAGGGTGCCCACCGGCACCATGCCAGGGACTCCTGGGTTCAGATTATTGCATGAGGAAGTCCTGTCAAGTATGATGCAGCAACTAAGAATCAGATGATTGTCAGGTCACTTCTGGAAAATGTGGGATAAGTTTTTTAACCAAGAAAGAAAAAGGAAGGGGGACAAAAAACTTAACCCAAGAAATATTTATTTATTTTTATTGCACTTATATCTCGCCCTATCCCATGATTACTTAAGAAACCAAAAGGATAAATACGTACAAATAGGAGGGCTCAATCTTAAAATTAATAGATATAGAACATTAACATATAGATAACACAGGTTATCAAATATATATATATATTACAAAACGTTTTAAAAATAATTTTAGGCCCAAATATAGCCTAAAATAGAATTAAAATCATACAATATTCAGAAAGGCTGAGGACAGGCTGGCAATTTGCTGCAGGAGCCAATCATGGCAAAAAAGCCCCAGAACAAACTGTTCCGGGATTTCCTGTTCACACAGCCCAGACTGCTGCAGGAGCATACCGGGAGGAGGCACACCGGAGCGTTCAGACTGCTGCCTCGGAGGTGCAGCATTTCCCCATTAATTCAGCTGTGGGTGTATGGGTGTATGTGCATATAGGTGTATGGGTATATGGGTGCTCATGTGCATAAGTGCATTTTGCTGATTGGGGGAGGACCCCACAGCGCCAGCACCACATTGGGCAGTAGAGCAGAGCACGGCCAATCATACCACTGCTGTCTTCTGCCCAACACGGGTTTCTCCCAGCTTTTCAGCTGCATCTTCAGACTTTCTGGAAGCGGAGAAACACGCGATGCATGCGCTCTTTAGGGATTTGCTACCAGTTTCTTCAGTTATCTTTTTAATGTGGCAGTGAAGCGGAACAGCGCGGGTTGGCTACAGGTGGGGGACACCAGGCCGATGTGCCTGTGTGAACACCCTGTTTACTGTGGGTTTGATGCGTCGCTGAAATGGATCCCTACCAGGGCAAATTGCCAGTCTGAACTCAACCAAAGAGGACATGTGACCCAAAAGTTGACCCGTTTTGGCCAACTGCCTTCTTCAGTTATCAAGCATAAATAATGCACGTAGGCTCAATGTTGTAATAATAAAACTATTAATCAATATAGGATGAAGTAAAATTATATTATAGTACTTATCAGTGGTTTAAGGCTAAAGTGTACTATAGAGGCTTCATAAGATATCATCTTGTGTCCTAATCAGGTGTATATAACCTAGACAGTACTGCAATAATATGCCTTCCAATTTTGGTCCAAAAGATACACCTTCCAATGAAATCTAGAGCCTGTGTAAAACTCTATATAAAATAAAATGATACCTTATTTAATATTCTGATATTCAATTATTCTTCCTATAAATTTTGCCACAGAAAGAGAAGCAGAATCATTTCTATTCGATAATAACCACATCGCCTGAGCCCTCATGCCTTCAAATCCCTCATTGGACATTTCCATATTTTTAAATAAAGGAGTAATCAAAGTGGCCCGCAACTTGTTAAATATAGGACAATCGATAATCACACAATCAACTTTGTCATATGAGCAGCTATATATTCTATTTGAATATGGCACTTTTTAATGTCTGCCCTCCAAGACAACCTCATTTTCAGAGCAAAACTAAAACTCAGTGAAAAACTGGTGTAACACTAGCCTCTGTTGGCATTCTTTGCACTAAACTGAACTGCTGTCCAGTCCATTTTTCAGTACCAGATATGTGCAGACTTTCAGCAGAAGAAGACATGAATTTGCCTAATACCACATCACAACATTAATGCATCCAGATGAGTAGTCTCCACTTGAACTGGCAGCAGCTTTCTGAGGCTCCAAGCAGATAAAGGTGTTTACCACTTGTAGTAACCACACTGGTGATAGAATCAGGGTCCTTTGCTTTCAAATGGTGTTTTTGCTGAAGAAGGGAACATTCCCCTCTTAAAGGGGTGAGCCCCCTGCACTGTCTGCAAATTCATATAATTACTGCCATTTCCAAAATAAGTTATGGGAATATTTTGTACTTGGTAAAACTATTGCTTATACAGGAGAAAAAATCCAGAAAGATTTTCATGCAATTTGGTTCCCTATTGTCGAATACCTCACGGATAATGGGGTTCTCCCTAAAAACAAACATTACCAGAGTTTATTGTACTTTTAATCAGAAAGTTTATTTATTTTGAATGTATTTGTTGATGACAACATGCATTAGTACTTTTTTATGTGTGTATTAACTCCTTCTTAACTATTTCTAAACTTATGTTGATGCTGGTTATTGGTTTGGTTTGTATCTAAAACAATAAAATTATAAATTAAAAAAAAATTCTAAAAAAAAAATAAAATTACTGCCATTTGCCAGAAGAAAAGGTGTTGGCAGGAGAAGAAAGCCAGAAAAAAAATAGGAGTGGTGATGGTGGTGGTGATGACGATGCTATAAGAATGCAGGGAAAGATGCAGGAGATAACTATAAGAGGAAAGGGAAGGAAAAGTAAGAAATAAAAAGGGACAAATAGGAAATATGATTTTGGATCTCTTTTCCAGTGTTTCCATACCATCTCAGCCGAATATTCACTAGGCGAGCAAAGAACAAAATTCGCAAACAATATTTCATATTTTGTAGAAATTAAGATTTTATTTATTTTATTTAACTTTCGATTTCATATACCACCCTAACCCCCTAGGGGGTCTCTGGGCGGTTTACATGAGGGGGTGCTAAGCACATTTCATCCTAACTTGGGCCACATTGTACTTGAGGATGGGGCTGCCTACCAGCACCCAGGTAGAGGCTGGTGTGCCTTCTTTTTTGGCTCGGCTCGGCTCGGCTTTCTTCCCGGTGGTTCACCAGCTAGCTGTTCCTCCTGGCACTTGGAAGGGCCGGCACATGATACATCCTCCTCTGGCCTCGGCTACGTCCTATAGGCTCCGCCACGCCTGCAGATGACGTCATCGCACACCTCCCCTTCTGCCGATGACAGCCGCCTGGTGTTACTGCTGGCCACTAGGGATCGCTCCTTCTGGCCCTGCTGCTGCTGCCTGCTGTGTCGCCATGCCACCTCCACCACCGCTACTCTGCTGCAGCTGATGTCCGCCGCCGCCATTGCCTCCTCCATACACCTCCCTGGAGGAGGGTGCCCCCTACCCTTCTAAGGGTAGGTACCCATTTGTCTACTCACATTAAATACATTTTTTGCTTTTGAGCTGCTGGGTGGGCGGGAGCTGGGACGAGGGTTGAGAGCTCACTTCAACCGCGGTGGGTCTCGAACAGCCATAATGGCTGCACGAGTGATATTAATGCAGGTGTTATACCGCCTGCGCCACCGCAGCCCAACTAACTCCATAGCAAAAAAGGTAAAAGATTCCATCTATCTGATCTCACAAACAGTACTGTGAGGTGGGGGGAGGCTTTGTAAATCATTAGTTCTCTGATGGGGCGACTGGTCTCTGAGGAGACCATCTTGTTTAGATGAAAAGCAGAGCAGCCTCCCACAAACAAGGTCCCAAGGGCCATTAATTTCCTGGAGGAAAGCTTCTGCAAAGCTTTGAAAACAGGGTTTTCACACGCATTCAGCAGTGCAGTCGCTTGTATCTCCTCTGCACAAATGATATTGGAGCCTGGAGTTTGAGACAAGAAATAATACAGCACCCTTCATATGCTGGTACTGTGACATCCTCGTGTCCCTGACTGTGGGAGCAGCTTTCTGCACACTACTGAGGTACAGAAATGTTGACCGTTACCAAAGCAGAAGGGGGTGGCAGCGGGGAGGCAGTGAGGATCTGAATGGGTAATGGTTCCTCACTGGGCAGTACACAAGAAATGTCTGAAAGATTTTAATTTCTACTTCCCAAGAAGAGAAAATACTGCTGGTTTTTCATTACCAAATTTGCAGTCTAAAATCCATAGAAGGCATTTGATGGTCCACTGAGGAACCAATGGACAGTTTCCTGTGATCCACCAATTGCTGTGATTTCTGAAAACTACTGTGGACTAGATGAGATTTGTGCTGGTCCAGCCAACTATGTTCTTAAGAAAAAGAACATAGTAAGGATCACATAGCATAGCTTGGTTCTGCCAGAAGCATCCCCAGGTCCTGAGAAGGTATTCTTGTACTGTGAACTAGAAACATGTTGGAATGGAAAGGTTTTACTGGAAAGAATAGCACGTGCAAAATTGAACTCTCCATAACCAGCCTAATTAACATTTAATGATAAAACACCCTCTGTTAGAAAATTTAGTGATAGCCACAGGAATAAATAGCTTTAAAGGGAATAATATAGATTCCCAGAGGATTAGTATATCAATGTCTACTTGCCATGGGGACTGAGGAAAACCTCTATGTTCGGAGGCACTAAACCTCTGATTCCTACATCAGGGAGGCAACATCAGGGGAAGGACTTGGCCTCCATGCCCTGCTGTTGGCCCTCCAGAGGAAATGTTTGTCCACTGTGTGAGACAGGATGCTGGGCTAGAGGGACCATTGGTCTGATCCAGCAGGACTTTTCTGAGGAGCATGTTCTGTGTTGACTTTCCTTTGATATAGATTAGTCCTTTGCCTGTTAATGGTTCTCTTAACAGCAATCATCCTTTCCCCCAGCAGCAACTGCATGCCGCATGCTAAGCCTAAACTATACTATTCCCAGCAGGTGCTTCATCTATGCCAAATGTCACAAGGAGCATCTTAGCAATGGACAGTGGGCGATTAGCCTCCTCGCATACTGATGGTGCATTCCACATGGAGCTACTCAATGGGACCATGGTCCAGGAGTTTGTTCTGCTGGGCTTCAGCGTGGAACAACAGGGACGAATGCTACTTTTTGCCTTGTTCACAGCTATCTACACCCTCACTTTGGCTGAGAACGTCATTATCATCATGATAGTCATTCAAGATTCTCATCTGGCTCACCTTCCCATGTACATCCTGCTGGGCAACTTCTCCTGTTTGGAGATATGTTATGTCACTGCCACTGTGCCAAGAATGCTTTTTGACCTGTCTTTCACACATGGGGTCATCTCCTTCCATGCCTGCTTCATCCAGTTTTATGTCTTCTTCTCACTTGGCTGTACTGAATGTTTCTTCCTCTCAGCCATGGCCTTGGATCGGTATTTGGCCATCTGCCACCCTCTGCAATACCCCAAGATTATGTCCCAAGACTCTTGCTATGCTCTAGTGGCCGTTTGTTGGAGCTTTGGTATTCTGTTGTATGTTGTACCAGTGGTTTTGATCTCCAGGCTGTCTTTTTGTGGTCCCAACATTATTCACCACTTTCTTTGTGACCCTGGCCCCATCCTAGCCTTAGCTTGCCCTCCTATAGGGTATGCTGGCCCCCTCTTCCATGTCATTGTTTCCTCCGTGCTGCTGGCCACCTTCCTCTTCATTGTTGTGTCCTATGGATTTGTAGGTGTCACCTTGGTGAAAGCCTCTAGCCAAAGTAGTCGTGGCAAGGGCTTCTCCACTGTTTCTTCCCACCTAGCAGTGGTGACCCTGTTCTTTGGCTCTGTTGCAGCTATGTATGCCATACCCAATGGGGAGAGCCATGCCACGGTCACTAAAGTGGTGACTCTTTTCTACTCATCGGTTACCCCTCTGCTTAATCCTCTTATCTACTGTCTCAGGAATGATCAGGTAAAGGAAGCAATAGCCACACTCTTGAAGAAGAAAAGGATCATGTAGGAAAATCAAAGGGAATAATATATGACTCTCTATATTTTTGTTGTTCTAGGGCAATCAGTTACCAAAGGTTGTGTGAGAGATGGTCCTTTCTAATGGTGCATTCTTAAGGACTGGTTTTTCATTTTTGTTTCCTCATCTGTGTGAAGACTACCTCAGATCTCAACATTATTAAGATATTCTTTCTACTGCTGTTGTCATTGTTCCTGTTATGATTCCTATTACATGGTGGGCAAATGCATAGAAACAGGTTCAATCCCCAGTGCACAGGTTCAGTCCCCAGCATCTCCAGATTCTCGATTGCTGCTGCCAGTCTGAGTAGACAGTAATACAGGGAAATCAGTTCTGCAAGAGGGGGTGGTTTCTACAAGCATGAACAACTTCAAGAAGGGATTGGATAAACGTAAGTTGTTATATAAAATTATTGTTGCATTTATTTCTACCTTGTCATTATTTTGCATGACGCATAAGAGCCAGAGTAATATTCCTCCCAAAGAGTTTACAATCTAAATTTCAATCACAGGAGAAGATAGCCAAGGGAGAGGATGGAGAAGAAATTCAACAGAAGAGTGAGTGATGGTCCTTTCTACCAGTGCATTCTTAAGAACTGATTTTTCATTTATGTTTCCTGTTATGTATGAAGACTACCTCAGATCTGAACGTTATGAAGATATCACTTATACTACTGTTCTTATTATTCCTGTTATGATTCCTATTAAATAGTGGGCAAATGCACAGAAACATGGTCCTATACAGATGTGCATAACTGAGTAGCTGGGCAAATGTTAGTGGAGAGGGGCAGTGGCTCTGTGGCAGAGCATCTGCTTGGCATGTACAAGGTCCCAGGTTCAGTCCCCAGCATCGCCAGTTAAAAGGACCAGGCTGTAAGTGATGTGACAGACCTCTGCCTGTGACACTGGAGTGCTGTTTACATTCTCAGTAGACAGTGACACATGGAATTCACTGCTACAGGAGGTGGGGGCTTCTACAAGCATGGACAGCTTCAAGAAGGGATTGTATAAACATATGGAGCAGAGGTCCATAAGTGGCTTTTTGTCACAAGGGATAGATGGAACACTATTTCTGGGGCAGTGATACTTGGTATTCTTGGTACTTAGGGGGCAATAGTGGGAGGATTTTTTGGAGTTCTCGCCCCACTGGTGGACCAAATTCTATGTCAAGAATCCCTTGTGGCTTTCTCCCATACACAATTTTGAAAGGGGAAAATCCAATGGAAGCCTGCAGGGTTTCCTGGATCACGAACATCAAAGGGTCGATATAAAGGACCCATGCAGTTGGCCATTCATATGCTGACTTCCTTGGCACTGATGTTATGATTTGGTTCAAACATTCCTCCAGTCCATCCATTTGAGGGCGGTGTATGGAGATGAAGATCTGGAAGATGTGTAAAGCTTAAAAAACTCATTGCATCAAGGGGGCTGTAAATGGGCTCCCTCTATCCATTAGAATCTCCTGCAGCAAGCCCACAGGGGCAGAGAAATGCATTAGAGGACTTTAGCCACCCCTGCACTTTTCATGCTCTGAAGGGGAAAGGACTCAAGGTACCAGGAGGCAAGTTACAGGCCTCAATAAGAATTAAAGTCATACAATATTCACAAATAGGACCTTATGTGACTGAAAAGTTGATGCGTTTCAGCCAACTGGCCTTCTTCAGGGGTCAAACATGAATAATACATGTAGGTTCAATGTTGCAATAATAAAACAAAGTATTAATCAATATAGAATGAAGTAAAAATGTAGTACTTATCAGTGGGTCAAGGCTAAAGTGTACTATAGAGGCCTCATAAGATATCACCTTATGTCCTAATCAGGTGTATATAATCTAGATGGTACTGCAATAATATGCCTTCCAATTTTGGTCCAAGAGATACAACTTCCAATGGAATCTAGAGCCCGAGTAAAAATAAACGA
The DNA here is from genome assembly GCA_029375565.1 of Gekko gecko. Taxonomy (NCBI): domain Eukaryota; kingdom Metazoa; phylum Chordata; class Lepidosauria; order Squamata; family Gekkonidae; genus Gekko; species Gekko gecko. Next base: position 45,232,740 of record JAPDNY010000015.1, on the reverse strand, counting down.
TATGATAAAATAATACCTTATTTAATATTATTCTTCTGGTATTTAATTATTGCCCCTATAAATTTTGCCACTGAAAGGTTAGTGGAATCATTTGTATCTGATAATAACCATGTCTTAAACCAGACGATGGCAGCGCAGCAGCTCCAAGTGGCGGAAACGGTTAAACAAATGGAGCAGACGATTGCAGAAGTGAAGGAGATACACTCTGAACACAGAACGTTGAAGAAAAGAGTGGATCAAGTGGTGAATAAGCAAAATCATCAAGAACACAAGCTTTTCTCCTTGCAAAGCTAATATGATCCTCAGATTTCAAGGGGTGCCAGAGTCTTCGAAGGAAGATTTAAAGAAGCTCCTTAGTGATCTTCTCACACCAGTTGTAGGCTTAAAAGCGGAAGAAATTATGCACGACATTGAAGCAGCGTATAGGGAGTATTTAAATTACACCAAAAAGAATAGCCTACCTGGTGAAATATCAGTCAGATTTTCAAGAAGACAAACTAGGGATGCAATTTTACGAGCAACTTCGGCAGCCCCACTGAAAATGGGGAATGACAGTATTAAGGTTTTAAAGGACATACCATTCGAGATCCGTCAAAAGCAGAAAAGCTACAAGGACTTGATACTCTTTCTCCAAACCAACCAAATCGGATACAAATGGGTGGTCCCAGAAGGAGTGGCCTTTAAGATGAATGATAAGAGAGAGAAGATTGACCCCGTGTTTAAAGCCAAGGAATTTCTCAAACGTCACCTGGGGACCAAAGATGATGGTGAAACTGGTTCGAGTGGCTCTGCTCCCTCCGAGATGGACGAGGACATGGCGGCAGAAGAAGGCGCTGGTGCCTGAAGACCAACTTATGCACTTAGGGACAGAAAACCTAAGTAAAGGCAGAAGGACTCTGAAATTGGCCTTTATGAAGCGAGCTTGAGGGATGCTCTGGAATTCTCTCATAACAACTAATTAGCTAATTTTTAAGTAGGGAGAGTTAGACAGGAACTCGCAGTACTCATGATATTCTAACCATGAAATACTAACATAGATACTAACGGGATAGAAGATCTCCTGCTCTTGGGTTTTCAGTTTAGTGTGGGTTTGCTTTCCTTTTTCCCTTAGTGTTAGTTCCCTCTCCTTTTTTCTTTAGTTTCTAGTTTGTAGTTTAAAAAAATGAAAATAAAAAATCCCCTACGGGGGGCCAAAAAAAGAAAAAGAACTATTAGGAAAGACTCCCTTAATAAAGGGACATCAGTAAGAGGAAATAAATATAAACTACAATCCTTTGCTGATGATTTGGTATTTATTTTAGAAGACCCAATGGATTCTGTACAACAACTGATGAATCGGATTAATGAATATGGGGAAATGGTAGCAATGAAAATAAATTATCAGAAGACGAAAATGATTATAAAAAATATAACCTAAACAGAGACTTGAAACAGCAGAGTTAACGGGATTTCAACTGGAAAAGAAAGTCAAATATTTGGGTATTAATATTACAACAAAATGTAACTCCTTGATGAAAGATAATTATAATAGTGTTATTTACAGATATTTCTGTTAAACTGTTTACCAGATGACTTAGATAAGAACCATAGATGCTTTATTTTACATGTTATAATAGCATCCTGAATTTTATTTGCAATGACATGGAGGATATTAAAGATCCCAATGCTGTATGAGTTGATAATGAAGATTATGGAATGTGCTGAAATAGACAGATTGATAAATATATTAAAAGGAAAAATGGAAGAAGAATTTTTAGAACTCTGGAGGGAGTTTAATGACTGGCTAAAACTTAAGCACTGAGAAGATAAGATTAAATGAAGAATAATAAAAATGATGGATGTAGTAGTTGTGAAGCTGTAATGAGAAGATTGCATGCAGAGTGTTGTCCTGGTCTGGAGGCGTTGGAACGTGCACCGCAACCCGTTATGAACCGTGGGTGGGCCCAATGGCACAACATCCGCCCCACCTGGCATGCCTAGACGGCATCCCGGCTGATAAAAGGGGGTGGGGTAACGGCAGGAGGGGCCTCAATGGGGAAGATGGGCAGTGCTGGGAGCAGGTTGGAGAGATAAAAGGCAGGGACAGAAGAGGGACCGGGGAGGAGTAGTGTGCAGAAAGGAGATGCTGGTACAGAGAGATGAGAGAAGCCGAGAGAGAAGGCAAAAGGGAGATTCTTGACGCACGCTGGCAGAGGGACTTGTGGGGTGACTTCAACCCCTTCCCCTGCCTGTCTGAGGCCCCTCATTCCCCCCCCCCTTTAGAGTACCCTCCGCTGACAGGGCCGCCTACCCGGTCAGGGCGACTAATGTCACGGCTATGGGGGATCAGGGCCGGGGTTGCAGACACAGTGTGACAAGCATTAAATTGGTATATATATCTATATATAGATATAGATATAGATATAGATATATCTTTCAATTTCCCTTTTTTCCCTGTTCCCTTTCTCTGTGCATAAACTAATAAAATTCTTTAAAAAGAAAAGAAAAGAAAAAGAATGCAGGGAAAGATGCAGAAGACAATTATGAGAGGAAAGGGTAGGAAAAGTAAGAAATAAAAGGGGTTGAATGAGAAATACTATTTTGGATCTCTTTTCCAGCGTTTCTATACCATCTCAGCCGAATATTCATTCAGCAAGCAAAGAACATTCACAAACAATATTTCACATTCTGTAGAAATTAAGATGAGACATCTACTGCAGCCCAACTAGCGCCATAGCAAAGAAGGTAAACACTCCATCCATCTGAGCTGAAGATGTACAAACAGTACTATGAGGTGGGGGGAGGCTTTGTAAATCGTTAGTTCTCTGATGGGGCAACTGGTCTCTGAGGAGACCATCTTGTTTAGATGAAAAGCAGAGCCGCCTTCCACAACCAAGCTCCCAAGGGCCATTAATTTCCTGGAGAAAAGCTTCTGCAAGGCTCAACCTTCATGTGGGAACTCATAAGAAATCTTCACATGCTACCAGCAGTGCAGTCTACACAGCCGTACACTCTACACAAATGAGATTGAAGCCCGGGGTTTGAGAAAAGGAATAATACATCACCCTTCATATGCTGGTACTGTGACTTCCTTGACTGTGGGAGCAGCGGTCTGCGCACTACTGAGGTACAGAAATGTTGATCGTTACCAAAGCAGAAGGGGGTGGCAGCGGGGAGGCAGAGAGGATCTGAGAGGGTGATGGTTGCTCATTGGCCAGTATGCAAGAAACGTCTGAACAAAATTAATTTCTGCTTCTCGAGAAAAGAAAATACTGCTGGTTTTTTGTTACCAAACTTGCAGTCTAAAAGACCATAGAAGGCATTTGATGGTTCACTGGGGAAGCAATGGACAGTTTCCTGTGATCCACCAATTGCTGTGATTTCTGAAAACTACTGTGGCTTAGAGGGGATTTGTGCTGGTCCAGCAAAGCATGTTTTTAAGAAAGAGGACATAGTGAGGATCACTTAGCATGGCATGGTTGTGCCAGAACTGTCCTCAGGTCCTTAGTAGGTATTCTTTTATTGTGAACTAGAAACACATTGGAATGGAAAGGTTTTACTTGAAAGAATAGCATATGCAAAATTGAAATCCCCATAATCAGTCTAATTCACATCATTTAATGATAGAACACTCACTGGCAGAGATGTAGTGGTGGCCACAGAAATAAACAGTTCTAAAAGGGAATTATATAGATTTATGGAAGATTAGTATATCAGTGACTGAGGGGAACTTCCATGTTCAGAGGAACTAAGCCTCTGAATCCCAGAGCTGGGAGGCAACATCAGGGGAAGGCCTCGGCATCTATGCCCTGTTGTTGGCCCTCCAGAGGAACTGGTTGTCCACTGTGTGAGGCAGGATGCTGGGCTAGATGGACCATACGTCTGATCCAGCAGGACTCTTCTTAGGTTCTTATGTTCAATGTGAAAAACAACAGAAGTTTTGGCTTTCCTGTTATGCAGATTAGTAATGGTAATGAGAAACCAGCAGTCTTTGCCAATAAATGGTTCTCTTAACAGCAGTCATCCTTTCCCCTAGCAGCACTTGCATGCCATATACTAAACCTAAACTATACTATTCCCAGCAGGTGCTTCATCTATGCAAAAGGTCAGAAGGAGCATCTTAGCAATGGACAGTGGGCGATTAGCCTCTTCGCAGACTGATGGTGCGTTCCACATGGAGCTAGTCAACAGGACTTTGGTCCAGGAGTTCGTTCTGCTGGGCTTCAGTGTGGGACAACAGGGACGAATGCTGCTTTTTGCCTTGTTCACAGCTATCTACACCCTCACTTTGACTGAGAACTTCATTATCATCATGATAGTCATTCAAGACTCTCACCTGGCCCGTCTTCCCATGTACATCCTGCTGGGCAACTTCTCCTTCTTGGAGATGTGTTATGTTACTGCGACTGTGCCGAGAATGCTTTTTGACCTGTCTTTCACACATGGGGTCATCTCCTTCCATGCCTGCTTCGTCCAGTTATATGTCTTCTTCTCACTCGGCTGTACCGAATGTTACTTCCTCTCAGCCATGGCCTTGGATCGGTATTTGGCCATCTGCCACCCTCTGCAATATCCCAAGATTATGTCCCCAAACTCTTGCTATGCTCTAGTGGCTGTTTGTTGGATTATTGGTACTTTGTTGTATATTGTACCAGTGGTTTTGATCTCCAGGCTCTCTTTTTGTGGTTCCAACATTATTGACCACTTCCTTTGTGACCCTGGCCCCATCCTAGCCTTGGCTTGCCCTCCTATAGGATATGTTGCCACCCTCTTCAATGTCATTGTCTCCTTTGGGCTGCTGGCCACCTTCGTCTTCATTGTTGTGTCCTATGGATTTGTAGGTGTCACCTTGGTGAAAGCCTCTAGCCAAAGTAGCCGTGGCAAGGGCTTCTCCACGGTCTCTTCCCACCTAGCAGTGGTGACCCTTTTCTTTAGCTCTGTTGCAGCGATGTATGCCGTGCCCAACGGGGAGAGCCATGCCACGGTCACTAAAGTGGTGACTCTTTTCTACTCATCGGTTACCCCTCTGTTTAATCCTCTGATCTACTGTCTCAAGAATGATCAGGTAAAGGAAGCAATGACCAGGCTCTTGAAAAAGAACAGGATCATATAGGAAGATCAGAGGAAATAGTACATGAATCTCTATATTTTTGTTGTTCAGGGCAATCAGTTACCAAAGGTTGTGTGAGTGGTGGTCCTTTTTACCAGTGCATTCTCAAAGACTGATTTTTCATTTATGTTTCCTGATCTATATAGAGACTGCTACAGATCTCATCTTTTTTTAAAAAAAAATATTTGTATTGATGTTTTACATTTCATATTCATTCATAATCCTTTTCATCAGGTTTACATAAGCAAACATCAAATACATCTATTTTCCCCTTTATTATTCCCTCCCTCCCCTTTCACGAGCAACCAGAAGAAGAACCTTATTATTATATCCATAACCATGAGCACACCCTATGGAGTTGTATCAATACATCGTTATTGGCCACCCCCTTCTCTTACCCATCTTTTATACCCAAACCATTTCTCCCTTATCTCCAATACCTTATGTTCTCATGTATTATCCTGTTTTATTATCAATAAAATATCTGAGTCCATTCATATGAGTGCCAGTTCCATCTTTCCAAAGTCCATTTTAAGGCATCTTTCCATCCATACGCTATTACCACATGAGTCATTAGAATCATAGCTTTAAATAAATCCTTTTTGGATTTATCTACCTTATTATTTCCCAGAATTCCCATAAATAACTGTTGCTCATTCAGCTCAATCTTAACATTACATAAATTATCAACATTTTCCAGGATCAGTTGCCAAAATTCCCTTACCTTAGAGCATTCCCATCAAAGATGTGCATAGTATCCCCTTACCCTTTTACAATGCCAACACTCTGATTTAATTCCCTTAATCATATACATTAACTGAGCAGGTGTCCTATACCATTTCAAGGTTGCCAGAGAGTCCTCCAGGTTGCCAGAGAGTCAGGAGTCCTCCGGGCAACCCAGAGAGCTGGGGGCTGGATGGAAGTCAGGGGGCCTTGGCAGGAAGTTGGGGGGCCAGGCCCCAAAATGCCCCACTGTAGCTACAGGCCTGTGTGACAGACCTCTGCCTGAGACCCTGGACTGCTGCTGCCAGTATGAGTGGATAGTAACACATGGATTTCATTGCTGCAGGAGGTGGTGGCAGCTATAAGCATGGACAGTTTCAAGAGGGGATTGGATAAACATATGGAGCAGAGGTCTGTCAGTGGCTATTAGTCACAAGGAATAGATGGAACACTATGTCTTCAGGAGTTCTAGCCTCACTGGTGGATCTAATTTCATGTTGAGAATCCCTCGTGGCTTTCTCCCATACACAAGATTGAATGGGGACAACCCTGTGGTAGTCTGAAGGGTTTCGCAAATCGTAAACATCAAAGGGTCGATATAAAGGTCCCATGTAGTTGGCTGTTCATATGCTAACTTCCTCAGCATTGATTTTATGGTTTGGTTCAAACTTTCCACCAGTCCATCTGTTTGAGGTTGGTGTATGGAGATCTGACAGATCTGTAGAGCTTGACAAACTTGTTGCATCAAGGTGGCTGTAAAAGGGCTCTCTCTGTCCATTAGAATCTCCCGCACTAAGCCCACATGGGTGGAGAAATGCATTAGGACCTCAGCCACACCTGCACTTTTCATGTTCCAAAGGGGAAAGGCCTCACGGTGCAGGGTAGCATAGTCCATCAGCACTAATAGACATCGGGAGCCTCGAGGCATGCAGGGGAGGGGGCCTACAAAGTCCATAGTGACCCTATCAAAAGGGTGTGGATGATGGGTGAAGGGGAGAGAGAGGCCTGGGGTGCCAAGTGGCCCATTGTCCACCAGCACACCTCACAGGTCTTACAGAAGTCCTGGACATCTTTGGCCACCATTGGCCAAAAGAGTTGGGTTATTAGTACCCCTAATAAAGTGTTCCAGGTTCCCTGATGTCCAGAACCAAGGTGTGTCATGGGCTGAGGCCAACATCTCCAAGCAGTATTGGGACAGAACAAGGAACTGTTACTGGGTCTCTGTCTGACCCAGCACCACCGGGAACCAAACCCTGACCTTCTGTATCATCCTGCAGAGCCACTAGCTGAGCTCCTTGGGTGGGGGTCAGCCCCCCGGATGGGAGAGTCTTCCCCGGGGGTACTGCTGAGATTGGGCCTGACCTCACCAGGTCTAGATAAATACAAAAACCATCTTTTTAATAAATCTCTGGCCCTTATTCAAAAACCATTGAGAGCATGCTTAAATAATTTCTGAAGTTTTTGAATAGGGGGAGATACTCTTAACTTTTCAGAGATACTATTGCACAAAAGAGCCGTGACTGCCCCTGGAGCAGGTGCGAACGTTTGCCTGCCCCCCCCTTTTTGAATGAAGCATGGGGGTGGGGCAAGCCAATCCTGGCTCAGTGCAGGAGTGCAGGCCAATCAAGGGCAAGCTGGCCAGTCAGGTCTGGCAGCAGCCGCCCTCCATGCACAGATCAGCCCAGCACGAGCTCCTCTTTTGTTGAACTATGTGGGATTAGCTGGTCACCATTTCCAGGGCCGAGCAGGAATTTTTGGGGCCTCACTCAGACTGGCTGAGAGGGGGGCCTTTTTTCACCTGCTTCACATGGTCGGAGGGGTCAGGGTTCCATAGGCCTGGCAAAGCTGGTTGGGCCCTAACTGGGAAGGCAGGAAAAGCACGGGTTGAAGGAGCGTGGAATTGTCAAGCACCCTGCGGTATAAGCAATGGGGGGGTTCCTCATACTGGGTGCATATAGGCTTGGCAGTCAGGGTGACTCAGTTGGGGGCCTCTTTGGGGTGGGAGGAGCATATGACAAGACTTAAGGCTTCACAGCCATGGGCTGGAATGCGCCCTTCCTTCCCCTCTATGCACTGGCATGCGGGCTGTGATGAATAGGGTCTGGAAGGTCTGACCCAGGGTGGGTTTGCCCTGCCAGGAGGCCAGCATGGCAACCCAAATGCAACCAGTCCTTTAATGTGTTGGTGCGGATCAGCTTATGTATAAATAAACTCCCAGTTTAACCCATAACTTGTGTTCCGTTTCATCCGGGGGGGGGGCAGGCAACAGGATTGATGGCCAAAAATGCCCGAGTCTGGACTGATGTGGTTCTTGCCACTCCAACAGGAGGATCAGCTAAGAAATCTCAAACTTTCGAACACCAAAGTACAGAAGTTCTAGCTCCCTGTTCAGTTCCTGGCAGGAAGGTATGTTTGAGTTAGACTCATGACCCATTCCTTTAACATGGCCTATTACCTTCTCCTTCTCATTATCTCTCCTATCTGCAGTGGTAAAATGGTTCAGGAAGAGACAGTGGGTAGATAGACATGTGAAATGTCATATGTAAGACAAAAGTCATTGATAGTGTGGTATCAACTAAAATGATGTTTTGCGGGGTGACAGAAGAGGGAGAAAAGGTTCCTGCCCCAGTCTAAATTTCCACTCAATCTGAGGCAATTAATTAAGTGAGTAATTATCACACGGCATTGTGTGTAGTATAGACAGGAGATCCGAAGAGTGTCTGGCAGCCTTAAGTTCTAACTCTTTTAGCATTATGCACCACTAGGTGGCAAGCTGGACTTATTTTTGGGGCTGAGAGAGCTCTGAGAGCTGTGTCTGAGCCAAGGGCACCCAGCTGGCATTATGCAGAGGGGGCAATTGAGAGGGAAGTGAAAGAATGGAAAGGGTAAGAGAATGGGGAGGAGTAGAAGAGGCAAGTAGCAGCCCTAATAGCCCAGACTAGCTTCGATCCCCTTTTAGACCAACATTTTCACAACTATACCGTTCAAATACTGGATACTCAGTATAAATCTCCAAATGAATCTCATAAGTAAAAAATAAGATCCAGAAACAAGTCATAGGGTTGCTAGCTCTGGTTTGGGAAACTCCTGTTGATTTGGAACTGGAGCCTGGGGAAGGCAGGGTTTGGAGAGGGGAGAGACTTTAGTGTAATCCTTGGTGGCAGCCATTTTCTCCAGAGGAACTGACTTCTGTAGTCTGGAGTTTGGTTGTAATTATGGGTGATCTCCAGGCCCCACCTGGAGGCTGGCAACCATGAGTGGTCAAGTTCAGTGACACTGAGGATGAAAAATGGAATCCTGCCCAACTAATTTCGACAGCAGACATTAAATAATTTCAGCCATTATTTGAAGGCCTCATTAAATGGGGGGGGAAATAAACATCATGTAAGTTATTGCTTTTCCCAGATGAGGCAATTAGTTTCTGAAGAGATCTTGTTTTGATGTTTAAAAAAGGAGGGGGGAAACACACTGTAAATACGGTCCTAGGAGTCATTCCTTTCCAGAAAAAAAAGCTCCAGCTAATCTTTAAAAAATGGATTCGTACTCCACAGAGAACACACAACCAGCATTCCGATCCTCAGCCTACAGTGAAATTGCTTCTGTCTTCACCACCAACACCAACTTGAGACCCAGCTAACTGCCTGAGCATTACCGAGGTACATAGAAACAAAAAGAGTTTAAGTCTTTCTCAGAAGGCTAGTTTTGACACAGTGCTATCTAAGAAGGCTAGTCTGAATGATCTGGAGGGGAGATGTTTCCTACTAAACTATAAAAACTATTGTTTCAGAAAGACAGTCATACAGCGCTATTTTTAGTTATATAACTAGTCATCTAAGCAAAGCATAGGCAGAAGGGAGAATACAGTATGCACATCCACAAATTTCTGCTGGACAATTAGATCTGCACAAATCATTGCAGTATAAGAGGACTTTACTGGGACCCAGCAAAGCATGTATTCAGGTTACAGCAACAAAGGTACAGCACACGGAAAAAAGTGACACAAAACTAGCAAAACAACTGGGTGCTATTTTTCCTGCAACATATTCATAAAGGAGACTTCATTTACAGTGTAATATATCTATTATATGAAGTCAATATGCCCACATAATCCATCATAGGAAAATACAGAGGCCAAAGAGTAAATATATAGAATTATATATAGAAAGTCCAACACTTTTCCCAGGTAATTTTTCAGCATTTCAGACCTCTGGTCCTTCCTCAAGAACAAAGAACCACTGCCGAGAATCCCATTTCAGTTTCCTACAAGGTAATGCTTTTCTATTATTTCAGTGCTGGACAAGGTCTCCCTAGCTCTAAACATCACCCTTATAGGCTACTACAATGTACAGGACCAAAACATTAGGCTGAGAGTGTATGACTGGCCCAAGATCCTCCAGCAAGCTACCATGGCAAGAGTGGGTTTCCAAACATGGGCCTCTCAGACCCAAGTGCGACGATCTAACTGCTCCACCACGCTGGCTCTCAGTATTATGGGAGCATCCTTGGTAGCTATTTCCTAAGAAGGGATGTGACCACAGGGAATCCCTATGCCAACACAAAACAATGTCTGGGAGGATTATAGATTACAGATCAAGATGGTAGGTTATAGATCATGGTGAATAGCCATGTCTGTCTGCAGCAGTAGCAAAGAGTAAGAGTCCAGTAGCAGCTTACAGACTAATAACATTTGTGTCGGGAGAGGAGCTTTTGTGAGTCACTTATGTTTTCTACAGGGAGGATTAGGATAGTTTATTACTGCATAATTAAGTGGTCTTCACATGGTCACTCCTTATACGTTCAGTTCCAATTTAGATCTCTGATGTTGTATAGGAACAGGGTTTCATTAAATACACATCTAGCTCCTTTCGATGGATACTTCATGTCCCTCCTGAAGTGATCTCCTGTTTAACTTTGCTGCCACAAACCCATCTGCCTCCCACTCTGGAAATGTTCTCATAGAAAGTTCCCAAGAAGCCTTTATGCACCAGTGGAAACTCTTAGCTTACTGATGACCAGTGAAAGACCGGCACTCCTGCAGCCCAGTTTTGTTTACTAAGGAAATTGAATATGCTACCAGGAGCATATGGCACAAATTTGTGGTGCTGAGCTTCAAAGTGGGGAAGCAAGGTGGCTCCTTCCTCCCAGACTTCATTTGGACGGATCAGCCGATTGGCTGTGACCAGAAATGGGAGCTATTACCAGGGTGGAGGAGGCTGAGGTAGGACCCAAAGAGGGATGGAATGTAATACGATAAGCTAACAGATAGAGAGACCCACAGAGGAGGAAGTCTTGCAAAAAGAGTCTGGCAATTAAACAAAGATTTTGATCAGCTAGACTTCTCCACTCAGATGCCTCAAACACTGGATTTTGCCCAGCTCCCTTAACCTACAAACGTGACCAAAATATTGCATTTATTAGAGAATGTTAGTAACCATTCCAGAATCCCTTCCCATGCACACTCAGGCATACATGATGGAGGGCATTATTTGGCTGTCCCTCCAAGTTTGTTGTTGTTCCTGTTGAATTATAGGTAGGATCGCCAGATCTCCCTAGCTACCGGTGGTGTGGGGGTCTAGGGTTGCCAGATCCAGGTTGGGAAACTCCCAGAGATTTGGAGATGGAGCTTGGGGAGGACAGGGACCACAGCGGAGTACAATGCCACAGAGTCCACCCTCCAAAACATCAATTTTCTCCAAGGGAACTGATCTCAGAAGTCTGTAGATGAGCTGTAATTCCAGAGGATCCCCAGGTCCAACTCAGAGGTTGGCATCCCTCATAGGGGAGGAACTACTCCTCGAGCTGTCTTCTGTCTAATATGCTTCCTTAAAATTAGACTGAAGTGTTAGTGTTTGACGGGAAAAGCAGCAGCTGTGAGTTCTTGAGACCACGTATGAGGGGAATTCTCAGTTTATGGTGTGGGTCTCCCTCTATCTGGGCATGTGTCTAAACTCATCAGCTGAACTCCTGAGGGGAAATGACTTCTGTAAGCACGCCAGACCAGCAGTCACTCTCCTAAGATAACACTTCCTATTTGGAGTGACCCTAGAAACAGACTAAAGTCCTGAGTGAGGTCAAGAAGCCAAATACTGATAGCGTTATTTGAGGGCTGCTGTGGTGTAGTTCTTAGAGTATTGAACTATGATCTGGGACACCTAGGTGTTAATCCCCACTCTTCCATGGAAGCTTGCCGGGTAACCTTGGGCCAGACAGACAGACAAGTTCAGCATAACCTACCTCACAGGATTGTTGTGGAGAAAAATGGAGAGGAGAATGATGTAAGCTACTCTGCGTTCCCATTGGGGAGAACTGCAGGGTATAAATTAAGTAAGTAAAATAAATAGTCAAGTCAAGTTGGCCTTTATTGGCATAAATTATCAATGCAAGTTATACAGATTAAGAAACAGTTAAAATGGTTAAAATACATCTATAAGAGTTCTGTGACTCGATATTGTGCAATTGGGGACTGATAAGGTTATTATATTTCTGGGTGCCTTTGGCGCAGTTTTAAAGCCAAACAGAGAAACTGAGCCACCTTCTCAGTGATGCCAGGATCAAGATCATTTAGGAGTCTATGTATCTTTAGGAGTGCATCAGAACAATCCACCATACTGGATAGGATAAGGTGTAGATAAGTGTTCCTTACATCCGCATACAGATTACAATGCAGGAGGACATGGGAGAAAGTAAAATAAATAGTTATCTGTTGTTCTGTCTATTTAGATCAGATAAAGTATGCCAAGAGAGAAACTGCAACCTAAGCCATCTTAAACTGAGTGCGGGGGAAAAAATTCTTCAGGTAAAAATGGAAAATGCATATGCAGGGTTTTTTGGGGGGGTTAGGTGAGGCAGATTCCATAGCTCGCATCTGACTTTTATTTTGTTTATTTTTTATCTTTTACAGTGAAATGGTTCTGCATTATTTAAATTGGCATCATGTCAGCATCTAGCAGCAAGGACGGAAAACAGAAACACTGAACAAGTGAGGGCAGAATCCGGGCTATATTTAAAGTGCTTTTGTCATGGCTAAGTTCTACACTCCGTGGTTTAGTAGCATCTGCGTTTAGAGTGGCTTCCAGAATAAAAGCTGCCTTGTCCACAGGAGCTTGCAATGTACAATCCGAGAGAAAGCAGACTCAAAGAGAGGTGGAGATGGAAATAAACGGGGGAAGAAATTTTGTGTATTTCAGTTTCACATCCTTCATCTTGACTTTAGGCAGAAAGAGGTGGGGGGCTACATGAGATCTCAAAACACAACGTGATGGGAGAGCTGCTGAAGGGTCCCCTTTAACATTTTAGAATAAGCAGGCAGGAGGACAATATTTGCTTCTGCTATGTGATGATGATGATGATGATGATGGTGACTATGTCATCTGATTGCAGATGGAGATGGGCCAAATGGCCAATGGGACCACAGTGACAGATTTCATTTTGCTGGGATTTGGAGTCAGCCAACAGGAACGGTTCCTGCTCCTCATCTTTTTCACCATTCTCTACGTGGTCACGTTGGCTGAGAACCTCACCATCATCATACTGGTGGTTCTGGACACCCACCTGGCCTGCCTTCCCATGTACATCCTGCTCAGCAACTTCTCCTGGCTGGAGATCTGTTATGTGAGCACCACTATGCCCCGGTTGATCTTTGATCTGGCATCCCCTCAAGGGATCATCTCTTTCATGGACTGTTTCCTCCAGTTCTACCTTTTATTTTCTTTTGGGGCCACTGAAAATTTCTTCCTCTCAGCCATGGCCTTGGATCGGTACTTGGCCATCTGCCACCCACTGCGCTACCCACAAATTATGTCCCCAGATTTCTGCCTTCCTCTGGTGATTGCTTGTTGGGGCCTTGGCTTCATGGCCTACATCATTCCAGTGACTATGATCTCCAGGTTGTCCTTCTGTGGCCCTAACGTCATTGACCATTTTTTGTGCGATGCTGGGACCATCTTGCCTTTGGCCTGCCCACCCCTAGGAGTTACACCCTTTGTCTGCCAGATGTTTGTCAACACTTTTGTTTTAAGCAATGTCTTGTTTGTTGTGCTCTCCTACGGCACTGTGATTCTCACCCTGATGAAACCCTCTTTCAAGGGCAGTCGTAGGAAGGCCTTCTCCACCATATCCTTCCATCTAATTGTGGTGACACTTTTCTATGGTTCCGTGGCAGGAATGTACATCTGTCCAGAAGGAGAAAACCAGGCAGAGGTCACAAAAGCTGTTACGCTCTTCTACACTTCCATTACACCCTTTCTGAATCCCATGATTTATTGCTTGAGGAATGATCAGGTGAAGGAAGCTCTGAGCAGGTTGAGGAGAAGAAAGGTGTCATTACTGGGGAGAAGAATGACAATATAAAAGTGGGGGGAGGAATCCTAAACAAACTAAATTCCCAGCTGTGGAGTCAAGGACATGGAATTAATAGATTATGTTTAGTATGCCATCTTATTAAATCTTTATTTCTTTCTTCAGACTATATATCTGTTTTCTACGGGGGAGGGGGGTGTTCTACGACACTGCCCAGGTGAACCGGAAGTGACATCATTGTCTCTGGGTGCCGGAATGATGCTCTGGTATTTGGACAAAAACTCTATGGTAAATTTGGCTTCTACCGTAGAGTTTTTGCCCAGATACCAGAGCATTGCCTCAATGTCACAGATGTGATGACATCACTTTCAGGTGACCTCAGTGCCATAGACATGTTGCTGCATGTCAGATGGATCTCCCCCTTTTTTAGGGTAAGGTCCCTCTCACTGGCCAGCTGACCAACAGCAGAGAGTTAGGGGCTGGCAGCAGTGGACCCCCACCTCCACTTGGGAGGGGGGGAAATCTGGCAGCCCTAAGTTCAGGTCTGGGACCAGAACCAGGAACTTTTTCTCCAGAAACTAAACAAGTTGTCTGAGATGTTATCTGCACCTGCAATGTATCAGGCCAAAGAGCAGATGACAGCAGAATGGCAAACGAAAACAAACCTGTGTACCAGCCATGTGACCCACTCAGAAAGAAAATAAGGTCTGGTGATGAATCATTCTGACCATGGCCTGGTTGTTGTGCCAAAAGAACACATCCCTGTTCCTGAAAAGGTCCTACTGGATGGTGACCATGACCAAGATGTGGAAAAGCTCAAAAATAGTGAGGTCCCTTAAAGATGTCAGTCCCAGCCCTGATGCGAGGGCCACTGGTGACTAGTGCACCAACTGCCTGTGGGGAAAATCCCAAACATCTGAAGAAGTGAACAATGACTCACCAAAGCTCCTCCCTTGCTATCAGTATTGTGAGACCTGAAGGTCCTGCTGGATTCTTCCTTTCTGTTGCCCCAAACTCTCAGCCACCAGGAGCATCCAAGTACACTTCCAAAGCATGACCCAAATCTGAGGGTAACTGCCAAATGGACACCAAACCTGGAGTCTGAAATTCATACACTGGCTGACCCTGCTGTGGTGTTAAGGGGAGGGAGCCCTTGCAGCGGCCCTTGCAAAGAGGGCACAGAAGGCCCAACCAGGTGATACCACTCTACAAGCAAAATTCAGATCCCCAAGGAGCACTTGGAACTCCTTCAGGGTATGCTTCTTGCTCACACATGAATACTTGAAGCTGCTGTATACTGAATCAGGCCATCAGTCTATCAAAGAGAGTATTGTCAACTCAGACTGGTAGTGGCTCTCCAGAGCCTCAGGCAGAGGTCTTCCATGTCACCTATAGCCTGATCTTTTAACTGGAGATGCCAGGATTGAACCTGGGACCTTCGGCATGCCAAGCAGATGCTCTACCACTGAGCCACAGTCCCACATCACAGCTAGCTAGCAAGGCCCATGTCATAAGTCCTTATTCAAACCCAGGCTAAGAACTTTTGTAAAGGGAAGCTGCTGCCAAAACAAACTTGAAAAAATACCAGAGAGAGACTAATCTCACCCTAGTCTTGGTAGGTGCCACCAGTCCTTTCAGTCTATTGCAACAGCTCAGGAACAAAAGGACCAGTCTCCCAGCCTTTCAGGGAATTAACAGGAAAAGTCAGCCCTGCAAGGTAGGACTGCAGATGGAGTTGCCAAACAAAATCATTTGCCAGGTAGGTGGTCAAAAGGCCAAGGCTTCTGGAAGAAGGCTTTGAGTTCAGCAAAAGCAAAAATCCACAACAAGATAAAAATATAATTATTTTATTTTAGGTGCAAAAAATAGAAAAAATAGACAAGACTGTGAAGGACATAAAACAATAGATTCTATGCTTATCCAGCTTAGCTATTACATTAGAGCAAGGTTCCGAGTTACCCAATGTTGGTTGGTTCATCTCAGGCAGGTAGTTTCTAGCAATCCAAAGCAGTGCTCTCTTGCAGAGATATCCAGGGTCACAGCCCACATGAGCAAGCAGTTCAAGATGGATGCCACAAGCTGAGCTGGGTCAACACTGACATACTTTGTGCCAAGTAGTTACTGAGCCCCCAAATGGCAAATGCTAACTAACTTTATGGAGAGGCTCTCTCATTGACCTCAGGCCTGCTAAGCCAATCAGAAGCCTGACAGGTGATGTAACCCTCTCTGCATTGCTAACCACATGATGTATAGGGTGATGGACCAGAGAGAAGAGAAATGAAAGTATACTGCAACTAAGCCTCTCCTCTTTCCCACAGGTGTGAAGGTAACATCCTGAGGGCGCTAAGGTTCTCTGACTTCTGTGGCTCACCAATTGAAACCCACACAGTGAGAGAAAATATCCAGGCAGTAAAAGGTAGAAAGGTTTTTATCTGAATAAGGGACACCATGCAGCTAAAAATTCAGTTCAGATGTCCAGTGAGTAACAGCAGAGATCTGGCTTACATGCTTTTCTTGCTCCTCCCAACTTTACATCATTGTTGACATCATTTCCACAATGTCAGTTTCAGTTTCTTTGTCTTACCAATCATTAATTACACATTTGACAAACAAGAGGCCACCTGGCCACGTTTCAGCCTTACAATGCAGGTGCTCATCTTGTGAAAAATGATTAATGCATCTTCTTGGCTGTCTCCCCATACTGGTACCTTTGAATGAACTTTCAAGCTGAGTTCATTCTCAGTATAAAATCTAACTGTTCCCATTACAGAAATAGTTTCTCTACATTAATATATACATATATGTGTATGAAAACACTCTTAATAGCATTTTGTGTAGTATTTCTATTAAAAGTACATGAAAATATAGAAAAGTACAATGTTATTATGCTATTCCAAAGAATTAAACCCTTTACATGTATTTTCTAATGTTCCAAAGTGGCCTATGGCATAAAGCTTTTATAAATACCTCGAATTCACCTATTATTCTTCATTTTGATCCACCAGAAGATTTTTGCTGAATTTTATAAAGATTTTTAATCTAAAGTTTCTGGTTTTATAAAATATATTACCTTGGCCAGTAGGGGTCCTTCTCGTATAACATAAGTTCTGCACTCTTAATTGGCCTTTTAATTAATTTCAGGACACATGATTAATATCTTTGGTTCTTGACTGCCTCTGAGATAACTGCACACCTGCTTGGCCATGTTCCCATTCTCTGCTTGTTAGCAGTTTGCTAAGCAAAGTTTATTAGAGAATTAAGAATTTAGCTAACTTTCCTTTCTTATAGACATTCAGAAATATCTTATACCACAACTATTATTCTTTGCTATAGACAGAATATTAAAAGTTATGTTTTAACTTTAAAAAGCATACAACAAATAAGGAAAAGGGTTTTTCAGGCTTAAATCTCTTTTCACAGAAAGTATAATTGTGCTTAACTCAATTAATCATCTTGACAACCAATTATCACATTCCTTTCCGGTTTATCTTGTGGATATTTCTCTATGCAAGGAAATGAACAGTCCTTTTTACTTGAAAATAATAAGCTGCTAAAAGGCAGGTATATTGCTTATAGGTTCCAATAACTCAATATTTATATATTTTTTTATTTTAAACTTAAAGGGGTGGTAGTTTGATTTTTCCTTATTTAAGAATACTAAAATCATAAGCTCTAATGAACTTCTGAACTGACTTCTTTGAAATAGAAATGTTGAACAAAAATCTTCACTATGACAGCTCGTTAGGTACCATCCTCATTAAAAGTATACTGATGTCTTCTTGGTGCTAAAACACCTGTTCACTAGGAAATTATTTCTCTGACCATTAAGTTGGATATAAAACACCTGTTTCTACAATTCTGCTTAGCGTTCAATGACTTGTCAGTTTATTTATGGAAAATCTAATCAATGATCAATAGATTATCATTTGAACCTTTTGAGTTTTCTCTACAGGTGCAAGACCCACAGCTCAGTTGCTTGGAATGCACTAATTAGTGGACAAGAGTAGAATGGTACTCCCTTCCACTCACAGCTGCAAACTATCTGACTTGCAAGGTCACACTGACTCTAGGAGTTTCTGGGAGCCTCTGGGAATGTTTGTGGAAGCATTATGCAGCCTGAACCAAAGATTCTGTTATACAGAACAAAAACAAGGAATAATTTTTCTTTACTGGCCATCATGATAAGGGTCCTTAAAGCAGCCAAACTGCCATCCAGCACTTGGGAGGTGTCATGGGGAGAACCTAGTAGGATCCCCGGGTATGTTAGATAAATGGCAGGGCCCTCATTTTTATTCTGGGGCAGCAGCTCCCTGCCTTCAGCCCCCAAGACCTGGAAGGCATCAAAATGAGAAGCACAGACAGGACTTCCTACTGCACCAGCAAATCGGAAGTCATCCACCCAGCAGCAGTCCAATAAATGCAGGAGGGACAGACCATTTCCCCTCCACATCATAACTGATAGGCAGCAAACAATAACCCCAGAAACAAGTGGTCAAGTTCAATGAAAGGAGGGCTGAAAAGATGAATCCTGCCCAACTAATATACAGCAGAAGTCGGATAGTTCCATCAGCGTTAATTGGAGGCTTCATTACATGGAAACAATAAACATCATGTAAAATTGTTTTTCCCAGTTGAGATCATTAGTCTCTGAGGAGATCTTATTTTGATAGAAAGAAAAAGGACTACACGTTGTAAATAAGTGCCCAAGATCTGTTCATTTCCTGAAGGAAAACTTCTGCAAATCTTTTAAGAATGGATTCATACTCCACGGAGGACCCACAACCAAATTTCCTGTCTTCAGCCTATGCTTCCATCTCTGCCACCAGAACCAGTTTGAGCCTTGGAGCCTGTGCATTACTGAGGTATATCAAAGCAAAGAGAGATTGAGAAGTCCTTCTATGAGTCTAGTTTTGACAACAGGGCCATCAAAGAGGAAGACTGGTCCGAAAGATTTGGGCTTTTTTGTTCCTTCCCATTAACACAATTGTTTGATTCAGACAAAAACATAATGCTGCTTTTAGTTATAAAATTAAGCATCAAAATGAAGGGTGGGAAGAAGGATGAATACCATATGGGCATCTATTAATTTTCTACAGACTGCCTCTTATCTGCTAGATAATGCCTGTTTGACAAATAGTCGCAGAATAAGAGGACTTCACTGTGATCCAGCAAGACATGTGTTTACATTAGGCTGCATCTTTCCTACTGACTTATCAACGGCCATCTGTACAAACAGCAGTCCTTAGCTCAGTATCAGCAGCATCCTCTTTGTGGAAAACAACTCATCTTGTCAAGAGGTACTTTGAGCATACCATCTCTATTTTATCTTCACAAAACCCCTGTCAGGTGCGTCTGGCTGATCTGGTGTGACTGCCTAAGTTCACCCAGCAAGTGTCCATGGCAGAGTGGGGTTTCGAACCTGCTTCTCTCAGATCCTAGTCTGACACTCTAAGTACTCCACCACTCTGGCTCTCAACATTCTGGAAGCATCTTTGGGAGGCATTTCTTAGATAACAGATGTGGCCACAGGCAACTGCTACACAAACACAAAATGATGAATGGGAGGTGTATGATGGAGATCTGCTTGAAGAAAGGGGAAGCCGATCATGTCTGGTCCCAGCTCCTGTTTCCTATAGCTTTTCACTTCCCCCGTCAGTGTTTTTGTGCTCTATACAAATCTTATGAAATGTTTTTCCCCCTCTCCTGCTGAACTGCAGCTGAGGATTTCCTCCTCAAGCTTTTCCTCTTTCTAAGATGCCTTCTAAAACCCAGATTGCAGTGTTCTTCTTTGAGGGGAAAGCCGCAGCTGTGAGTTCTCGTGGTCATGTATGAGAAGAATTTGCATAGTTTTGGGTGTGGGTCTCCCTCTCCCTGCGTATGCACCTAGCCACATTAGCTTTACTCCTGAGGGGTAATGATTTCTGCATGTGCACATCTGACCAGCCATCGCTGAGAAATTGAAAGTTCGGACTGAATCCAAGAAGCCAAGTAGTGACTCAGTTGTTTGAGAGCCATTGTGGCATATTCATTAGATGATTGGACTACAATCTGGGAGTCCCAGGTTCGAATCCCCGCTCTGCCATGGAATCTTGCTGGGGGACCTTGGGCCAGACATACCATTTCAGCTTAACCCTCTTCATGGGGTATTGGTGTGAGTAAAAAGGAGGAGGAGAACAGTGGGAAGCTGCATTGCGTCCCCACTGAGAAAAAGAGCAGGGCATACATGAAATAAATAAAATAAATGCATAATATGTATTTGTTATTCCATTTTATATATCTTTGTTTATATCCAGTAAAGTATACCAAGAGAGAAATTACAACCTAAGCAGTCTTACATCTAAGGGAGGGGCTTCATCAGGTAAGAATGGGAAATGCGTACGCATGTTGTTAGGTGAAGTTATGTGTCCCCTTTTTGGTTTTACAATGAATGAGCTGTCCATCATTTGAATTGGCACCGTGTCAGCATCCAGCAGGAAGGGAGGAGGAACTGATATCAGTGGCCAGGGCAGGCCAGATTCCTGGCTATACACAGACCAGTTCTCCACAAGAAGCTGCGCCACTCTTGCTCTTCTGTTTTTCCTGCTTGCATGGGTCAATTTCACACTATTTGCTGCATGGCTGCATTTTGACCCGCAGCTCCCTCCGATTTCACCCGCGTCTTTTCTATCCTTGTTTTTTGAGATCAAGAAGACGTGGGAGAAGTTGGGGGAACCTGTGGGTCAAAATGCGGCCCTGCAGCAAAGAGTGTGAAATGGACCAATGGAAACGGGGGAAACAGAAGAACGAGGGTGGCGCAGTTTCTTGTGGGAAATCAGTCCCATAATGCTTTTGTCATTATTACGTTCTACACTTTGGGGTTCAGCAGTATCACTGATTATGGTATTTCACAGAAATAATAAGTCCCCCTTCTGAGGAACTTACAATATACAAATTGGCACAAAGGAGTCATCAAAGACAGGCAGAGATGGAGATGAAAAGGGAAGAAATTGTAGGTATGTCAGTCCCACATGGCTTCCTTTGGCTTCTGGAAACTGTATTTTGTATAATAGCTCAGAAATTTATTGCACCGGGATGTCAAAACATAATGTGGTGGAAGACTTTCCAGAAGGGTCCTATTTAGTATTTTAGGACAAGCAGACAGGAAGGCTACATTTGCTTCTGCTATCTGATGATGATGGTGACTATGTCATCTGATTCCAGATGGAGTTGGGCCAAATGGTCAATGGGACCACAGTGACAGAATTCATTTTGCTGGGATTTGGAGTTGGCCCACAGGAACGGTTCCTGCTCCTCATCTTTTTTGCCATTCTCTATGTGGTCACATTGGCTGAGAATCTCACCATCATCATACTGGTGGTTCTGGACACCCACCTGTCCCGCCTTCCCATGTACATCCTGCTGAGCAACTTCTCCTTGCTGGAGATCTGTTACGTGACCACCACCGTGCCCCGGTTGATCTTTGATCTGACATCCCCTCAAGGGGTCATCTCTTTCACGGACTGCTTCCTCCAGTTCTACCTTTTGTTTTCTCTTGGTACCTCTGAAGACCTGTTCCTCTCCGCCATGGCCTTGGATCGGTATTTGGCCATCTGCCATCCACTGCGCTATCCACAAATTATGTCCCCAGATTTCTGTCTTGCTCTGGTGATTGCTTGTTGGGGCCTTGGCTTCATGGCCTACATCATTCCAGTGATTATGATCTCCAGGTTGTCCTTCTGTGGCCCCAACATCATTGACCATTTTTTGTGCGATGCTGGGACTATGTTGGCCCTGGCCTGCCCACCCCTAGGAGTTACTCCCTTTGTCTGCCAGATGTTTGTCAACACTTTTGTTTTAAGCAATGTCTTGTTTGTCGTGCTCTCCTACGGCACTGTGATTCTAACCCTGATGAAACCCTCTTTCGAGGGCAGTCGTAGGAAGGCCTTCTCCACCATATCCTTCCATCTAATCGTGGTGACGCTTTTCTATGGCTCCGTAGCAGGAATATACATTTGTCCAGAAGGAGAAAATCAGGCAGAGGTCACAAAAGCTGTTACGCTCTTCTACACTTCCATTACACCCTTTCTGAACCCCATGATTTATTGCTTGAGGAATGATCAGGTGAAGGAAGCTCTGGGCAGGTTGAGGAGAAAAAAGGTGTCATTACTGGGGAGAAGAATGACAGTTTAAAGGAGGGAGGGTGAAATCCTAAACAAACTAAACTCCCAGCTGTGGAGACAAGGACATGGAATTAATATATTATGTTTACTATGTAATCTTATCAAATCATTATTTCTTGCTTCTGACTATATCTCTGTTTTCTACAGGGGGGAAAGTGTTCAAGGTAGCTTAGAGGAAGCCTAAAACAATGTATAAGCCCTTAGTAAAATATGGACACAATAGAATTACATTATTTATATGCTTATTTGCATTATTTATAGTCAACCTTCCCCATTAAGACTCAAGGCATATTACACAACGGTACTCAGCACAGTTCAATCAGAGGGAACATCCAGTTTGCTGTGCAATAGGGTTTGGATTGCAGATGTACAAAAACAAGCCAAAAACTGAACGTGGATATTAAACAAAGCATAAGCATGAACTTGGTAGTTGAACAATGCAGAAATTACAGCAATGCAGATAGTGGATAACTGGAGCATACTTGCAGCAGTAGGCTGTAAGTATTATACACAGTAATATGGTCCAAAGTCCCTATCCCTTTACCAAAGCATCATTCTGGCTGCATTCACACACACTAAATAATCCACTTTCGATCCAGTTTCAGTGCACTTTCTAACTGGATTTAACAGTAAAATCCAGTTGGAAAGTGTATTGAAAGTGGATTGAGGGAGGATTATTTAGTGGGTGTGATCGCAGCCTCTGAAACCTATCGTTATGCTACAGCCCTAGTATCTGTGTCAAAAAGACTCAGTTTTCTATAGTTTGCAGAAAGCCAGCAAGGTGGGGAGCCTTCCTGACTTCATTAATGGAAACAAACCAGATGTACTAAAACCAAATCAACCATTGAGTATCTGGGTCAATAAAAATGATTTAAAAGTGATAATAAACTGACTAGTGTTATTAGGCATCCTAGTGGTAGTTCACGTAGAGTAGCCCAGTCCCTCCTGGTAACTGGTGGGGGATGGGATGACTTACTGGGAGCAGCAGGGAGGCCCGGCTGACGTACAGCAACGTATCTACATCACTGCCCATGTGAACCGAAATGATGTCATCACATCTAGGACCCTGGCATGATGCTCTGGTATCTGTTATTTACCATAAGTTTGGCTTCTACTGGAGAGTTTTTGCCCAAATACCAGAGTGTCGCCCCAATGTCCCAGATATGATGATGTCACTTTTAGGTCATGTGGGCATGGATGTAGACATGTCACTGCGTATCAGACAGATTTCTCTCTTTTGGGGGGTAAGGTCCCTCCCACTGGCCAGCTGATCAGCAGCAGAGAGGTAGGGGCTGGCAGCAGTGGACCCCCGCCTCCACCCGGGGGGGAGTCTGGTGGCCCTAAGTTCAGGTTAGGAGCCAGAACCCAGAACCTTTTCTCCTGAAACTAAAACAAGTTGTCCAAGATGTTACCTGCACTTGCAATGTATTGGGCAGAAAAGGAGATTGAAGCAGAGTGGCAAACCAGAACAAACCTGTGTACTAGCCATGTGACCAGCTCAGAAAGAACATAAGGTCCAGTGCAGGGGTGGCCAGACTTGCTTAACATAACAGCCACACAGAATAAACGTCAGATGTCTGAGAGCCACAAGACATGAACAAGTATTACACACGCATTTTTATTGAAAAATATGCAGATTTGCTTTTTATTAACATTAAATTGGACTGTGTGAAAGAGCTGCATGCGGCTCCCCAGCTGCAGTTTAACCACCCCTGGAGTTTATAATCCTCCTGAGCACGGTCTGGCTGTTGTGCCGAAAGAGCACCTGCCTGTTCCAGAAAAGGTCCTGCTGGATGCTGACCAACACCAAGATATAGAAAAGCTCAAAAATAGTGAGGTCCCTTAAAGATGTCAGTCCCAGCCCGATGTGAGGGTCACTGGTGACTAGTGCACAAAGTGCCTGTGGGGAAAATCCCAAACATCTGAACATAAGAACATAAGAACATAAGAGAAGCCAATGTTGAATCAGGCCAATGGCCCATCCAGTCCAACACTCCGTCACACAGCAGCCAAAATATACCAGGTGCCATCAGGAGGTCCAGCAGTGGGGCCAGGACACCAGAAGCCCTCCCAGAAGAAGTGAGCAGTGACTCGCAAAGGCTCCTCCCCTGCCCCCAGTGTTGTGAGACTTCAAGGTGCTGCTGCCCCAAACCTTTGGCCACCAGGAGCATCTGACGGCACTTCCAGAGAACGACCCAAGTCGTTCACATGCCGGCTGACCCTGCTGTGCTGGTGTGGGGAGGGAGCCCTTGCAGTGCCACTAGCAAAGAGGGGACAGAAGGCCCAACCAGGTGATACCACTCTACAAGCAAAATTGAAGTCCCCAAGGAGCGCTTGGAATTCCTTCAGGGTATGCTTCTTGCTTAAGGAGCTGCGGTGGCTCAAGTGGTTCAGACGCTGAACCGCAGGCTGTGGAAGGTCAGTAGTTCAGCAGTTCAAGACCCGAGAGTGCCGCATGACGGGGTGAGCTCCTGTCTCTAGTTCCAGCTCCTGCCAACCTAGCAGTTCGAAAGCAAGAAATTGCAAGTAGATAAATAGGTACCACTTCGGTGGGAAGGTAACAGCGTTCCCTGCGCCTTGGTGTTTAGTCATGCCGGCCACATGACCACGGAAATGTCTTCGGACAGCGCTGGCTCTTCGGCTTTGAAATGGAGATGAGCACTGCAACCCTAGAGTCGGATTCGACTGGCTTTCGAGCAAGGGAACCTTTACCTTTACCTATGCTCCTTGCTCACACATGAAGCTGCCGTATACTGAATCAGACCATCAGTCCATCAACATCAATATTGTCAACTCGGACTGGTAGCGGCTCTCCAGAGCCTCAGGCAGAGCTCTTCCATGTCACCTACTGCCTGGTCTTTTAACTGGAGATGCCAGGATTGAACCCATAGCTCAGTTGCTTGGAGTGCACTAATTAGTGGACAAGAGTAGGATGGTGCTCCCTTCCACTCACAGCTGCAAACTATCCGACTTGCAAGGTCACACTGACTCTAGGCTCTGTCTCTGGGAATGTTTGTGAGGGCCTCTCGCAGCCTGAACCAAAGGTTCTCTTATACAGAACAAAAACAAGGAACCATTTTTCTTTACAGGCCATCATGATAGGTAAAGGTAAAGGTTCCCTTGCTCGAAAGCCAGTCGAATCCGACTCTAGGGTTGCGGTGCTCATCTCCGTTTCCAAGCCGAAGAGCCAGTGCTGTCCAAAGACATTTCCGTGGTCATGTGGCCGGCATGACTAAACACCAAGGCGCACGGAACGCTGTTACCTTCCCACCAAAGTGGTACCTATTTATCTACTTGCAATTTCTTGCTTTCGAACTGCTAGGTTGGCAGGAGCTGGAACTAGAGACAGGAGCTCACCCCATCATGCGGCACCCTGGTCTCGAACTGCTGAACTACTGACCTTCCACAGCCTGCAGTTCAGTGTCTTAACCACTTGAGCCACCGCAGCTCCTTGCCATCATGATAAAGGTCCTTAAATGAGCTGGACTGCCATCCATCACTCAGCAGGTGCCATAAGCAGAACCCAGTAGGATCCCTAGGTATGTTAGCTAAAAGGTGGGGCCTTCACTTTTATCCTGGGTCAGCAGAGCCCTGCCTTCAGCCCCCAAGGCCTGGAAGGCATCAAAATGAGAGGCATAGACAGGACTTCCCACTGCACCAGCAAATCAGAAGTCATCCACCCAGCAGTAGCCCAATAAATGCAGGAGGGACAGACTATCTTCCCTCCCGCATAACTGATAGGCAGCAAACAATAACCTCCAGAAATGAGTGGTCAAGTTCAATGAAACAAGGGCTGAAAAGGTGAATCCTGCCCAACTAATACTACTGCAGAAGTCAAATAGTTCCGTCAACATTAATTGGAGACTTCATTACATGAAAAAAATAAACATCATGTAAAATTGCTTTTCCCAATTGAGACAATTAGTTTCTGAGGAGATCTTGTTTTGACAGGGAGAAAAAGGACTCCACACTGTAAATAAGTGCCCAAGTTCTGTTCATTTCCTGAAGGAAAACTTCTGCAGATCTTTTAAGAATGGATTCATACTCCATGGAGAACCCACAACTGAATTTCCTGCCCTCAGCCTGCGCCTCCATCTCCACCACCTGAACTGGTTTGCGCGTTGGAGCCTGTGCACTACTGAGGTACATCGAAATAAAGAGAGAGTGAAAAGTCCTTCTTTGAGCCTAGTTTTGACAACAATGCCATAGAAGAAGAAGAAGAAGAAGAAGAAGAAGAAGAAGAAGAAGAAGAAGAAGAAGAAGAAGAAGAAGAAGAAGAAGAGGAAGAGGAAGAGGAAGAGGAAGAGGAAGAGGAAGAGGAGGACGAGGAGGACAAGGAGGAGGAGATTGGATTTATACCCTGCCCTTCACTACCCAAGGGAGTCTCCGAGCAGCTTATACAATATACAATACTCTTTTCCCTTCCCCTCCCCACAACAGACACCCTGTGACGTGGGTGGGGCTGAGAGAGCTCTGACAGAAACTGCTCTTTTTCAAGAACAGCTGTGCCAGAGCTTGTGACTGACCCAAGGTCACATCAGCAGGTGCAAGTGGAGGAGTGTGGAATCAAACCCGGTTCTCCCAGATTAGAGTCCGCGCACTTGACCACTACACCAAACTGGTCTGGAAGACTTTGAGTTTTTTGTTCCTGCTTCCCATTAACACAATTGTTTGATTCAGGCAAATACATAATGATGTTTTTAGTTATATAACTAGGCATCAAAATGAAGGGTGGGAAGAAGGCTGAACACCAGATGCACATCTATTAATTTCCTATGGATTGCCTATAATCTGCTAGATAATGCACGTTTGACAAATAGTTGCAGAATAAGAGGACTTCACTGTGATCCAGCAAGACATGTGTTTACGTTAGGCTGCATGTTTCCTACTGACTTATCAAGGGCCATCTGTACAAACAGCCATCCATAGCTCAGTATCAGCAGCATCCCCTGTGTGGAAGACAACTCATCTTGTCTAGAGGTACTTCGACCATACCAAGAATCAGATGGAACCTATTCATTTATTGACTTCATTTCAACCCCACCTTCCTACCTAATCAGGATGCAAAGTAGCCTACTACATTCTCCCCATTTCCATTTCATCTTCACAACATCCCTCACAGGTAGGTCTGGCTGGTAGGGCGTGACTGGCCCAAGTTCGCCCAACAAGTGTCTATGGCAGAGTGGGGTTTTGAACCTGCATCTCTCAGGTTCTAGTCTGACACTCTAAGTATTCCACCACTCTGGCTCTCAACATTACAGGAAGCATCTTTGGGAGGCATTTCTTAGATAAGGGAGGTGGCCACGGGCAATTCCTATGCAAACACTAAATGATGATTGGGTGGTTTATGAAGGAGACCTGCAAGAAGAAAGAGGAAGCCAATTCAGTCTGGTTCCAGCTCTTCGTTTCCTATAGGTTTTCACTTCCCCCTTTGGTGTTTGTCCTCTCTATGTTCCTCTCTGTATAACTCTGGGGAAGTGTTTCCCCCTCCCCCGCCTCTGCTGCTTAACTGCAGCTGAGGATTTCCCCTCAAGCTTTTCTTCTCTCTAAGAGGCTTCCTAAAACCCAGACTGCAGTGTTACTGTTTGAGGGGAAAGCCGCAGCTGTGAGTGCTCGTGATCACGTATGAAGAGAATTCACACAGTTTGGGGTGTGGGTCTCCCCCTCCCTGGGTATGCGCCTAGCCACATCAGCTTCACTCCTGAGGGTTAATGATTTCTTTTCTTTTTTAGAAAATTTTATTGAATTCTCAAATAAATAACAACAACATTGTAACAATACAACAGATACTGCATGTGCACACCATCGCTGTAGTAGAATAACCCCGTTTGGGATGACACTTGGAGCAGAGAGATTGAAGGTTCTGACTGAGGCCAAGAAGCCAAGTAGTGGCACAGTCGTTTGAGAGCCAGGGTAGCATAGTCTTTAGATGACTGGACTCGGATTTGGGGGACCCAGGTTCGAATCCCCAGTCTGCCATGGAATCTCGCTGGGGGACCTTGGGCCAGACATACTGTTTC
This sequence comes from Gekko gecko, assembly GCA_029375565.1. Taxonomy (NCBI): domain Eukaryota; kingdom Metazoa; phylum Chordata; class Lepidosauria; order Squamata; family Gekkonidae; genus Gekko; species Gekko gecko. The sequence continues at coordinate 45,204,451 of JAPDNY010000015.1, read as the reverse complement.
AGCTCAACCCTCTTCATGGGGTACTGGTGGGGCTACAAAGGAGGAGAGGAGAGCAGTGGGAAGCCACGTTGGGTCCCCACTGGGAAAAACAAGCAGGGTATACCTGAAGTAAATAAAATGAACATGTACTAGTATGTATTTGTTATTCCATTTTATATATCTTTGTTTATATCCAGTAAAGTATACCAAGAGAGGAATTACAACCTAAGCAGTCTTACATCTAAGGGAGGGGCTTCATCAGGTAAGAATGGGAAATGCATACGCATGTTGTTAGGTGAAGTTATGTGTCCCCTTTTTATTTTTACAACGAATGAGCTGTCCGTCATTTGAATTTGCACCCTGTCAGCATCCAGCAGGAAGGGAGGGGGAACTGATATCAGTGGCCAGGGCAGGCCAGATTACTAGCTATACTCAGACCGAGTTCCCCACAAGCAGCTGTGCCGCCCTCACTCTTCTGTTTCCCCCACTTGCATTGGTCAGTTTCAGACTATTCGCTGTACAGCCACATTTTGACCTGCAGCTCCCTCCGATTTCCCCCGTGTCTTCTCGATCCTTGTTTTTTGAGATCGAGAAGACACAGGAGAAGTTAAGGGGAGCTGTGGGTCAAAATGCAGCCATGCAACGAATAGTCTGAAATTGACCAATGCAAGCGCAGGAAACAGAAGAGCGAGGGCGGCGCAGCTTCTTGTGGGAAATTGGTTTCAGAGTGCTTTTGTCGTTATTATGTTCTCCACTTTGTGGTTCAGCAGCATTACTGATTATGGTATTTTGCAAATTTATTAAGTTCCCCTTCAGAGTAACTTACAATATACAAACTGGCACAAAGGAGTCATCAAAGAGAGGCAGAGATGGAGGTGAACAGGGAAGAAATTGTGTAAATGTCAGTTCCACGTGCCTTCTTTTGGCTTCTGGAACCTATGGCTTGTATAACAGCTCAGAAACTTATTGCCCTGGGATGTCAAAAACACAGTGTGGTGGAAGACTTTGCTGAAGGGTCCTCTTTAGCATTGTAGGACAGGCAGACAGGAAGACAATATTTGCTTCTCCTATGTGGTGGTGGTGATGATTGATGATGATGATGATGATGATAACTATGTCTTTTGATTACAGATAGAGATGGGCCAAATGGTCAACGGGACCACAGTGACAGATTTCATTTTGCTGGGATTTGGAGTCGGCCCACAGGAACGGTTCCTGCTCCTCATCTTTTTTGCCATTCTCTATGTGGTCACATTGGCTGAGAACCTCGCCATCATCACACTGGTGGTTCTGGACACCCACCTGGCCCACCTTCCCATGTATATCCTGCTGAGCAACTTCTCCTTGCTGGAGATCTGTTATGTGAGCACCACTGTGCCCCGGTTGATCTTTGATCTGGCATCCCCTCAAGGGGTCATCTCTTTCACGGACTGTTTCCTCCAGTTCTACCTTTTATTTTCTCTTGGTACCTCTGAAGATCTGTTCCTCTCAGCCATGGCCTTGGATCGCTACTTGGCCATCTGCCACCCACTGCGCTACCCACAAATTATGTCCTCAGATTTCTGCCTTGCTCTGGTGATTGCTTGTTGGGGCCTTGGCTTCATGGCCTACATCATTCCAGTGACTATGATCTCCAAGTTGTCCTTCTGTGGCCCCAACATCATTGACCATTTTCTGTGTGATGTTGGGACCATCTTGGCCCTGGCCTGCCCACCCCTAGGAGTTGCTCCCTTTGTCTGCCAGATGTTTGTCAATACTTTTCTTTTAAGCAATGTCTTGTTTGTTGTGCTCTCCTACGGCACTGTGATTTTCACCCTGATGAAACCCTCTTTCGAGGGCAGTCGTAGGAAGGCCTTCTCCACCATATCCTTCCATCTAATTGTGGTGACACTTTTCTATGGCTCTGTGGCAGGAATGTACATCTGTCCAGAAGGAGAAAACCAGGCAGAGGTCACAAAAGCTGTTACGCTCTTCTACACTTCCATCACACCCTTTTTGAACCCCATGATTTATTGCTTGAGGAATGATCAGGTGAAGGAAGCCCTAGGCAGGTTGAGGAGAAGAAAGGTGTCATTACTGGGGTGAAATTTGACAGTTTAAAGGAGGGAGGGGTGAAATCATAAACAAACTAAATTGTCAGCTGTGGAGCCAAGGACATGGAATCAATAGATTATGTTTACTATGCAATCTTATTAAATCATTATTTCTGACTATATCTCTGTTTTTCACAGGGGAAAATAGTGTTCTAGGTAGCTTAGAGGGAGCCTAAATCATTGTATAAGCCCTTTGTAAAATACAGACACAATAGAATTACTTTATTTATACACTTATTCCCATTATTTATAGTCTACCTTTGCCATTAAGACTCAAGGTGTATTACACAACAGAACTGTCACAAACTCCATAACCCCTCCAGGTCACCAGGTTCGATTTCAAGGAACAATAGCACAGCTACAAAAAAACTTGAGAGAGTCTAAAATCACACAAGTTCTGGGTAGTCTGCCACCAGGTCTTTTAATGTTTCCCAAAAGTCCAGGAGCAAAAGACCTGATTTCCCACTACAGCTGTCTCGGTGTTGCGCCACCATTTGCCCCGACACTATTGGTCAATTTCACATCTGAAGTCGTGGGGCTGCATTTTGACCCGCGGCTTCGCCCGATTTCCCCCGCAGTTTCGTGATCCTATTTTTGAGGAGCACGAAACTGCGGGGAAATCGGGCAGCCACAGGTCAAATGCAGCCCCGTGGCTTCGGGTGTGAAATTGACTAATAGTATCGGGCAAACGGCAGTGCAACACCGAGGCAGCTGTAGTGGGAAATCAGCCCTAATCTCCCAACTGGCTCTGGAACTTATCCAGAGGGAGTCAGCTCTACAGGGTGTCACTGCAGTCTGAGTTCAGAACAAAACAAGTAACTTTTGGTGGTAGTCAAGGATCTAAGGCAAAAGGATTTAGGCTTTGAGGCTTGTTGAACAACAGGTACCACCACACGGCTAAAATATATTTTAGTTTATTTAGGTGCAAGTATATTAAAACAAGGCGAGACTGTGAAGGATTGAAAATAACAAAAGCTCAGCTTTTCCAGTCCTAAATAAAATATGATACAGAGTTTCAAAGCCACCATTCCAGGTTTCAGAGATGCAGAGGCTCGGTATACAAGATGTTCAATCCTGAGCCCATCCAGGCAGAGTCAAAATGGAATGCCATTGCTGGGTTGCTCTAGCACTACTGACAGTCAGGCATGTCCATAGCACCAGGCAGCCTGTTCATAACTGAACTGTGTCTTATTTTATAAAAAATGGTCTTTCAATGGGTCAGGCCTGTAATCCAATGAGAAGCCAGGGAAGTGATGCCAGTCCCCTAAGTTGCTAGGCAAAATCATCCCATAATGATCTTTACATCCCATAATAATATACCTCCCATAATGGTTTACGTCCCATAATGGTTTAAGTCCCATAATACTAGGAGCAGAGGGGGACAGAAAGCCATTCTGCAGCTATAGCCTCTGATACCCCTACGAACAGATGTCACTAGGTCAGTCTGTTGGAATGTGCTAATTGGTTGGTAACAGGATGGTAGGGACTCTCTTAACTGTCACAACTGAAAGCAGTCTCACAAGGTCAATTGTGTGCCTCTCCTTGCTCTCTCTGTCTCTGGGGAGAATTTCTGTCTCTAGGGAAACTTTTGTTACAGGCCTTGATTGAAGCCTGAGAGATTCCATACAGACACTGGAATTAAGAAAGCATTTTCTTTACACAGGGCCGGCTCGCCTAGAGCACGCCAGCCACAGGGGCGCCAAACTGCACCCCCACACACATCTTCCCTGGCTTTCCTGGGTGCCCCACAGCAGCTGCGGAGCGCCCAGGACAGCCAGCGCTGAGAGGGAAGGGGCGGGGGTTAAAAAAACCACCTCTTCCCTGGCTTTCCTGGGTGCCCCGCAGCAGCTGCAGAGTGCCCAGGAAAGCCGGCGCTGGGAGGGAAGGGGTGGGGGTTAAAAAACCCGCTTCTTCCCTGGCTTTCCTGGGCGCCCCGTAACTGTGGAGCACCCAGGAAAGCCAGCGCTGGGAGGGAAGGGGCAGGGGTTAAAAACCCCTGCCTCTTCCCTGGCTTTCCTGGGCACCCCACAGCTTTTGGGTCATGTGGCTCATGTGGTCATTGATGTAGACATATCACTGCGGTCAAGTTCAGTGAAATTAGGGCTGAAAGGGTGAATCCTGCCCAACTAATACTACAGCAGAAGTCAAATACTTCCATCCACTCTTCTTGGAGGCCTCATTACATGGAAAAAGAAACAACATGTAAAGTATTGCTTCTCTCAGTTTAGGGAATTAGTCTCTGAGGAGATCTTGTTTTGATGGGAAGAAAAAGGACTACACACTGTAAATAAGCGCCCAAGATTTGTTCATTTCCTGAAGGAAAACTTCGTCAAATCTTTTAAGAATGGATTCATACTCCATGAAGGACCCACAACTGAGCTTCCTGTCCTCGGCCTGCACCTCCATCTCCGCCACCAGGTCTGGTTTGAGTCTTCGGACGCTGCCTGTGAACTACTGAGGTACATCGAAGCAGAGAGAGATTGAGAAGTCCTTCTATGAGCCTAGTTTTGATAACAGTGCCATCGAAGAGGAAGACTGGTCTGGAAGATTTGGGGGGGGGGGTGTTCCTGCTTCCCATTCGCAGAATGGTTTGATTCAGACAAATCTATAATGCTTTTTTTTTTTTAGTTATATAACTAGGCATCAAAATGAAGGGTGGGCAGAAGGAGGAACACCATTTGCAGGTCTATTAATTTCCTGCAGACTGCCTATTGTCTGCTAGACAATGTGGTTTTGGCACATAGTTGCAAAATAAGAGGAGTTCACTGGTATCCAGCAAAACATGTGTTTAAATTTGGCTGCATGTTTCCTACTGACTTATCAAGGGCCATCTGTACAAACAGCGGTCCTTAGTTCAGTATCAGCAGCATCCTCTGTGTGGAAGACAACTCATCTTTTCAAGAGGTACTTCGAGCATACCATCTCCATTTTATCTTCACAACAACAACGCTGTCAAGTAGGTCTGGCTGGTAGGCTGTGGCTGCCCCAAGTTCACCCAGCAAGTGTCTATGGCAGAGTGGGGTTTCGAACCTGCCTGTAATTATTTCATGTTTTTGTGTGTTTCTTTAAATGTTTAGTGTGACTACAGTGATGTAAGGAGCGTGATAGAGGGAGATAAGTGTGATGTGATTGGCTGATGAATGAGAGTGTGGGAGGAGGGGTGTCTCTGAGGTGCTTCTGTGTTCTTGAAGAGATGTGTGAGGAGACTTTTTGAGAGAGTGGGTATGACAGAGGAAGCAGTTGGTGTTTAGCTTGTGTGGCTATATGACCAAGAGAGTTTAGTCTGTGTGGCTACATATGAGAGAGTTTAGCCTGTGTGGCTATATGACAGAGAGAGATAAGCCTGTCAGAGTTGAGTTTTGGTGTATGGGAGACTGTGTGTGATGCCACGCCTTGACAGTTATATTTTATTTCTTCAATAACAGTTCAAAAATACGCAGAAACCTATTTTGTTATTTACTAAGTACTAAGAGCATGTACACACAGTGTGTATTTTAAAGAAGAAACATTCTCCCCAATAAGAGGAGATCACACTGCATCTCTCAGATCCTAGTCTAACACTCTAAGTACTCCACTCTGGCTCTGAACCCTACGGAAGCATCTTTGGGAAGCATTTCTTAGATAAGGGATGTGGCCACAAGCAATTTCTATGCAAACACTAAATGATGATTGGGTGGTTTATGAAGGAGGTCTCCAAGAAGAAAAGGGAAGCCAATTAAGTCTGGTTCCAGGTTTCTGTTTCCTATAACTTTTCATTCTCTGTTAAACTCTTACAAAGTGTTCTCCCCTACCCCCGCTCCTGCTGAACTGCAGCTGAAGATTTCCTCCTCAAGCTTTTCTTCTCTCTAAGATGCTTCCTAAAACCCAGTCTGCAGTGCTACTGTTTGCGGGGAAAGAAGCAGCTGTCAATGCTCATGATCATGTATGAGAAAGATCCGTATAGTTTGGGGTGTGGGTCTCCCTCTCACTGCGTATGCGCCTAGCCACATCAGCTTCACTCCTGAGGGATAAGGATTTCTGCATGTGTTCACCTGACCAGCCATCACTGTATTAGGGTAACCCTATTTGGGGTAGCACTTGGAGCAGAGAGAATGAAGGTTCTAACTGAGGCCAAGAAGCCAAGTAGTGACACAGTCGTTTGAGAGCCAGTGTTGTGTAGTCATAGATGATTGGACTGGGCTCTGTGAGATCCAGGTTCGGATCCCCACTCTGCCATGGAATCTCACTGGGGGGCGCCAGACATACCATTGCAGCTTAACCTCCTTCATGGGGTATTGGTGAGGATAAAAATCAGGAGGGGAGAACAGTGGGAAGCTGTGTTGGGTCCCCGCTGGGAAAAACTGCAGGGTATAAGGTAAAGGTTCCCTTGCTCGAAAGCCAGTCGAATCCGACTCTAGGGTTGCGGTGCTCATCTCCGTTTCCAAGCCGAAGAGCCAGCGCTGTCCGAAGACGTTTCCGTGGTCATGTGGCCGGCATGACTAAACGCCAAGGTGCACAGAACGCTGTTACCTTCCCACCGAAGTGGTACCTATTTATCTACTTGCAATTTCTTGCTTTCAAAACTGCTAGGTTGGCAGGAGCTGGAACCAGAGACGGGAGCTCACCCCGTCATGCGGCACTCTCGGGTCTCGAACTGCTGAACTCCTGACCTTCCACAGCCTGCAGTTCAGCGTCTTAACCACTTGAGCCACCACAGCACCCTACTGACTTATCAAGGGCAGGGTATATATGAAGTAAATAAAATAAACGCATAATATGTATTTGTTATTCCATTTACATATCTTTGTTTATAACCAGTAAAGTATATTAAGAGAGAAAATGCAACCTGCCCTGACCTGGATAGCCCAAGGAAGCCCAGTCTCCTCAGATCTCAGGAGCTAAGCAGGGTCAGCTCTGGCAAGTACAGGGATGGGAGGAGACCTCCTTGGAATACCAGCAGTCGGGAGGCAAGGGAAGGCTTTATTCAGCCACCTCTCTGAATAGCCTCCAGTCCCTCAGTAGGGGTCAGTCACCCGAGGTTGCCATGACTTCTAGGTTCATGTGCACACACACACACACAAATACATGCATATATGAAGAGAAAAATTGCAACCTAAGCAATCTTACACCTAAGGGAGGGGCTTCTTCAGTTAAGAATTGGAAATGCATATTGTTAGGAGAGGTTATGTGTCCTCTTTTTTTATTTTTACAAAGAATTGGTTTTCCATTATTTGAACTGACACCATGTCAGCAGCAAGGGAGAGGGAACTGGTATCCGTGGCCAGGGCAGGTCATATTCCTGGCTATACTCAAAGTGCTTTTGTCATTATTGCGTTCTACACTTTGTCGTTATTAGGTTCTACATTATGGTGTTTTGCAGAATTAAAAAGTCCCCTTTCTGAGGAACTTACAATATAACAATTTGGCACAAAGGTATTATCAATGAGAGGCAGAGATGGAGACGAACAAGGAAGAAATTGTGAGAATGTCAGTTCCAATTGCCTTCTTTTGGCTTCTAGGAACCGTGTTTTGTATAACAGCTCAGAAACTTATTGCCTTGGGACGTCAAAACACAATGTGGTGGAAGACTTTGCGAAATGGTCCTCTTTAGCATTTTAGGACAGGCAGACAGGAAGACAATATCTGCTTCTGCTATCTGATGATGATGATGATGATGATGACTATGTCTTCTGATTGCAGATGGAGATGGGCCAAATGGTCAATGGGACCACAGTGACAGAATTCATTTTGCTGGGATTTGGAGTCGGCCCACAGGAACGGTTCCTGCTCCTCATCTTTTTCACCATTCTCTATGTGGTCACGTTGGCTGAGAACTTCGCCATCATCATACTGGTGGTTCTGGACACCCACCTGTCCCGCCTTCCCATGTACATCCTGCTGAGCAACTTCTCCTTGGTGGAGATTGGTTATGTGAGCACCACTTTGCCCCGGTTGATCTTTGATCTGACTTCCGCTCAAGGCATCATCTCTTTCACAGATTGCTTCCTCCAATTCTACCTTTTGTTTTCTCTTGGTACCTCTGAAGATCTGTTGCTTTCAGCCATGGCCTTGGATCGCTACTTGGCCATCTGCCATCCACTGCGCTACCCACAAATTATGTCCCAAGATTTCTGCTTTGCTCTGGTGATTGTTTGTTGGGGCCTTGGCTTCATGGCCTACATCATTCCAGTGACTATGATCTCCAAGTTGTCCTTCTGTGGCCCCAATGTCATTGACCATTTTTTGTGCGATGCTGAGACCATCTTGGCCCTGGCCTGCCCACCCCTAGGAGTTACTCCCTTTGTCTGCCAGTTTTTTGTCAACACTTTTGTCTTAAGCGTTGTTGTGTTTATTGCACTTTCCTATGGCACTGTGACTGTCACCCTGATGAAACCTTCTTTCAAAGGCAGTCGTAGGAAGGCCTTCTCCACCATATCCTTCCATCTAATCGTGGTGACACTTTTCTATGGCTCTATTGCAGCAATATACATCTGTCCAGAAGGAGAAAGTCAGGCAGAGGTCACAAAAGCTGTTACACTCTTCTACACTTCCATTACACCCTTTCTGAACCCCATGATTTATTGCTTGAGGAATGATCAGGTGAAGGAAGCTCTGGGCAGGTTGAGGCGAAGAAAGCTGTCATTACCGGGGAGAAATATGGCAGTTTAAAGTGGGAGAGAAATCCTAAACAAAGTAAATTCCCAACTGTGGAATAAAGGACATGGACTTAAATATATTATGTTTACTATGCAATCTTATGAAATCATTATTTCTTTCTTGACTATATCTCTGTTTTCCACAGGGAAAAAAGGTTATGTACATTGGAAGCACAAGGCAGTGAAAGACACCCTGAGGTTATAGTTGGAAATATTGACTAGGTAAGGGTGATCTGAAATTGTCAGATTTGAAGAATTTGTACCAAGGAGCTACTTTAGACATTGTGATAGCAGAACGATCTATCACAGCATCTGATTTGAATATCCATTCCCTAAGTTGGGAGTTATTGCCTGTGGCTCCAAGGAGGTCGTCAGGTATGGTGCATCTCCAAAGGATATTACTACGGCAGCCAGAGTGAGAAGGTTCTTTTGTTAATAATGATCTAACAGATTGGTGACTTAAAGAGTTAGATCTTGACAAATTTGTCTGCTTCCAGCATTTTATAATTGTGAGGTGTACCCTTACCCTAAGAGAAGGAAGACCTGTTTCTGCTCACATCAGGGCCACAGGAGATCCCCTAGGGAAGCCTAAGATTAGTCTTAGGAAATAATTTTGAATTGCCTCAAGTGTAGATATGTTGTCCTCTTTCCAGCCCCACACTTCCACTCCATATAATAAGTGGGGCACGATTTTGCACTTGAACTATTTCAGTGCTGGGTCAATTAGATGCCCATCCTGTGGAAGAAGTGTACAATAGACCCAGCAATCCTTAAAACTGACAATTTGACCCTTGCCACATGGGTTTTCCTATTCAATGTTTCCTTGAAAGTTCTTCCTAGGTATTTAAATGAACTGCACTGATCAATTGGATTACCAAAGATACTCCAACAAGAGATTTTGGGCTTTCTTCTGAAGACCACTACTTTGGTCTTTGCATAATTTACATTGAGAGCTTCTTCAATGTAGGTTGGTGTAGGAGCCTTCTCAAACCAATTTTAGTCAGTGAGATTAGGACCATATCATCTGCATATAAAAGAATTGAAATTTTCTGTTGTCCCAGAGTGGGTGGAAAAAATTGCAGACCTGACAAGAACTCTGTTATGTCATTTATGTACAAGTTGAACAGACTGGGGGCCAGAACACATCCCTTCTTCACTCCTTTACTGATGGGGATACTATTAGTTAGGGAACCAGAGATTCCCACCCTTACTTGAGCAAGAGTGTCTCTATGGAGCTCCCAAAGTAGGAACAGCAGCCACTTGTCAATATTCAATTTGGCAAGCTTTGACCATAAACGGGGTCTGTTAATGGAGTCAAATGCAGCAGCCAAATCAACAAATGCAACATAGAGTGCCTTTGTTGATCCATTTACGCTAGTGTACGCTAATTGGTAAAGAGTTTGACAGTGGTCTATGGTTCCGCACCCTTTTCAAAATCCTGCTGGTGCTGGGTGAATAATTTGTTCCTCCTCCACCCAGTCTTCCAGTTTTAGCAACAGGTATCTGCTATACAATTTGGCTGCTATGTCCAGGAGGCTTATCGGCCTATAGTTTTGTGGGTCAGCTTTATCTCCTTTTTTATGGATTGGTACAACTATACTTAACTTCCAGCCTGGGGGGATCAAGCCTGAAGTGTTAATTTGTGTAAACACTCTAGCCAAAATGGGGGCCTACCACTCAGGGAAGGCTTTATGTAATTCTGGTGGTAACATATCCTCCCCTGGAGATTTTCCTGAAGGCAATGTTTTTATATTTTTCACATTTTGTATGCCTTTAGTGAAAATAAGTTTATAAAATGTTTTTAAAATATTGTTATACTTTTGTACACATCTATTAATGTAAAAGAACCATTTTTGTAATGAAAACATCTGTACTAAACATTTTGTACTAAAAATGAACTCAGCCTGAAAGTTCATTCAGAGGTGAAGTCTGAGAAAATAGCAAGAGGATACATCAATCATTTTTAATGAGCAGTGCACCTGTATTGTAAGACTGAGAAGCAGCCAAGTAACATCCTGTTTGTCAAATATGTGACTGATGACTGAGCAGACAAAGAAGTCTAAACTGAGCATGTCTAAATGAAGTCAATGATGATGTAAAGTGAAGAGGAGCAAAAAGAGCATATAAGCAAGCTCCCAGCTGTAAGAAGAAGAAGAAGAAATTGGATTTATACCCTACCCTTCACTTGGAGTCTCAGAGCGGCTTACAAACTCCCCTCCCCACAACAGACACCCTGTGAGGTAGGTGGGGCTGATAGAACTCCAACACAAACTGCTCTTTCAGGGACAGCTGTTCCAGAGCTTGTGACTGACCCAAGGTCAGACCAGCAGGTGCAAGTGGAGGAGTGGGGAATCAAACCCGGTTCTCCCAGATTAAAGTCCGCACACTTAACCACTACACCAAACTGGCTCTCCAGTTTGTAACACATTGTAACACAATGTAACACATTGAATATCTATGAGCTGTGAGGTGTTCTTTATTTGAATAAATTCTTCTGTTACCCTTTAATGCCTGGATAAATTGTTTTACTGTGTGGTTTACCAGCTAGCCACACAAGTCAAAAAACCTTAGCACCCTCAGGGCATTGGCAGCAAGGGTTTGCTTCTTGCACACACATGAATACATGAAACTGCCATATACTGAATCAGACCATCAGTCCATCAAGTTCAGTATTGTCTACTCAGACTAGCAGTGGCTCTCCATGGTTTCAGGCAGAGGTCTTTCCCATAACCTACTGCCAGATCTTTTCACTGGAGATGCCGGGGATTGAACCTGGGACCTTCTGAATACCAAGCAGATCCTCTGCCACTGAGCCACAGCCCCACATCACAGCCGGCAAGGGCCATCATGATAAGGGTCCTTAAAGCAGCCAGACTGCCATCCAGCACTCGGTAGGTGCCATGTGGGGAACCCAGTAGAATCCTCAGGTACGTTAGCGAAGTGGCAGGGCCTTCACTTTTATTCTGGGTCAGCTGTGTCCAGCCTTCAGCCGGAAGACAGCAGAATGGAGGCACAGATGGGACTTCCCACTGCACCAGCAAACAGGAAGTCATCCAGAAGAAGAGAAGAAGAGATTGGATTTATACCCCGCCCTTCACTGCCCAAAGGCGTCTCAGAGCAGCTTACAAACTCCTTTCCCTTCCCCTCCCCACAACAGACACCCTGTGAGGTAGGTGGGGCTGAGAGAAGTCTAACACAAACTGTCCTTGAGAGAACAGCTGTGCCAGAGCTTGTGACTGACCCAAGGTCTACATCAGCAGGTGCAAGTGGAGGAGTGGGGAATCAAACCCAGTTCTCCCAGGTAAGAGTCCATGCACTTAACCACTACACCAAACTGGCTGGATCCACCCAGCAACAGCCCAATAAATGCAGGAGGGACGGACCATTTCCCTCCCCATGATAACTGATAGACAGCAGACCATAACCTCCAGAAATGAATGGTCAAGTTCTGTGAAATGAGGGGTGAAAAGCTGGATCCTGCCCAACTAATATTACTGCAGAAGTCAAAGAGTTCCATCCGCCCTTCTTGGAGGCCTCATTACATGGAAAAAGAAACAACATGTAAACTATTCTCTCAGTTGAAGCAATTAGTCTCTGAGGAGATCGTGTTTTGATAGAAAGAAAAAGGACGACACGCTGCAAATAAGCGCCCAAGGTCTGTTCATTTCCTGAAGGAAAACTTCTGCAAATCTTTTAAGAATGGATTCATACTCCACGGAGGACCCACAACCGAGCTTCCTGCCCTCAGCCCGCGCCTCCATCTCCGCCACCCGAACCGGTTTGAGCCCTGGAGCCTGCGCACTACTGAGGTATATCGAAATAAAGAGAGATTGAGAAGTCCTTCTATGAGCCTAGTTTTGATAACAGAGCCATCGAAGACGAAGACTGGTCAGAAAGATTGGGAGGGTTGTTTCTACTTCCCATTCACACAACTGTTGTTGGATTCAGACAAATCTACAATGCTTTTTTAAAATTATATAATTAGGCATTAAAATGAAGGGTGGGCAGAAGGAGGAACACCATTTGCACATCTATTAATGTCCTACGGATTGCCTGTTATCTGCTAGATCAGAGGTTCTCAGACTTATTTGGCCTACCGCCCCCTTTTCTGGGGGGGAAAAAAAAATTTACTCAGAGCCCCCCCTGGAAATCTACCTTCAAGAAGTGGACAGAAAGATGCAGTGACAAATTTGCATATAGTAAAGACAGATGTTGTTGGCCTGAAGCCAAACAGAACACAATAGCCCAGCAGCGACCCCAGTCTTACAAGGGTGCAAATGCATGGCTGTGATTGGCTGTGGGGACTCCTCTCCACCTCCAACTCCCTCCCTGATCCCAGAGAAGACCAGGAGAAGGCAGGAAAAGGCTGCTTTAGATAGGTTCTGGAATCTTCTTTCTTTATGCTTCCACCGCCCTCTTATTTTTATTCAGCGTCCCCCAATTGCACCCAAGGCTCCTACCGCCCACCTGGATCGTTCCAGCGACCCCCAGGGGGCGGTATTGCCCACTTTGGGAACCAGGGTGCTAGATAATGCAGTTTGGGCAAATAGTTGCAGAATATGAGGACTTCACTGCGATCCAGCAAGTCGTGTGTTTAAAGTAGGCTGCATCTTTCCTACTGACTTATCAAGCGACATCTGTCTAAACAGTGGTCCTTAGCTCAGTATCGGTACCATCCTCTGTGTGGAAGACAACTCATCTTGTCAAGAGGTACTTCGACCATACCAAGGATCAGATGGAGTCTATTCATGTATTGACCTCATTTGGACCCCACTTTTCACCTTAATGAGGATGCAAACTACCTTACAACATTCTCCCCGTCTCCATTTTATCTTCGCTCACAACAACCCTGTCAGGTAGGTCTGGCTGATATGGTGTGACTGGCCAAGTTCACCCAGCAAGTGTCCATGGCAGAGTGGGGTTTCGAACCTGCATCTCTCAGATCCTAGTCTGACACTCTAAGTACTCCACCATGCTGGCTCTCAGCATTATGGAAGCATCTTTGGGAGGCATTTCTTAGATAAGGGATGAGGCTACGGGCAACTCCTATGCAAACACAAAATGATGATTGGGTGGGTTATGAAGGAGGTCTTCAAGAAGAAAGGGGAAGCCAACTAAGTCTGGTTCCAGATCTCTGTTTCCTATAGCTTTTCACTCTCTGTTCAACTCTTGCAAAGTGTTTTTTCCCCTTTTCTGCTGAACTGCAGCTGAGGATTTCCTCCTCAAGCTTTTCTTCTCTCTAAAAGGCTTCCTAAAACCCAGACTGCAGTGTTACTGTTTGAGGGCAAAGCTGCAGCTGTCAATGCTTGTGATCATGTATGAGAAAGATCTGCACAGTTTGGGGTGTGGGTCTCCCTCTCCCTGCATATGCGCCTAGCCACATCAGCTTCACTCCTGAGGGATAATGATATCTGCATGTGCAAACCTGACCAGCCATTGCTGTACTAGGGTAACCTTATTTGGGGTAACACTTGAAGCAGAGAGATTGAAGGTTCTGACTGAGGCCAAGAAGCCAGCTAATGACACAGTCATTTGAGAGCCAGTGTTGCATAGTCATAGATGATTGGACTGGGCTCTGTGAGCCCCACTCTGCCATGGAATCTCACTGGGGAATCTTGGGCCAGACATACCATTTCAGCTTAAACTTCTTCATGGGGTATTGGTGAGGATAAAAATCAGGAGGAGAGAACAGTGGGAAGCTGTGTTGGGTCCCCGCCGGGAAAGTATATTAAGAGAGAAATTTCAACCTGCCCTGACCTCTTTGGCCAGGGAAGCAAAATCTCATCAGATCTAGGGAGCTAAGCAAGGTTGACTCTGGCAAGTACTTGGATGGAAGACCTCCTTGGAATACAAAAGCGATAACACAATATAGTATACACAACCCCAAAAAAGCACTGTATAAATAACGCAATCCAGGGCACTGTATAAATGACGCAATCCAGTAAGCCAATGTAAGAATGTCCTCTACTGATGATTGGTTGCCCTGCTTAAACTAGTTTGATGTGAATTGTGGATATTGTTCCCTGCATAATAACATGAAGGCTTCTGTATATTGAGCACTAAATGAAGCTAAGTGGTACAACTGAAGAAGTATCAATGAAATGAAGATTTGAATCCAGAGTCTTCGTCAATTCTACATCCCTTGTGTCGGCTTCTTTTGTACATTCTGTGTTGTTGTATGTCATATGAATATACTCTATTGTATTTGTTTGTACACATTTGTGTTATATAAATAGACTTCCTTGGGATACCAGCAGTGGGGAGGTGGAGGCACACATTATTCAGCCACCTCTCTAAACATCCTCCAGGCCCCCAATAGGGGTCAGTCACCAGAGGTTGCCATGACTTCCAGATGTACGCATGTGCACACAGATACATATGAAGAGAAAAATTGCAACTTAAGCAGTCTTACACGTAAAGAAGGAGCTTCTTCAAGAAAAAGATGGAAAATGCATATGCATGTTGTTAGGCGAGGTTATATGTCCCCTTTTTATTTTTACAAAGAACTCGTTTTCCATTATTTGAATTGACACCATGTCAGCAGCATCCAGCATCAAGGGAGAGGAAACTGGTATCAGTGGCCAGGGTAGGAAACATTCCTGGCTATACTCAAAGTGCTTTTGTCATTATTACATTCTACACTTTGTCATTATTAGGTTCTACATTATGGTGTTTTGCAGAATTAAAAAGTCCCCTTTCTGAGGAACTTACAATATAACAATTTGGCACAAAGGTATTATCAATGAGAGGCAGAGATGGAGACGAACAGGAAAGAAATTGTGTGAATGTCAGTTCCACATACCTTGCTTTGGCTTCTGAAAACTGTGTTTTGTATAACAGCTCAGAAATTTATTGCCTTGGGATGTCAAAACACAATGTGGTGGAAGACTTTGCTGAAGGGTCCTCTTTAGCATTTTAGGATAGGCAGACAGGAAGACAATATCTGCTTCTGCTATCTGATGATAATGATGATGATAACTATGTCATCTGATTCCAGATGGAGATGGGCCAAATGGTCAATGGGACCACAGTGACAGAATTCATTTTGCTGGGATTTGGAGTTGGCCAACAGGAACGGTTCCTGCTCCTCATCTTTTTCACCATTCTCTACGTGATCACGTTGGCTGAGAACCTCGCCATCATCATACTGGTGGTTCTGGACACCCACTTGTCCCGGCTTCCCATGTACATCCTGCTGAGCAACTTCGCCTTGCTGGAGATCACTTATGTGAGCACCACTGTACCCCGGTTGATCTTTGATCTGACATCCCCTCAAGGTATCATCTCTTTCAGGGACTGTTTCCTTCAGTTCTACCTTTTATTTTCTCTTGGAACCTCTGAAGACTTGTTCCTCTCCGCCATGGCCTTGGATCGGTACTTGGCCATCTGCCACCCACTGCGTTACCCACAAATTATGTCCCCAGATTTCTGCTTTGCTCTGGTGATTGCTTGTTGGGGCCTTGGCTTCATGGCCTACATCATTCCAGTGACTATGATCTCCAAGTTGTCCTTCTGCGGCCCCAACATCATTGACCATTTTCTGTGCGATGCTGAGCCCATCCTGTCCCTTGCCTGCCCACCTCTAGGAGTTGCTCCTTTTGTCTGCCAGATGTTTCTCAATACTTTTATTTTAAGCATTTTGTTGTTTATTGTGCTCTCCTATGGCACTGTGATTGTCACCCTGATGAAACCGTCTTTCAAGGGCAGTCGTAGGAAGGCCTTCTCCACCATATCCTTCCATCTAATCGTGGTCACACTTTTCTATGGCTCCATTGCAGCAATATACATCTGTCCAGAAGGAGAAAATCAGGCAGAGGTCACAAAAGCTGTTACACTCTTCTACACTTCCATTACACCCTTTCTGAACCCCATGATTTATTGTCTGAGGAATGATCAGGTGAAGGACGCTCTGGGCAGGCTGAGGAGAAGAAAGCTGTCATTACTGGGGAGAAATATGACAATATAAAAGGGGGTGGGGGAGAAATCCTAAAAAAATTAAACTCCCAACTATGGAATCAAGGACATGGACTTAATATATTCTGTTTACTATGCAATCTTATTAAATCATCATTTCTTTCTTTAGACTATATTTCTGTTTTCCACAGGGGGAAAAGTGTTCAAGGTAGCTTAGAGGAAGTCTAAATCAGTGTATAAGCCCTTAGTAAAATATACACACAGTAGAATTACTTTATTTATACACTTACATACATTATTCATGATCTGCCTTTTTCACTGAGACTCAAGGCATATTACACCATGGAACCCAGCACAGTTCAGTCAGAGGGAAAATCCAATGAACTCTCCAATAGGGTTTGGATTGCAGATGTACAAAAAGAAGCAGAAAACTGAAAGCAGAGATTAAACAAAGCATTAGCATTAACGTGATATGTTGAACAATGCAGAAATTACAGTAGTGCAGATGCCGGATAACTGAAGTATACTTACAGCAATAGACAGTATGTATTATACACAGTAGTATGGATTCATGGTCCCTTTCCCATTACCAAAGCATCATTCTGAAACCTGTTGCTACAGTAGAGCCCTATTACCTGTGTCAAAAAGCCCTCCTGGATAATTAAGTTTTGCCCCGTTTGCCAAAAGTCATTAATGGAAATAACCCAGAAGTACTAAAACCAAGTGGTTAAGTGGTTAAGATGCTGAACTGCAGGCTGTGGAAGGTCAGTAGTTCAGCAGTTCGAGACCCGGGTGCCGCATGATGGGGTGAGCTCCTGTCTCTAGTTCCAGCTCCTGCCAACCTAGCAGTTCGAAAGCAAGAAATTGCAAGTAGATAAATAAACTTCAGTGGGAAGGTAACAGCGTTCCGTGCACCTTGGTGTTTAGTCATGCCGGCCACATGACCACGGAAATGTCTTCGGACAGCGCTGGCTCTTCGGCTTTGAAACAGAGATGAGCACCGCAACCCTAGAGTCGGATTCGACTGGCTTTCGAGCAAGGGAACCTTTACCTTTACCTTACTAAAACCAAATCAACTATCAAATATCTGGGTCAATAAAAAATATTAAAAAGTAATAATACACTGACTATGTTATTAGGCATCTGAGTAGTAGTTCCCATAGAGTAGACCAGTCCCTCCTGGCAACTGATGAGGGATGGGGGGGGACTTACTGGGAGCAGCAAGGGAGGCCCAGCCAACATACAACAATGTGTTTAACTCACCACCAGCGTGACCTGGAAGTGACATCATCACATCTGGACAATGGCATGATGCTCTGGTATTTGGGTAAAATCTTTATGGTGAATTTGTCTTCTAATATAGAGTTTTCCCAAATACCAGAGTGTCCCCCCAACATCCCAGACCTAATTATGTCATTTTTGGGTCATGTGGGCACCAAAGTATACATGTCACTGCATGTCAGATGGATCTCCCTCTTTGAGGGGGTAAATTCCCTCCCGCTGAAGAGTTCCCGGTGGATGCTGACCATGACCAAGATGGGGAAAAGCTCAAAAATATTGAGGTCCATTAAAGATGTCACTCCCAGCCCGATGAGAGGGCCACTGGTGACTAGTGAACCAACTGCCTGTGGGGAAAATCTCAAACATCTGAAGAAGTGTGCAGTGACTCACAAAACTCCTCCCCTGCCCCCAGTATTGTGAGACTTGAAGGTGCTGGTGGATTCCTCCTTTCTGCTGCTCCTTTCAGCCACTAGGAGCATCAGAGTGCACTTCCAGAGAATGACCTGAGTCTGAGGGTGACCACCAAATGGACACCAAACCTGGAGGATGACCTTCATGTGCTGCCTGACCCTGATGTGGTGGTGTGAGGAGGGAGCCCATGAAGTGGTCCTTACAAAGAGGGCACAGAAGGCCCAACCAAGTGATACCACCATATAGTCAAAATTCAGGTGCCTGGGGGGCAGGGTGGGGTGACGACCAAGATGGCTGCCTAAAAACAGAGCTATGCTCTTCCTCTTCCCCAAATAATTGCTAAACAACTTCACATCACATTATTGCAACAACATTCGATGGGGAAATCTGGCCAAAAGCCTCCTAAGCAAAATAAAAGTGATTGGAGACTGATAACCGACTGTTACAACTCAACCCCAAAAGAACAAAGATCCCATTCATCTACACAATGAAGAGACAAAATGGCCTACACAGATTTTGGTAAGAAAGATCCTTCACTGGAACTGGGGGCTAGTAATATTCTTCTAGAAATGAATAACATAGAATCTAGACTAACTGAAATGATGAAACAAATATTTGAGCCAATTCAAACAGAACTCAAAGATATAAAGCATGCTTTACAAGAAGTAGATCAAAAAGCAGAGCTTGCATTGTCAACAGTGGAACTTGCAGAACGTGAAATTAAGTGCATGCAATATGATGACAAAACAACACAAAATAGAATCCTTGCGCTAGAAATGGAAACGCGGCAATATAATCTAAAATTTAGAGGCTTTCCAGAAGGAGTGGAAGACTCTAAAGAAATACAAATATTTGTAGCTCAATGGATAGCCTCAATACTTGACTTAGAAGAAAATGTTACTCCGGTACTTTTAAAAGCATACTGACTAAGTCAACGCAACAAAGAAATCCAAAAGAAACCTAGAGACATATTAGTTATTTTTCTGGTATCTCACTCTGCAGAAACTACCTTATATTTCCAAATCAGCAAAACCAATGTACTGGAAAGAGTGTGGACAGATCGGAATGTATCTCCATTGCTGGCTTGAATGCCTTAAATTGGAAAGCTATTGGAAAGATATATTATCTCAAGTAGCTCACATAACTGGAGTTCAATTATATTTACAAGCAGAACAAGTAATCCTGGACAAATGGACATCTAATATTGGTTCAACTAGCACAAGCATTATAGTAGCAACTCTTTTAGCCACAGCTAAAAATACAATTGCCTTCCTTTGGAAGAACACAGCTACTCCAACAAGACAACAGTGGCATGCAAAACTTTGGAACATGTATATAATGGCCAAGGTTACAGAACATATAAATGATAAAGGTAAAAAATTATCTTCATCAAATTTTTTAGCAATTTGGCTACCTATTTTGCAATATTTAACAGAACAAGGCGAAATCCCTTCTTTGATAGATACTTTACAGCTTTGGTAAAGTTTAGAGTGTA
Source organism: Gekko gecko (assembly GCA_029375565.1). Classification (NCBI taxonomy): domain Eukaryota; kingdom Metazoa; phylum Chordata; class Lepidosauria; order Squamata; family Gekkonidae; genus Gekko; species Gekko gecko. Next base: position 45,184,643 of record JAPDNY010000015.1, on the reverse strand, counting down.
TTGTCATTTATATTAGTTATCATACCTATCACTGCTATTATTGTTATTGTTGTATATTTTCTACCTCTATAAAAAAAAAATTCAGATGCCCAAGGAGCACTTGGAACTCCTTCAGGGTATACTTTTTGCTCAAGCATGAATACATGAAGCTGCTGTATACTGAATCAGACCATCAGTCCATGAACTTCAGTATTGTCTACTCAGACTGGCAGTGGCTATCCATGGTTTCAGGCAGAGGTCTTTCCCATTATCTACAGCAGGATCTTTTCACTGGAGATACCGGGGATTGAACCTGGGACCTTCTGAATGCCAAGCAGATACTCTGCCACTGACCCACAGCCCCACATCACAGATGGTGAGGGCCATCATAATAAGCAGCCAGATTGCCATCTAGCACTTCAGAGGTGCCATGGGGGGAACCCAGTAGGTTCCCCAGGAATGTTAGTGAAATGGCAGGGCCTTCACTTTTATCCTGGGTCAGCAGTGCCCTGCCTTCAGCCCCCAGGGCCTGGAAGGCAGCAAAATGGGAGGCACAGAGAGGACTTCCCACTGCACCAAACAGGAAGTCATCCAATAACCTCCAGAAACAAGTGGTCAAGTTCCATGAAACAAGGGGTGGAAAGGTGAATATTGTCCAACTAATACTACAGCAGAAGACAAATAGTTCCATCCACTCTTCTTGGAGGCCTCATTACATGGAAAAAGAAACAACATGTAAACTGTTGCTTCTCTCAGTTGAGGCAATTAGTCTCTGGGGAGATCTTGTTTTGACGGGAAGAAAGAGGCCTACATGCTGTAAATAAGTGCCCAAGATCTGTTCATTTCCTGAAAGAAAACTTCTGCGAATCCTTTAAGAATGGATTCATACTCCATAGGGGACCCACAACCAAGCTTCCTGCCCTCAGCCTGCGCATCCGTCTCTGCCACCCGAACCGGTTTGAGTCTTGGAAAACTGCCTGTGCACTACTGAGGTACATCGAAACAGAGAGAGAATGAGAAGTGCTTCTGTGAGCTAGTTTTGATAACAGTGCCATCAAAGAGGAAGACTGGTCTGGAAGATTTGGGGGGGGGGGTTGTTCCTGCTTCTCTTTCACACAACTGTTTGATTCAGACAAATCTGTAATGCTTTTTTTTTTTAGTTATATAACCAGGCATCCAAATGAAAGATGGGTAGAAGGAGGAACACCATTTGCATGTCTATTAATTTCCTGTGGACTGCCCATTGTAGGCTAGATAATGCAGTTTTGGCAAATAGTTGCAGAATAAGAGGACTTCACTGGTATCCAGCAAGACATGAGTTTAAATTAGGCTGCATGTTTCCTACTGACTTATCAATGGCCATCTGTACAAACTGCGGTCCTTAGCTCAGTATCAGCAGCATCCTCTGGGTGGAAGACAACTCACCTTGTCTACAGGTACTTCGACCATACCAAGAATCAGATGGAATCTATTCATTTACTGACTTCATTTCAACCCTACCTTCCTACCTACTGAGGATCAAAAGTAGTTTACAAGATTTTCCCTGTTTCCATTTTATCTTCACTCACAACAACTCTGTGAGGTAGGTCTGGCTAGTAGGGTGTGACTGGTCTGGCTGGTAGGAAGTGTCCATGGCAGAGTGGGGTTTCGAAGCTGCATCTCTCAGATCCGAATCTGACACACTAAGTACTCCACCACTCTGGCTCTCAACATTACGGGAGCATCTTTGGGAGGCACTTCTTAAATAAGGGATGTGGCCACAAGCAATTCCTATGCAAACAAAAAATGATGAATGGGTGGTTTATGAAGGAGGTCTTCAATAAGAAAGGGAAAAGCCAATTAAGTCTGGTTCCAGATCTCTGTTTCCTATAGCTTTTCATTCTTTGTTAAACTCTTGGGAAGTGTTTCTTCCCCCTCTCCTACTGAACTGCAGCTGAGGATCTCCTCCTCAAGCTTTTCTTCTCTCTAAAAGGCTTCCTAAAACCCCAAAAAGCAGTGTTACTTTTTGAGGGGAAAGAAGCAGCTGTCAATGCTCGTGATCATGTATGAGATGAATTCACAGAGTTTAGGGTGTGGGTCTCCCTCTCCCTGCGTATGCGCCTAGCCACATCAGCTTCACTCCCGAGGGATAATGATTTCTGCATGTGCACACCTGACCAGCCATCACTGTACTAGGGTAACCCTATTTGGGGTGACACTTGGAGCAGGGAGTCTGAAGGTTCTGACTGAGGCCAAGAAGCCAAGTAGTGACACAGTCATTTGAGAGCCAGTGTTGCATAGTTGTTAGATGTTTGGAATTAGATCTGGGACACCCAGGTTCGAATCCCCACTCTGCCATGGACTCTCACGGGGGGACCTTGGGCCAGACATACCATTTCAGCTGAACCTTCTTCATGGGGTATTGGTGAGGATAAAAACGAGGAGGGGAGAGCAGTGGGAAGCTGAGTTAGGTCCCCGCTGGGGAAAACTGCAGGGTGTATATGAAGTAAATAAAATAAACGCATAATATGTATTTGTTATTCCATTTATATATCTTTGTTTGTATCCGGTAAAGTATATTAAGAGTGAAATTGCAGCCTGCCCTGACCTGGATAGCCCAAGGAAGCCCAATCTCCTCAGATCTCAGGAGCTAAGCAGGGTCAGCTCTGGCAAGTACTTGGATGGGAGACCTCCTTGGAATACCAGCAGTCGGGAGGCAAGGGAAGGCTTTATTCAGCCACCTCTCTGAATATCCTCCAGTCCCCCAGAGGTTGCCATGATTTCCAGGTGCCTGGGGGCATGCACATACACACACACATGAAGAGAAAAAAAGACTGCAACATAAGCAGTCTTACACCTAAGGGAAGGGCTTCTTCAGGTAAAAAATGGAAAATGCATACGCTTGTTGCTAGGCAAGCTTATGTGTCCCCTTTTTATTTTTACAAAGAATTGGTTTTCCATTATTTGAATTGACATTGGTCAATTCACACTATTTTGACCCGCAGCTCTCCCCCCTGCGTCTTCTCAATATCAAAAACAAGGATCAAGAAGATGCGGAAATCGGAGGAGCTGCGGTCAAAATGTGTCTGCTCAGTGAATAGTGTGAAATTGACCACTGTGTCAGCAGCAAGGGAGAGGGAACTGGTATCTGTGGCCGGGGAGGGCAGCTTCCTGGGTATACGCAAAGTGCTTTTGTCATTATTGCGTTCTACACTTTGTCATTATTAGGTTCTACATTATGGTGTTTTGCAGAATCTAAAAGTCCCCTTTCTGAGGAACTTACAATATAACAATTTGGCACAAAGGAGTCATCAAAGAGAGGCAGAGATGGAGACAAACAGGGAAGAAATTGTGTGAATGTCAGTTCCACGTGCCTTCTTTTGGCTTCTGGAAACTGTGTTTTGCATAACAGCTCAGGAACTTATTGCCCTGGGATGTCAAAACACAATGTGGTGGAAGACTTTGCTGAAGGATCCGCTTTAGCATTTTAGGACAGGCAAACAGGAAAACAATATCTGCTTCTGCTATGTGATGGTGATGGTGATGGTGATGTCATCTGATTCCAGATAGAGATGGGACAAATGGTCAATGGGACCACAGTGACGGAATTCATTTTGCTGGGATTTGGAGTCAGCCCACAGGAACGGTTCCTGCTCCTCATCTTTTTTGCCATTCTCTATGTGGTCACATTGGCTGAGAACCTCGCCATCATCATACTGGTGGTTCTGGACACCCACCTGTCCCGTCTTCCCATGTACATCCTGCTGAGCAACTTCTCCTTGGTGGAGATTGGTTATGTGAGCACCACCGTGCCCCGGCTGATCTTTGATCTGACATCCTCTCAAGGTGTCATCTCTTTCAGGGATTGTTTCCTCCAGTTCTACCTTTTATTTTCTCTTGGAACCTCTGAAGATCTGTTCCTCTCAGCCATGGCCTTGGATCGGTACTTGGCCATCTGCCACCCATTGCGCTACCCACAAATTATGTCTCCGGATTTCTGCCTTGCTCTGGTGATTGCTTGTTGGGGCCTTGGCTTCATGGCTCACATCATTCCAGTGACTATGATCTCCAAGTTGTCCTTCTGCGGCCCCAATGTCATTGACCATTTTTTGTGTGATGTTGGGACCATCTTGGCCCTGGCCTGTCCACCCCTAGGAGTTACTCCCTTGGTCTACCAGATGTTTGTCAATACTTTTATTTTAAGCATTGTTGTGTTTATTGTGCTCTCCTATGGCACTGTGATTGTCAACCTGATGAAACCCTCTTTTGAGGGCAGTCGTAGGAAGGCCTTCTCCACCATATCCTTCCATCTAATCGTGGTCACGCTTTTCTATGGCTCTATTGCAGCAATATACATCTGTCCAGAAAATCAGGCAGAGGTCACAAAAGCTGTTACGCTCTTCTACACTTCCATTACACCCTTTCTGAATCCCATAATTTATTGTCTGAGGAATGATCAGGTGAAGGACGCTCTGGGCAGGTTGAAGAGAAGGAAGGTGTCATTACTGAGGAGAAATATGACAGTTTAAAGGGGCAGGGGAGAAATCCTAAACAAAGTAAACTCCCAACTATGGAATCAAGGGCATGGACTTAATATATTATATTTACTATGCAATCTTATGAAACCATCATTTCTTTCTTTTTTTTTTGGTAAATACAATTTATTATTGGATATATCACATGTTCATACAATTTAAACACACCAATACATATCCATTTTTCTTTCTCCCTCTCCCCCCCAAACAAGGCTTCCCGCACAGCACCAACCCCATTGATATTTCTCTTATGCAATTACATTTACTACTAAACATATTTTCTTTTACTAATGGTAACAATTCAAAAGTCTAATTCTCTTTCCATTTCTTCTTAATAGCTATCAAAACAAATCAAACCACGCTTAACATCCCAGTTTTTCAACAAGTATTCTTGAAAGTCTTTCCAGTCTTCGAAAAAGGTTTCATCTTCTTCGTTGTTTAACTTTCTTGTTAATTTGTCCATTTCTGCCATAAACAACGTCTTTTTAATCCATTCCCATGTTTCAGGTACTTTATCTTGTTTTCAACATTGAGCAAAAGTCAGTCTAGCAGCTGTAATCAAGTACCATAATAGTGTTCTCCTGGCTACATTTATTTCTTCCATTTTAAGACCTAACAATAACATCTGTGGGTCTTTCTTAAAAGTACATTTCAAAATTTTTTGTATCTCATTGTGGATCTCGGTCCAATACTTTACTGCTTTATCACATGTCCACCACATATGGTAAAAAGACCCTTCATGTTTCTTACATTTCCAACATTTGTTAGACATACTTTCATTTATAATAGCAATTTTTTTAGGCGTCATATACCATCTGTACATCATTTTATAACAATTCTCTTTAACATTTACACAAGTTGAAATTTTCATTGACTTTTTCCACAGATATTCCCAAGATGTCATTAATATCTCATTATTAATATTTACCACCCATTTTATCATTTGCTCTTTTACAATTTCATCCTCAGTGTACCATTTCAATAAAACCTTGTACAGTTTAGAAATCATTTTTTTACCCTTCTCAAGCCATACAATTTCAATTTCAGTGTTATTTTGTCTAAAACCATGTTCTCTTTTATCGGTCTTAAATAAGTCATAAATCTGTCTATACTTCAACCAATCATATTCAAATTCCACATCAAATCTATCTTTTAACACAAAGTTTTTCCCTTCTAATTTTAAAAGACTTTTATAAGGTAGCCAATCTAACCCTTGATTTCTTGAATATGGATTAATCACTTCTGCTGGTACTATCCAAAGTGGTCTTTCTTCCGAGAAGAATTTTCTATATCTCATCCAAGTCTCGAACAGTGATCGTCTTATAAAGTGGTGTTTGAAGAATTTGTCTATTTTTACTTTTCCATACCATAAATATGCATGCCATCCAAACTTGTTATCATGCCCTTCTAGAGCCAATAACTTTTTATTCTCAAGATTAATCCACTGTTCCAACCATGTTAAACAGACGGCATCATAATACAGTCTTAAATTTGGTAGTTGTAGACCTCCTCTTTCCTTTGCATCACATAAAATTTTCATTTTAATCCTTGGCTTTCTTCCTGCCCATACAAATTTAGATAATTCTTTCTGCCACGTATCCAGTATTTTCCTTTGTTTTAATATTGGAATAGTCTGAAATAAGAACATCAAATGCGGTAAAATATTCATTTTTACAGTTGCTATTCTTCCCAATAATGATAGATTCAAGATATCCCATTTCTTCATATCTTGCTGAATCCTATACCAAACCTTTTCATAATTATTTTTGAACAAATCAATGTTTTTCATAGTCAATTCAATTCCTAAATATTTAGTCTTTGTAACTACTTCACATTGAATTTTCTCTTGGAGTTCTGTTTGTCTTTGTTTCGTCATATTTTTGCACATCACTTTGGTTTTACTTTTATTAACGTAGAATCCCGCAACTGATCCAAATTCTTCAATTTTTTCCATCAATTGTGGTATTTTCTCGATTGGATCTTGAATCATGAACATTACATCGTCTGCAAATGCCCTGTATTTATATGCAAAACCTTTCACTGTAAGTCCTTCAATACTGTTATCTTTTCTTATCGCTGTCAATAATATTTCCAGTATCCAAATAAACAACAACGGGGATAACGGGCAGCCTTGACGTGTTCCCTTTTGAACTTGGAAGAAATCTGTTCTTTCTTTATTTATATTCAAAGCTGCTTTCTGTTCTGAGTAAATTGCCACAATCATGTTTAAAAAAGACTGACCTATATCCATTTTTTCAATAACTTGCAGCATGAACTCCCAATTCAAATTGTCAAAAGCTTTTTCTGCATCTAAAAAGAGGAATCCAACTTCTTTTTCTGGATGTTTATCATAGTATTCAATTGCATCAATCACCACTCTTAAATTGTCTCTGATTTGTCTATTTGGTAAAAAACCAGCCTGTTCTTCCGCTATAGTATCTTTCAAATATTTTTTCAGTCTTTCCGAAATTATTTTTGCAAATAATTTGTAATCATTATTTAATAGCGATATTGGTCTATAATTCTTTACTTCAGTTAAGTCCAAACCTTCTTTGGGTATCAATGAAATATTTGCTTCTTTCCATGAATCTGGGATCCATTTAGTCTTTCTTATCTCGTTCGACAGAAGTACTAAGATAGGGGTTAGCTCCTCCTTAAATTTCTTATAAAACTTTGCTGTAAAGCCATCTGGACCTGGAGCTTTGCCCAACTTTGCATCTTCTATCGCCATCATTTCTTTCTTCAGACTATATTTCTGTTTTCCACAGGGGAAAAAGGTGTTCAAGGTAGCTTAGAGGAAGCCTAAATAAGCCCTTAGTAAAATACACACACAATAGAATTACTTTATTTACATACCTATTTACATTATTCATAATATGCCTTTTTTACTGAGACTCAAGGCACATTACACCATGGAGCCCAGCACAGTTCAATCAGATGGGACATCCAATGAACTCTCCAATAGGTTTGGATTGCAGATATATGGAAATAAGCAGAAAACTGAAAGCGGAGATTTAAAAAAGCATAAGCATTAACCTGATACATTGAACAATGCAGAAATTACAGCAGTGCAGATGCCGGATAACTGGAGCCTACTTACAGCAAAAGACAGTACATGTTATGCACAGTAGTATGGATTCACGCCCCCTATCCCTTTACCAAAGTGTCATTCTGAAACCTATTGGTACAATACAGCCCTACTGCCTGTGTCAAAAAGCCCTCCTGAATAATTCAGTTTTGTGTAGTTTGCAGAAAGCCAGCAAGGTGGGGAGCCTTCCTGACCTCATTAATGGAAGCAAACCAGAAGCACTAACACCAAATCAACCATTGAGTATCTGTGTCAATAAATATTGTTAAAAAGTGATAATAAACTGACTAGTGTTATTAGGCATCCTACTGATAGTTCACATAGACTAGCCCAATCCCTCTGGCAACTGGTGTGGGATGGTTGGGACTTACTGGGAGCAGCAGAGAGGCCCAGCCAACATACAGCGATGTGTTTACGTTGCCACCAGTGTGACCCAGAAGTGACATCATTGCATCTGGGACCCTGCCATGATGCTCTGGTATTTGGGCAAAAACTTTATGGTAAATTTGGCTTCTACTATAGAGTATTTGCCCAAATACCAGAGTGTTGCCCCAACGTCCTGGACACAGTGATGTCATTTTGGGATCATGTGGGCATTGATGTAGACATGTCACTGCATGTCAGATGGATCTCCCTCTTTTGGGGGGTAAGATTCCTCCTGCTGGCACACTGATCAGCAGCAGGATGTAGGGCTGGCAGTGGTGGACCCCCACCTCCACCAGGGGGGGCCTGCCATAAGTTCAGGTCAGGGGCCCAGAACCCAGAACCTTTTCTCCTGAAAATAAAACAAGCCATCCAAGATGTTATCTGCACCTGCAATATATCTGGCCAAAAAGGAGATGTCAGCAGAGTGGCAAACCCAAACAAACCCTGTTCAGAAAGAACATACAGTCTAGTGATTAATCATTCTGACCATGGCCTGGTTGGTGTGCCAAAAGAACACATGCCTGTTCCTGAAAAGGACCCGCTGGATGCTGACCACGACCAAGATGTGGAAAAGCTAGTGCACCAACTGCCTGTGGGGAAAATCCCAAACATCTAAAGAAGTGAGCAGTGACTCACAAAAACTCCTCCCCTGCCCCCAGTGTTGTGTGACTTAGAGGTGCTACAGGACTCCTCCTTTCTTCTGCTCCTTTCGGCCACTAAGAGCATCTGAGTGCACTTCCAGAGAATGACCTGAGTCTGAGGGTATCTACCAAATGGACTCCAAACCTAGAGGATGATCTTCATGCGCTGCCTGACCCTGATGTGGTAGTGTGGGGAGTGGTTGTTGCAAAGAGGGAACAGAAGGCCCAACCAGGTGATACCACCATACAGGCAAAATTCAGGTGCCCAAGAAGTGCTTGGGACTCCTTCAGGGTATGCTTCATGCTCACACATGAATACATAGGGTTGCCAGGTCCGGGTTGAAAAATACCTGGAGACTTTGGAGGTGGATAAAGGAGAGGGTGGGGTTTGGGGAGGGAGGGAGGGGCCTCAGCATGGTAAGATGCCATAGAGTCCACCTTTCAAAGCAGCCATTTTCTCCAGGAGTCCTGATTTCTGTCAGCTGGAGATCAGTTGTAAAAGCGGGACATCTCCAGGCCCCACCTGGAGGCTGGCAACTCTATGAATACATAAAAGTGCTGTATACTGAATCAGACCATCAGTTCATCAAGTTCAGTATTCTCTACTCAAACTGACAGCTGTTCTCCAGGGTTTCAGGCAAAGGTCTTTCCCATCACCTACTGCCAGATTTTTTCACTGAAGATGCCGGGGATTGAACCAGGGACCTTCTGAATGCCAAGCAGATGCTCGACCACTGAGCCACAGCCCCACATCACAGGTGGTGAGGGCCATGATAAGGGTCCTCAAAGCAGCCAGGCTGCCATCCAGCACTCAGGAGGTGCCATGGGGGGAACACAGCAGGACCCCGGGTACATTAGCAAAGTGGCAGGGCCTTCACTTTTACCCTGGGTCAGCAGCGCCCTGCCTTCAGCCCCCAAGGCCTGGAAGGCAGCAAAATGGGAGGCACAGACAGGACTTCCCACTTCACCAACAAACAGGAAGTCCTCCACCCAGCAGCAGCCCAATGGAGGGGCAGACCATTTTCCCTCCCCTGTGATATGTGTTAGGCAGCAAACAATAACCTCCAGAAACAAGTGGTTAAGTTCCGTGAAACATGGGGTGAAAAACTGGATCCTGCCCAACTAATACTACCGCAGAAGTCAAATAGTTCCCTCCACCCTTCTTGGAGGCCTCATTACATGGAAAAAATAAACATCATGTAGACTATTGCTTCTCTCAGTTGAGGCAATTAGTCTCTGAGGAGATCTTGTTTTGACAGGAAGAAAGAGGCTTACATGCTGTAAATAAGTGCCCAAGATCTGTCCATTTCCTGAAGGAAAACTTCCACAAATCTTTTAAGAATGGATTCATACTCCATGGAGGACCCACAACTGAGGTTCCTGCCCTCAGCCTGCGCCTCCATCTCCACCACCTGAACCAGTTTGAGTCTTGGAAAACTGCCTGTGCATTGCTGAGGTACATTGAAGCAGAGAGAGATTGAGAAGTCCTTCTATGAGCCTAGTTTTGATAACAGTGCCATCGAAGAGGAAGACTGGTCTGAAAGATATGGGGGGGTTGTTCCTGCTTCCCATTCACACAGTTCTTTGTTTCAGACAAATATACGATGCTTTTTAAAAATTGTATAACCAGACATCAAAATGAAGTGTAGGCAGAAGGAGGAACACCATATGCACATCTATTAATTTTCTGTGGACTGTCTATTATCTTCTAGATAATGCACATTTGACAAAGAGTTGCAGAATAAGAGGACTTTACTGTGATCCAGCAAAATGTGTTGTAAATTAGATTGCATATTTCCTACTGACTTACCAATGGCCATCTGTACGAACAGCGGTCTGTAGCTCAGTATCAGCAGCATCCTCTGTGTGGAAGACAACTCATCTTGTCAAGAGGTACTTTGACCATACCAACATTGATATGGAATCTATTCATTTGTTGACTTCATTTTGACCCCACCCTTCTACCTAGTCAGGATCCAAAGTAGCTTACAAGATTCTCCCCATCTCCATTTGATCTTCACTCAGAACAACCCTGTCAGGTAGGTCTGGCTGGTAGGGAGTGATTGGCCCAAGTTCACCCAGCAAGTGTCCATGGCAGAGTGGGGTTTCGAACCTGCGTCTCTCAGATCCTAGTCTGACACTCTGAGTACTCCACCACTCTGGCTCTCAACATTACGGGAGCATCTTTGGGAGGCATTTCTTAGATAAAGGATGTGGCCACGGGCAATTCCTATGCAAACACTAAATGATGATTGGGTGGTTTATGAAGGAGGTCTTCAAGAAGAAAGGGGAAGCCGATTATGTCTGGTCCCAGCTCTTGTTTCCTATAGCTTTTCACTTCCCCCTTCGGTGTTTTTCCTCTCTGTTCAACTCTTGTGAAGTGTTTTTCCTCCCTCTCCTGCTTAACTGCAGCTGAGGATTTCCTCCTCAAGCTTTTCTTCTCTCTAAGATGCTTCCTAAAATCCAGATGGCAGTGTTCTTCTTTGAAGGGGAAGTCACGGCTGTGAGTGCTCCTGATCACGTATGAGAAGAATTCACACAGTGTAGGGTGTCACCATAACTTCCAGGAGCATACACATATGCATATGAAGAGAAAAATTGCAACCTAAGCAGTCTTACATCTAAGGAAGGGGCGTCTTCAGGTAAAAAATGGGAAATGCATATGCATGTTGCTAGGTGAGTTTACGTGTCCCCTTTTGATTTTTACAATGAATTGGTTTCCATTATTTGAATTGACACCGTGTCAGCAGCATCCAGCAGCAAGGGAGAGGGAACTGGTATCTGTGGCTAGGAGAGAGCAGGTTCCTGGTTATACTCAAAGTGCTTCTGTCATTATTACATTCTACTCTTTGTCATTATTAGGTTCTACATTATGGTGTTTTGCAGAATTAAAAAGTCCCCCACCCGAGAAACTTACAATATACTATTTGGCACAAAGGAGGCATCAAAGAGAGGCAGAGATGGAGGTGAACAGGGAAGAAATGTTGTGAATGTCAGTTCCACATGCCTTCTTTTGGCTTCTGGAACCTGTGTTTTGTATAACAGCTCAGAAACTTATTGGCATAGGATGTCACAACTTTATGTGGTGGCAGACTTCACTGACGGGTCTCCTTTAGCAAGACAGGCAGACAGGTAGAAAATGTTTGCTTCTGCTATGTTCTGATGACTATGTCATCTGATTCCAGATGGAGATGGGCCAAATAGTCAATGGGACCACAGTGACGGAATTCATTTTGCTGGGATTTGGAGTCGGCCAACAGGAACGATTCCTGCTCCTCATCTTTTTCGCCATTCTCTATGTGGTCACGTTGGCTGAGAACCTCGCCATCATCATACTGGTGGTTCTGGACACCCACCTGTCCCGGCTTCCCATGTACATCCTGCTGAGCAACTTCTCCTTGCTGGAGATCACTTACGTGAGCACCACCGTGCCCCGGTTGATCTTTGATCTGACATCCCCTCAAGGGGTCATCTCTTTCAGGGACTGTTTCCTTCAGTTCTACCTTTTATTTTCTCTTGGTACATCTGAAGACCTGTTCCTCTCAGCCATGGCCTTGGATCGGTACTTGGCCATCTGCCACCCACTGCGCTACCCACAAATTATGTCCCCAGATTTCTGCTTTGCTCTGGTGATTGCTTGTTGGGGCCTTGGCTTCATGGCCTACATCATTCCAGTGACTATGATCTCCAAGTTGTCCTTCTGTGGTCCCAACATCATTGACCATTTTTTATGTGATGCTGAGCCCATCCTGTCCCTGGCCTGCCCACCCCTAGGAGTTACCCCTTTTGTTTGTCAGATGTTGGTTGATACTTTTGTTTTAAGCATCGTTGGATTTATTGTGCTCTCCTACGGCACTGTGATTGTCACCCTGATGAAACCGTCTTTCAAGGGCAGTCGTAGGAAGGCCTTCTCCACCATATCCTTCCATCTAATCGTGGTGACACTCTTCTATGGCTCCGTGGCAGCAATATACATCTGTCCAGAAGGAGAAAACCAGGCAGAGGTCACAAAAGCTGTTACACTCTTCTACACTTCCATTACACCCTTTTTGAACCCTATAATTTATTGTCTGAGGAATGATCAGGTGAAAGAAGCTCTGGGCAGGTTGAGGAGAAGAAAGGTGTCATTACTGGGGAGAAATATGACAGTTTAAAGGAGGGTGAAGAAGGCATCCTAAGCAAACTCAACTGAGAAGGTATTGTTAAAGCCTGAATATGGGAGTCTGACTCAATCACTACTCCTATCCTGTGACCCTATTTAAGTCTGGCAAGAGACATTTAATGGACTTGTTCTGGCTGTCCTCTTATTATCTACGTAGAATGAATGGCTGGTATTCCCATTTTTTTGTAAGTCATTGTTAAAGATGTAAATGGTTGTGTTTTAATTAAAATGAAATTGAGAAAAGATTCTCTAAGAGTATTCGCTTGTGTACAATACCCCATGATAAACCATACGCATTGCTGGATGTATCTTTTGCCAGGAGGTTAATGCTCTGATATAGGAAAAGCTAATTAGATGGCTAAAACTTCTTAAGTGAGAGGGAGAGAAGCTACAGACAACCAACCAATGGAATAACAAACAAATTCTGTAGTCAAAACATGCTAAGTACCTGCAACTATAATTGTATAGAAACCAAAGTCAATAATAATGCTGCACTCATGTATATTATCATGGAATATCAATGTTATAAAAAGCAATTATCAAAATGTAGGCGGTCACAAACTCAAACCCACAATAAGTCACAACACATCTCCAGAGCAGCAAACTTTCTTCATCAACAGAACACGGACACAAAAGCAAAGAATTGTTTATATAAGTATCACATCCTTGAATCAAAGTCCAAACATATATACGTTGTGGCTTGTAGAAAAAGATCCATTCCCAAATGAAAACCAAGCAGTTCCCACTAGTCAGCATTTCGGACCTGTTCCGTCATCAGGTAAATCCGGTAAATCTTCACTGACATATAGTAAATAAAGGTAAAGGTTCCCCTTGTTTGAAAGCCAGTCGAATCTGACTCTAGGGGGCGGTGCTCATCTCTGTTTCCAAGCTGAAGAGCCAGCATTGTCCTAAGACTTCTCCATGGTCATGTGGCCAGCATAACTAAAAACTGAGGCACAGGGAACACTGTTTCCTTCCCACCGAAGCAGTACCTATTCTTGCTTTCAAACTGCTAGGTTGGCAGGAGCTGGGACCAGAGACAGGAGCTCCCTCCGTCACACAGCACTAGGGTCTCAAACTGCCAAACTACAGAGCTTCTGGTCTGCAGCTCAATGTCCTAACCTTTGAGCCACAACTGACCCCATCATATAGTAAATTCACTTGTATAAATGAGAGGTATTTCCAACTTGTAAGAGATGTAGAGCTCAGCCTAATTGAAATATTTTGATTGGGACTTCGTTTATTTGTCATCTTTTATTTGTCTCTGGATTGTAAGGTCTTTCTTTCTTACTTTTAGATATACAGTTTTAATGATTTTGTATTCATGTTTTAATACTAATTGGAAAATGCTTAATTTTGAAATTATTTTATTGTGTTTGTCCCTTCTGGATTTGTCTTGGTGGAATCTTGTTTCTATGGCTTTTTTTGTGTGTGCTAATGCAATAAAGACTGATTGATTGATTGACTGATTGATTGATTGACTCTCTGTTTACCAGCTTACCACAGAGATGTAGATTTAGAGCATCACCGAGCTACATTGATACAACATGACATACAAAGCTAACGGGTTGGATCCAATCAACTCTTCTGCTAGTGATAACAGGAAGAAGAGATCCCCTTTAAACATCCAAAAAGGCTATGCTGGTGATCCTCCATGAACAAAAACCATGTGAGGTGGAAACTTTAATAAAGAGGAGAACTAAGAGAGACTAAGCAAAAACATGGCTGGATACAACCCAACCTGTGGGGGGGGGGTAGCGCTTTCTGGCCCAGTTGCCAACCCACATGTCTAGTTATGTATGAACAGTTCCTGTCAACTTACAAACCACATATACATAGGCTTTTCTGTATTATTGATAACCTAACGTCACAGGTTCTCAATGTGGTGCCAAAGGGTGCTATGGTCCTCTCTGACACCTTACCTGGCAACTGCCAAGTGTCTTCAAAAAAGTGGGTGGAGCCAGGTGGAGCTCTTGCCTATCAAAGCTTCTGACTGACTATTGGAGACCTGACCGGCTATGCAGATTAAACTAATGTTGCTTTGTTGGCAGTGCCCACCACAGTGCTGGTTTTCTTCTCTCTCTCTCACTCCTCTTTTCCAGGGTATTTTTAAAATTACTCCTCTTCTCCTCTGCACTTGGACTTCCTCTGGAGAGCCAGTTTGGTGTAGTGGTTAAGTGTGCGGACTCTAATCTGGGAGAATCGGGTTTGATTCCCCACTCCTCCACTTGCACCTGCTGATGTGACCTTGGGTCAGTCACAAGCTCTGCCACAGCTGTTCTTGGAAAAGAGCAGTTGCTCTCAGAAGTTCTCTCAGCCCCACCTACCTCACAGGGTGTCTGTTGTGGGGAGGGGGAGGATAAGGAGTTTGTAAGCCGCTCTGGGACACCTTTGGGCAGTGAAGGGTGGGATATAAATCCAATCTCTTCTTCTTCTTCTTCTTCTTCTTCTTCTTCTTCTTCTTCTTCTTCTTCTTCTTCTTCTTCTTCTTCTTCTTCTCTGTGTTCAGGTGTGGTTCCACTTCCTACTGCAGCCATTTACAGTTGGCTTATCCTCCTGCCGCAGCCATTTTGTTGTTGCACCAACCACATGCCAGAATTCCAAAGGTGCCCACAGGCTCAAAAAGATTAGGGGCACCTGCCTTATGTGCCCACAAACTTTGCTTAGGTACTGTATACATGACCTGAGGGCTGCACTGAATAGTTACTTGTATAATATTTGGGGTACATATTGTCTGTTGAACACCTCCAGGTGGACCAGCAAAAGCAATAGCTGTCTCCCCAAGTGTTCATGAAGCTTGTCTGATGGCATAAACAGATATTATTTCATCATCCATAGGAAGCCATTTCTTTTACTCATGTGTATAGAGGGATTCAAGGGGGGCAGCTGGAAGGGTAATAAGCAGCTCCCCATTCCATTTCTCCATTGAATATTGGAGAAAGCAAAGACATAAGTTATTAAAGATCGAATAAGTTACTGGTTCTCTAGTGAATGAATAATTGGTCTCCAAGAGAGATCTTGTTTTGATGGTAAACTGTCCTCAGTAGACCAGCACCCATTCATTTCTTGGATAAAGCTTCAGTAAACAAAACCAGAATAAAAGCTCTTAACCAAACACCCAGCCATTCTGCTCAAACTAAGCCATCATCGATGCCATCTCTTCTCTGTCCACCACTAAGACCACATCCAAACCTCAAGTAATCCAAGGAAATATGCCAGTGCCTAGGTGTAGTTCATGTCCCCAGC
Organism: Gekko gecko; assembly: GCA_029375565.1. Taxonomy (NCBI): domain Eukaryota; kingdom Metazoa; phylum Chordata; class Lepidosauria; order Squamata; family Gekkonidae; genus Gekko; species Gekko gecko. The sequence goes on along the minus strand of JAPDNY010000015.1, from coordinate 45,168,587 downwards.
TGGTTGCAGGAGAGCACTGTGCATGACTGAGGAACAAAATTCTGGACTACTACACAAAAACAGTTGACATGAGGACCCTAGAAGGTGAGGTTCGCTGAGGCATATTTGAAAGAGGATGTGTAAGACTGTGATACATTCTACATTCTCAGCAGACAAGGAATTGATTAACATTAACATATTACTGCAATAGTCGTATGATTTAGCCTAGCACTTACAAAACCAGGGTTGGGAGAAGGAAGACCACTGGATGGTGGTGAGCTATGGCCCACTGTTTGCTGGGATTCTGGAAAAGAATGCTGGATTAGTTGCACTTAGGTATGATCTAGCAAAGCACTTCTTAGAAAGAACTGGGAACTCTTTTTACTTGACATCACTTGGTTATGTCCAATGTGTCTGGAGACCATCCTGACGCTGCATTGTTGCTTTCAACATTTTAAGTATACATGGTCAAAGAGGGTTCAAGTGAAAACAGGTAGAAGATGTAGGGATGAAATTTTCCCTGGGCTAAACCACTTGTTAGTAAAGTTCAAAAACACTATCTGTTCTACTCCAGTACTTCCTTCCTTCTTGGCACATTACTCCTGACCAACCAAAGCCTATATTTATGAACAAGGGTACTTATTGCAGGAGCTCCAAGAATCAGAAAGAGAATTTTTACTTCCTATCAGATGCAAGAAGACTAGCCTTGTTACCATTCAGATCTCTCCTCCGATGGAGCTGCGGGGCCACCATGCAGAAGTTCTTACTATTGACCTTAAGCAGTGGACTTCTGCTGAGTGGAGCAGCACTTAGAATGCTACTGAGGTAAAGAAAGGAACAAAAGAAAGAAGACTGAGGTGTGAAATGTAGAGGGATCGATTTCCAATAGATGCCCCAACCAATGCTCCCTCTAAGGCGTGGAGACCTGTGAGCAAAACTTCTACTTTGTGAGCTCCTGCCATTAAAGTTGTGAGTGAGCGATTTGGCTGCTGCATAAATTAGTTTGCTCTGGAGCCAGTTTGGTGTAGTGGTTAAGTGCGCGGACTCTTATCTGGGAAAACTGGGTTTGATTCCCCACTCCTCCGCTTGCACCTGCTGATGTGACCTTGGGTCAGTCACAAGCTCTGGCACAGCTGTTCTCTCAAGGACAGTTTGTGTTAGAGCTCTCTCAGCCCCACCTACCTCACAGGGTGTCTGTTGTGGGGAGGGGAAGGGAAAGGAGTTTGTAAGTCGCTCTGAGACGCCTTTCGGCAGTGAAGGGCGGGGTATAAATCCAAACTCTTCTCTTCTTCTTCCTGAGCTAACACAAAAAGGCATGAGCTGGAGGCTAAAAAACTGTGAGCTAGCTCACACTAACTCAGCTTAGAGGGAACACTGGCCCCAACCAAGAAAAAGATTTGGGTTTCTTCAGTGAAATTTGGATAAAGCATTATAAACCGTGGGTGAGAAAGGGTGGGGGGGAGAGAAAGAATTATTTCTGACTGCCCATCCCTGTCCCACACTGGTTTCTGAGAAGTGTGTGTTAACAATAGACTACAATAGTTTCCTTGTTTAATATTTAATGTTGAATAGAATATTTAATCATCAGTGCATTTGCTTGGCACTTAACAGGAGAGCTAAATCCCATGGTTCAGCTACACAGAGTACCTTCTTCTGGGTATGTTTTAAATACTTTTTTTTCCCCCTCAGCAATTGCATTCTCCAGGAGGGAAACAGTATGTTCATAATTTTCCCCCTAGGTGGAGGAAAAACACCCAGGGGTGGCTTTTTCCAGTGAGAAAACAGGGAAGGAAGAGTGAAAGTATTTGCGAAAAGAAAAAAGAAAAGAACACTGTTTGAAACAAGCGTTCACTAGATAGGCTAACCAATCACACTAATGGCTTTTTCAAAAAGTGTCTCCTTTTCTCCCCAAATGGCAAAACCATGACAAAGTAACTGTTGTGTTTTACAAGGAACAGAAATGAGAAAATGATCTGGAACGTTAGTTTCAGTCCAGTCCAAAACAACCCCGTTTGGAAATGTAGTTGAGGGGTATGATCCAACCAGACGTGCCAAAGGCAGCAAAGGAAGGCAGGGGTCCCCCTTGACCATCCATAAAGGCCATGTTGACAATAATGGAACTTGCTTGGACAAAAGCCACGTGGGATGGGGAGCTGGAGTAAGTCTGGCTTCACTAGATGGGCCTCTAGTCAGAGAGTGAGGAAGCCGTGCTGTACAGTTGAACCGTTTGAAAATGCCATCAGCCGTGAGCTCACTGGACAGCTCTGAACAAACTGCTCTCTCTTCCTAAACTCCTTCCTTTATAATACGGGGACAATAAAACAGGCCCCCTTTCACAGGATTGTTGTAAGGGTTGCCCAGGCAATGTTCTGTGAAAGAAAAGCATTGTGGTTTTGTTTTTTAAGCATTCTGCATTTATGTAAATATAATTCAACAGGAGTGCTGCCACCTGGGGGAAGGAAAGAAGAAAGAGAGGTTGGTGGGTTTATCTGTGGAGATTTTCTGCGGGGTATCGCCTAGCAACAGAGAACAGGAGACCTGGCTGGATCCCTGTGGGGCAAGGGAGAGAGAAAAGGCCCATGGGGAAGACAGTAAAGATTCTTCCCTGAGACAGCTATGCCACTTTTGTTGCAATATATTGCAGTTTTCTGAGGAGAAATTCTCTTGTGTGATCCATTGAGATCCTAGATGAGAAGAATTCTTTTCCCAGCACCATCCTGAAACCATTATTTGCCCTACTTCTGAGATGTTTTAAAAATAAAATAAACAGAGGGTGTGGACATGAGAGAGAACTGCCCACCAGCACTTCCTAAATAGCATGCTTGCTTAACATTTTATGGCTAGGCAGACAGTCGATAGTTTATAACATAAGAACATAAGAAGGGCTCTGCTGGGTCAGACTATTGGTCCATCTAGTCCAGCATCCTGTGGCCAGCCACTTCCACTGGAGGGCCAACAACAAGGCATAGAGGCTGAGACCTTTCCCTGATGTTACCTCCTGGCTCTAGGATTCAGAGGTTTAGTGCCTCTAAGAGTGGACTTTCCTTATGTATGTAATGCTGACTCTGTTATGTGATTCCAGATGGAGCTGGACAATGGGACCAGAGTGCAGAAATTCATTTTGCTGGGATTTGGCGTCGGGCAACAGGAACGGTTCCTGCTCCTCGTTTTCTTTGGCATTCTCTATGTGGTTACATTGGCTGAGAATGTCACCATCATCACACTGGTGGCGCTGGACACCCACTTGTCCCGGCTTCCCATGTACATCCTGCTGGGCAACTTCTCCTGGCTGGAGATCTGTTACGTGAGCACCACTGCGCCCCGTATGCTCTTCGACTTGGCATCCCCTTATGGGATCATTTCCTTCAGTGACTGCTTCCTTCAGTTCTACCTGTTATTCTCTTTTGGTGCCACAGAAAATTTCTTCCTCTCAGCCATGGCCTTGGACCGGTACTTGGCCATCTGTCATCCCCTCCACTATCCACAACTCATGACCCAAGACTCCTGCTACAACCTGGTGGTTGCTTGTTGGTTCTGTGGTTTCATGGGATATGTTGTCCCAGTAATTATGATGTCAAAGATGTCCTTCTGCGGCCCCAATGTCATTGATCATTTTTTGTGTGATCCAGGACCTATTCTGGCCCTGGCCTGCCCACCCTTAGGGGTTACCCCCATAGTCTTCCAGATTTGTGCAAATGTTCTGATCTTAGGCAATGTGCTGTTTGCTGTCTTGTCCTACACTGTTGTCATTCTCACCCTGCTGAAACCCTCTTTTGAAGGCAAGCGTCGGAAGGCCTTCTCCACCATTTCATTCCATATAGTGGTGGTAACACTTTTCTATGGCTCTGTGGCAGGGATGTACTTAGCTCCCAATGGAGAAAACCAGAGAGAGACTGCTAAGGCCATAACGCTTTTCTACACTTCTGCAACACCTTTTCTGAACCCCATGATTTATTGTCTGAGGAATGATCAGGTGAAGCAGGCCCTGCAAAGGGTGTCAAAGAGAAAGCTGAGATGTAGGTGAGGAAGGTGACACTGTAAGTGTTGCAAGTGAAGGACTTCACACTATCTCTTAGCCTCAGGCTCCAGAGAAGGACTATAGAGAGTCAGAGTGATAGATAGGTCAGGACCTGTGCATCCCTTTCTTTCTACTGCTCTGATGCTGTCTCTTTGTTGGGCAGATTGCTACTCAGAAGGAATCTTCCTTCCTTCCAGCTACCACATTTTGTCTCTCTCCAACTCCGAGGGCAGAATAGGCTTTTCTGCATCTCCATCCATCCTAGTTTAGCTAGTGAGTCCAGAATACTGTCTCTACCTCATCCTGTCTAGAATGGAGTTCCTTACAATAAAGGATTCATATGAGTTTACTAAAATACAAAAGGGCTATCTGTGAACTTTATTTCCTTCAGCAGCAGCCAGACACACATCCCACTGTGCATATGTGACTTGACTCTGCTAATCTTAGCAGGAAGAAAAGGGAAACAGAGAAAGTTCTACAAGATAGAAGTAAGGTTGTCAAATCCCAGCTGGAAAATTCGTGGAGATTTGGGAGTGGAGCCTAAGGAGGGCAAGGTTTGGGGAGAGGAGGAACCTCGACCAGATATAATGCTGTAGATTTCACCCTCTCAAGCAGCCATTTTCACCAGGGGAACTGATCTCTGCCATCTGGAGATCAGTTGTAATTACAGGAGAGCCAGTTTGGAGCCAGTTTGGTGTAGTGGTTAAGTGCGCGGACTCTAATCTGGGAGAACCAGGTTTGATCCCCCACTCCTCCACTTGCACCTGCTGGTGTGACCTTGGGTCAGTCACAAGCTCTGGAATAGCTGTTCCTGGAAGAAGAAGAAGAAGAAGAAGAAGAAGAAGAAGAAGAAGAAGAAGAAGAAGAAGAAGAAGAAGAAGAAGAAGAAGAAGAAGAAGAAGAAGAAGAAGAAGAAGAAGAAGAAGAAGAAGAGGAGGAGGAGGAGGAGGAGGAGATTGGATTTATACCCCGCCCTTCACTTGGAGTCTCAGAGCGGCTTACAAACTCCTTTCCCTTCCCCTCCCCACAACAGACACCCTGGGAGGTAGGTGGGGCTGAGAGAACTTCTGACAGAAACTGTCCTTGAGAGAACAGCTGTGCCAGAGCTTGTGACTGACCCAAGGTCACATCAGCAGGTGCAAGTGGAGGAGTGGGGAATCAAACCCCGTTCTCCCAGATAAGAGTCCGCGCACTTAACCACTACTCCAAACTGGCTCCAAACTGAAAGAGCAGTTTGTCTTAGAGTTCTCTCAGCCCCACCCACCTCACAGGGGGTCTGTTGTGGGGAGGGGAAGGGAAAGGAGTTTGTAAGTCGCTCTAAGACTCCAAGTAAAGGGCGGGGTATAAATCCTATCTCTTCTTCTTTTGTCTTTAACGTCTATTAGTAGCTATTAACATTTATTACAGTCTAAGAGCCTGTATTGTTCTTGGACAGACACCGCCTGTTTCAAGATGTAGTGATGCCTGTCAGCCTGGCTATCAAAAAAGAAAGAAAGATGGGGAGCCATTTTGCTGCTATGAATGTGCTCCCTGCCCAGAACGGAAGGTTTCAGTCCAGAAGGGTAGGTGACCGTGACTTCCCCAAGAGTTCTGCAAGCTCACATAAATATGCACAACCCCTGGGACTAAAAACAGAAGAGATGGCACTGAGGTTCATGTAACTATTTGGGGAAGGTTGGTAGAACACTTTTCGGGAAGGTTGGTAGAACGCTTGCTATGCATTAAGGACACCCCAGTTCAGTCACTGACATCTCCAATTAGAATGATCTCAGTCAACATGTCTGGGAAAATTACTGGGCTTTCACAAACCATTAAATAACAGTAAAATGCCTTTTAGGGAGATACTCCATAGCACAGGGATCTCCACGTTTTTGACCCTGAAGGTACTATTGGAATGCTAACAAAGGATGGTGGAAACCACTGAAAAATGGCTACCCTATAAGGCAGAGGCAAGCACAAATGTGGTCACCGCGGGAGGTGGAACCAAGTGCAAAGTATCAAGGAGTGAGGCAATGCATAACTCTAATGATAACTCTTCAACGGTTCAACCGGGAGCTCTGTTTAACAGGATGCCTTTAAAAAATGTAAATCACAGATCGAAGAAAAATGTGCTGAGGTTTCAACGGTTTCAGAAGATTTTTTTTAAAAAAAAATATACTGAGCCAATCAGATTTCCAGTAGCCAATGAGAAGACCTGCTGGGCAAAAGCCCTGCCAGGCCATGCTGGTGCCAGAAAAGTTCTCAGTGGGTGCCATGGTACCACATTGGTACCACAATGGGGACCCCCTGCCCTAGCACATCACCATTTGCTGGAATTCAGTATGAATAACATCTCACATATTGAAGGGAGTCGGATGAAACAGCCTTTAGCTTCATATGAAGTGAAACTGAGATAGTCACTCTTCCTTTATTCAGACTTGGATGTCTGTTCTAGATGTCCAGAAGATCAATATCCAAGCATAGACCAAGATCGATGTATTGCCAAGACGATTAACTTCCTCTCCTATGAAGAACCAAAGGGGATCTGTTTAGCTTTAGTTGCTGTTTCTTTCTCCATAATCACAGTTCTGATACTAAGAACTTTTATTAAGCACAAAAATACTCCCATCGTCAAAGCCAACAACAAAGATGTCACCTACGCTCTCCTCATTTCTCTCCTGCTTTGCTTCCTCTGTTCTTTCCTCTTCCTTGTAAGACCAAGCACCTTGACCTGCCTCCTCCGACAATCTGCTTTTGGCATCATCTTCACAGTAGCAGTTTCTTGTCTGCTGGCCAAAACCATCAATGTGGTTGTAGCTTTCATGGCCACCAAACCAGGGTCCAGCATGAGGAAGTGGGTAGGGAAAAGAATGACCACCTCCATTGTCCTTTCCTGCTCCATTATCCAAATGTGTACCTGTACAGTGTGGTTAAGAACCACTCCCCCATTCCCACATTTGAACAGAGTCAATGACAGAAGAGATCATAATAAAATGCAATGAAGGGTCTGTGGTTATGTTTTATATTGTTCTGGGCTACATGGGACTTCTGTCCTCCATAAGCTTCACTGTAGCTTTCTTTGCCCAGAAGTTGCCAGACAGTTTTAACGAAGCCAAATTCATCACCTTCAGCATGATGATGTTCTGCAGTGTTTGGTTGTGTTTGGTTCCAACGTACCTGAGCACCAAAGGGTAGCAGTAGAGATTTTCTCTATCTTGGCCTCCAGTGCTGGGTTACTGTGTTTTATCTTTTCCCCCAAATGCTACGTAATTGTTCTGAGGCCAGAGCTGAACAAAAGAGAACAAGTGATAGCAAGAAAACATTAAATAATCAGACTTTTCCTGTAGAACAAAGATAAGATAATGTAACAAATCAGGGACCATATTTGGCTGGAAAGGCAGCATATGTATGTATGACACATGCCCCTTCTATATAGACAGTACTGTGAGGGTCTGCGTGTGGTGCCTGGTCAGAGCTGCTACTGATTTCTTCTGACCAGCCCTCTTAGCAAATCTATAATAGTAGTCTCTTCGGGGTAATTGTTTTTCTTCTTGGTCAGGGATATTTACAAGGACCACTGCTAAGTGTATTTACAATGAAATAGATAGACACTACAGCTTGCTAATGTTAAAACTGAACAGGCTTTATTTACAAATAACACAACAAGGGGATGGAAGTTGTACAGAGGATAGTTTGTTTCCTTTCAGGCTTTAGCTCTTTCCCTTATGTTCACTTAGGTTGTATGTTTATTACTTTCAGTTCAGTACCTAGATGTTTCTTAGTTCACAACACACATCTCAGATCTCACTCTCCAATCACTCCTTTAGTGGTTAACTTTTGGCTGCCCCTTCGAGTCTAACTGGTCCCCTAACCAGCCTTCCAGACTCCTCTCTTCAGACCCTCTAGCCTTTGCTCAACCACTTTATAAGTCCCTGTGGAGCAGAGTCTTTGGTGTCTGTGACCACTCAGGTCTTATACTTTTATTCACCTCAGTATATTAGAAGAATCAGTATATTAGAAGAATCGCTCACAAGCCCCAGTTCTTTACATGAACTGTTCACAGGCTGTTTCCACAGAGCTACAGAGATCTGACTTCTTTGGTTCGCTGACAGACTCCTTGTCAGCTCTCTGTCTCACAAGGAACTCCTTGCAGCTTCTCAACTGCCAATTCCAAATGGAACATTTGGTCTGTTAAATGTCAGTCACTGAGGGTTCTGAGCTAAATGGCCCCTTCCTCACTTAGTCATGTGACTTAGCAGGGTCCCTTCAAAGTTCAGTTGTCAGATACATTTCCTGTAAAACTTGCAGCAGCCCTGCATCGAGCACATGGAAGTTTGAAGACATGCTCTCTGTTTCAGTCTCCCACCCAGGGACAAATCACAACATGCCGAGGCCCTGAGTTATGTCAAGTTTAAGAAGCCATGTTATTAAGAAAAATATGCAGTGGGGTAATATTTGGATGGGGGTTGGTTTTGTTTGAAAAAGTCTGTTCATCACCAGCTGCCCGGCAGCAGGCTGAAATCTCAAAAATCAGGGGAAACCACACTCGGACCAGAGGTCTGACTACCCTAGCTAAATTAAAGGAGGGGAGACTCTTGTATGCCGACATGGGCCCTTTGGAGAAAGGGCAAGATAGAACTGTGATAGGGAGAGTCCAAAGGACTGTTTAGGAAGAAATTAATTTGTCCAGTAGATTTTTATCCTGCCCTTTCTCTATAGGGTTGCCAACTCTGGGTTGGGATATCCCTGGAGATTTGGGGGTAGAGCCTGGGGAAGGTGGGGTTTGGGAAGGGGAAGGACTTCAGCAGGGTATAATAGCCTAGAGTCCATACTCCAAAGCAGCCATTTTCTTCAGGGAATCCAATGAAGATCAGTTCTGTTGTGTACCCAGGGAAGTCCGCATATGGTTGGGCAAAGGACCCAAGCTTCACCTCTAGAGACAATAGCCTGAATGGGGCTATAGGGAGGCTAGGATCCTAGGAGGGACCTATGGGTCTAGAGGTGCACTGTAAATATCCAAACACAGGTATGGGTGTGTGTTTGGGTGTGGTGTGAGTTGTGGATATAAGCCGGCCTATGAGCCGGCAAAGGTATCTCTGATTCCACGATCTACAATAAAGTATGAGCTGAAATCACTCCACTATGCATCAGTCTCAGTACTTTATAAATTGTAATTTCAGGAGATTGCTAGGCCCAACATGGAGGCTGGCGACTCTATTGGCATACATTGCCAACCCCTTTATTTTATCCTCACAACAATCTTATGAGGTAGGTTAGGCTGAGAGAGAGTTATTGGCCTAAAGTCACCCAGTGAGCTTCATGGCAGAGCAGGGATATGAACCATACCTGAGTCTGACACAAACACTACATCATACTTTACTGACTGGATCTGCAGTCTTTTCTTGCCTGTCTGTCTCTGATGGATCCACCAGGAGATTTTAATCACTGCCTGAGAGGAGTCTTGGAACTGAGCCATTTGCTTTTTCATTCGGACTTGTGGGCAGGTCAGTTGCCAGAGATGTGTGACAAGGCCTAGGCCCAAAAAGGTTTGGGAGCTTTGGTGGGAATGTGGGCAGAAAATCCAGCACAGTTGCCCTAAGAGATGAATTTCACTGGCTTTTCCAGTCCTTCTTACCCAGTTCACCTCCTTATTACAGACCTCATCCCCTATGGCTTTGATCCATCATGCTGGTCTCACGATCCTTAGCGTAGCCATTTTGGGTGATTACAGGGGTCTCTTCCTCCTTTCTTCATCAGCAGAAGAGCTGGTTGGATACAAGAGCTGGTTGGATACAACCTCCATTCTAGAGCAAAAACCCAGGGGTTCCACCTATCCCACTTGGAGGCATCAATACACATGAAAACAAAAGCCTTGTTAACTGTCTATTCTTCAGCGGGGGAATTTAGTCTCTGAGGAGATTCTGTTTTGATAGGAAGAAGAACTACCCTCCACAGACAAGTTCTCAAGGGTCTTGTATACAAGAGATGTAAAATAGCATGCAAGCCTTTTAGGAACCAGATTTAAGCACAATATGCAAGTTACAATCTGACCTTCCCAAAGTCAATGAAGTCTCTTCTCTGTCCTCTAACAAGACTACATTTGAGCCCAGAGATACACTCCCCAGATTCCAACCCTGTGTCATCATGTCCTTGGACTGGTTAGAGAGCACTTTTCCTTGTGCCACAGAGGCAGAGGAATGTGGATGACTACCAAAGCAGAAGGAGCTGAGATGGGGAAGTCAGAGGAAGGTTTCCTAAGGTGTCTTCTCTGAAGAACCGATCACAGTTTCAAGGAAAACAAAGACGATCAAGAGGATTCAAGTCTGGTCTAAGCTATTCCATCTGTTAGTAAAGACTCATAAGGTCCACCCATACCCCATTGGATATTGCACTATAACAATTATTCACTACTCAGTTTTCATGTGCTAACAAGATGATCCAGTCATGAACGACTGCTCTAATGCAGCAATGGTGTGGTGCCTAATAATGTGTGGAAGCAAACATACATAGACAATGACAGTACTCCAAAGCTGTCTTCCTTCTCATGCAAAGGCTATTTTTTTACATACAGTGGTGCTTCCTTCAGCAACAGCTGCATTCACTGTGTGGAATATAAGCCACACCATATCTGCAGATGCTTTATCCATTCTGAGCATCAGATAGAGCATCTTTAGTTTACCACTGAACTCTGGAAGACTAGCTTCACCACAGATTGGTTCTGTGCCCCGGATGGAAATGGCCAGCAGGATCACAGCATAGGAAACGTTTCTGCTGGAAGGATCAATGCTTTGATTCCTACTTGAGGTACAGAAAATGGGAATTCTTACCAGGACAAAGGAGGCTGAGGTAGGAACCACAAAGGTATGGGTGTGAATAGAGCTGCTTTCTAGAAAAAAGTATGATTTTCCACAAACAAATGTTGATATTCTTTGTGAAATTATAGCCAGAGAGAAAAGGGGGAGGATGGAAAGGAAGGGTTGTGCAAAGAATCACCTATTGTCAGTTGCGTTTCTGATCTTCCCTGATTGCTTTGATCAATTTGATCATCCTCCCAAATAAATGGTGCATGTTAAATGGTTGCAAAAATATTGGTGGGAGGAGGCTAGAAATTGAGAATGAGAGTAGGACAGTAAAGAAGAGCCATGTGAAGAAACTTCGGGGCCAAGGGAGACAGGGACGCTTAGAAAGGAAAACAAGGTACAGGGGCTTGTATTTCCATGCTAAATGCCTCTGAGCCAAGATGGGGAAGCTGGAGTGCTTGGTACTAAATGATAATGCAGATACAGTGGGCAGAAACCTGGGGGAATGGGGGAAATCAATCAAACAACATTATCCCTGGATATAAAGTCTACAGAAAGGACAGGGAGGGACAAGCTGGGGGTGGTGTTGTTCTGTATATCAAATAGGAATATAGAGTCAAACAAGCTAGATAACATTAGGGGACTTAATGTCCTGAAAGAAATATTCTGAGTGGAGATACTGGGCTCTAAGAATTACTTAAAAGTGGGAGTGTACTATCGCCCCATGGATCAAAATCAAGAGGCAGATATCAAGAAGGAGCAGGGAAATAAGGGTGTTGACCAAAGGGGGAAATGTTACAATACTGCGTGACTTCAACTATTCTCACATTGATCAGTGCAAACATGTGCTTAAGTCATGCCACAGAAACAAGCTTTCTAGTTATAAATTGCTGTGCCCTGGAGCAGTTCATCACAGAGTCAACTAGAGGTATAGCAACTCTGGACTTGGTTCTGAGTGCTGCTGGAGATCTTGTGCCAGACATAAATGCTGATGCACCAGTTGGGAACACTGACAAATTCAGCATTCAGATCAACAGAAATTTGCCCCCAAAGTCCAAAACAATCCCTTTTGATTTCAAGTGAGGGAAATTTGCTAAAAATGAGAGAACCAGTCAGAAGACAGTTAAAACAGAATCAAGTTAAGAGAGTCAAATCCCTCCAGAATGCCTAGAAACTATTTAAAACTATGCTGATTGCGGCCCAGATAGAATGCATACCTCAAGAAAGGTACCAACAAGTCTAAAGGAATGCCTGCATAGTTAACAACTCAAGTCCAAGAACTATATAATCCACACAGCGTTCTGTGGGTGGGATAAACAGGTGGTAGACAGACTATTGACAACTGTATTATCTGATTCCAGATGGAGTCGGCCAATGGGACTGGAGTGCAGGAATTCATTCTGATGAGCTTTGGTGATGGACAACAGAAGCGGGTCCTGCTCCTCATCTTTTTCATCATTCTCTATGTGCTCACTTTGGCTGAGAATATTACCATCATTACACTGGTGGTTTTAGATACCCACTTGTCCCGGCAGCCCATGTACCTCCTGCTCAGCAACTTCTCCTGGCTAGAGATTTGTTATGTGAGTGCCACAGTGCCCCGGATGCTTTTTGACCTGACATTTCCCCGTGGAATCATTTCCTTCCGTGATTGCTTCCTTCAGTTCTACATCTTCTTCTCGCTGGGCAGCACTGAATGCTTCTTCCTCTCAGCCATGGCCTTGGATCGGTACTTGGCCATCTGCCACCCTCTGCGATACCCACAAACTATGTCCCAAGACTTCTGCTATTTTCTAATGGTTACTTGTTGGATCCTTGGTTTCCTGTGGCACATTTATCCAGTGACTTTGATCTCCAGGTTGTCCTTCTGCGGCCCCAATATCATTGACCATCTTTTGTGTGATTCTGGACCAATTCTATCCTTGGCCTGCCCACCACTAGGGATTGCCCCCAAAATCTGTGAGATTTTTATGAATGCTGTGGTCTTAGGTAACGCTTTCTTCGTTGTGCTGTCCTATACTGTTGTGATTCTGACCCTACTGAAAGCTTCCTTCCAAGGCACCCGTAAGAAGGCCTTCTCCACCATCTCTTTCCACCTAGTGGTAGTGACACTTTTCTATGGCTCAGTGGCAGCGGTGTATTTAACTCCAGCTGGAGAGAGTCAGTCAGACCTGACTAAAGCAGTGACGGTCTTCTACACCGCTATTACACCTTTTCTCAACCCCCTGATCTATTCTTTGAGGAATGATCAGGTGAAGGAGGCACTCCACAGGTTGCTGAGGAAAAGATATTAATGTAAGATCGCAGAAGCAAAGAAGGAAGAAAAGCGAAACATTCAACCGACCAGTCTAAAAGATAGATCCAGGCGGGCAGTCGTGTTGGTCTGAAGCAGTAGAACAAAGTTTGAGTTCAGTGGCACTTTTAGGACCAACAAAGTTGAATTCAAGATATGAGCTGTCATGTATGTTTCGTGCATGCACACGAAAGCTCATACCTTGAATAAAGCTCTGTTGGTCTTAAAGGTGCCACTGAACTCAAACTTCAGTCCAAAAGATATAATGAATGTATGCATTATTGGTCAAGAGAGGCATCTCTCTCCCTCCAATCAGTGTGCAGAAAAATGAAGCTAGGCCAGGTTAGGGAGAGTCAGCCATAGACCTGGAAACCACTTGCCACTACAATGAAGTTTTCTTCTCACTTTGAAAACAGATACAAGGGGGTGTTTTTTAAGTGGTATGCTTCTTCTGCAGTTTCCTGGGAGCTGAGGAAACAATCAAATGAAGAATCTGGGTTCTAAGTCTTCAAGTTGATAGAGCCTGGGTCAACTTCTTAACTGGCAGTAGGGAACCACGGTCAAAATATTGTCCAAGCGAGTTACCTTTATGCCTTAGAATTTCCTAAATATCTCAGCATTTACTTCGGCCTGTTTCAACCTTCTGCCTTCAGCTCTTCTGCAAGGCAAATATCGAGGTATCCCTCATTCCTACCATTTTGTGTTTTTGCCATCTGAACACCGTGGAAGCAGTTGGACACGGGTTACCACACTGTTCATTTTATAAGGGTATATGTTCCCTGTATACTACTGCAATTTTATCGAAGTTTCCAGGAAGATCTGACAAATTTTATATATCCACTCTCCTTGTAGATTGCCTCAATGAAATCACTTAGGTGGTCAGATTTTTCACTTTGGCTCAGCTGATGAGAAGATGTTTCAATCCTTTTATTAACTGCTGTGTTGTAGGGAGAGGAAGGGAAGGAGATTGTAAGCCACTCTGAGACTCCCAGTGAAGGGTGGGGTATAAATCCAATTCTTCTTCTTCTTCTCCTCCTCCTCCTCCTCCTCCTGGCCTAATTTTCCTTACAGGGTTATTGTGAAGAATTCTTATTAGTTTTATGTGTTGTATCTGGTTTACCTTATACCCCTTAGGTTGGCTGATCTTGGATCATAATACATGAAATAAAATGAAATCTCCTGCCAGTAAGTCTTTTGCTGGTTCAAGAAATAAAATATAACTGTTTGTTCTTTTATGTGGCAACCTCAGTTATGTAATTTTTTGTAGGCTCCATGAAATGCAGTTAAAAGTTTAGATTCAAAGATCAAATGTTGATTTTTCAATAGGCCATGGTTGTAGATGAGATTTGCATGCCACTCTGAGCTCTGTCAAAGAAAGATGGGATACAAATTGGGCAAAACCAGAAGTGATCTCATCACATCAGGGTAACATTCCTAGAGTATCACACTGGTGGACTGACGTCACTTCTGGTTTAGTGTTAGAAGCAACATCATATATCAGCCTGATGTTGATTTGCCCCCTCCCATTTCCCCTCACCAACCTATCTAGGCATGGGGGGAGGGAGCCCAGGTCAGGTGGTCTCCAAATATCATAGAATCATAGAATTTTAGAGTTGGAAGGGACCTTACAGGTCATTTAGGCCAACCCCTGCCTGTCAAGGGGTGGGGGGAGGGGGCTCAGGCCAGATGGTCTCCAAATATCATAGAATCATAGAATTTTAGAGTTGGAAGGGACCTTGCAGGTCATCTAGTCCACACCTCCTGTGGGTGTCTAGAACCACCAATGTGATGATGGTGAGGTTCTCCACCAATGTGACCAGAGAACAGCAAAAAAGATGAGGAGCAGGAACCGTTCCTGTTGGCCAACTCCAAATCCTAGCAAAATGAATTCTGTCACGGTGGTCCCATTGATCAAGAGGCCCAACTCCATCTGGAATCCGGCTCCAAGTCAGAGTCTGGGGGAGAAGTTGGCTCTTCTTTGTACCCCACGGTGATGCTCAGCTCCTTTATGAATGGAGTAAAAGGTGGGAAGGAGCATATTTTTGCATTGGCAGAAGAAAGCATCAGCGTGTGCAAGGCAAGGCATGGGAGTTCTGCTGCATAAGTAAAGCTGTGGGTTTAATCAGTCACCTCAATGAACTGGAGGACCAAATCCCTGAAGAGCAAAGCCACTTTCCACCAAAAATTGCATCTCTTGGGACAACATCTCCTCACCCCCTTCACTATGGTGCATAATCTGCGTTTCCAAAAGGCTTCCAAAGACAGAGTGGTGCTCAGCCAAATGATGAATGCCTTTGTATAGTGCTGAAGCAGAAAAGCATATCTATGGCCCCGGTCACACGGAGAATTTGCGGCAGGAGAGATACAAAAGTGATGTGGAGTTTTAGGGCGCGATCACAAGACCACATCTGGGAACCGTAGCACAACAGTCGATGACCCGTAGCAGCCGCCCGAAAATCCGGAGTAAAAAAAACCTGGGGATGGCCTACTAGCAAACAGTTTGCTACAGGCCATCGACAGCATATTTACGTGTGATCGTGCAAGCGCACTTCTTGCAGCGCATCAAAGGCACTCCTGGACAAAGAAACCCCAATGTTGCCGCAGTGGGGTCTGATCACGTTCTCGCGCATTTAATTGCGCCACCGCAAAAAGCCACGCCTCCTCCCCGCTTTATCCAGCCCATGTGGCCAGGGCCTATATCTTGTTTTACTTGCTTGAAAATATGTATGCCCCACACTCCATGTCAGCATTAAAACACATCTCAGAATAGAATGTCAAAAAACAACAATAACAACAAAACCGTTCCACAAACAAGCACCAGCAATACAAAGTCTGAGTCCAGTGGCACCTTTAAGACCAACAAAGTTTTATCCATGGTGTAAGCTTTCATGTGCAAGCACACTTCTTCAGATACAATGAAATGGAAGTTGCCAGTCCATACATATAGGTTGAGGGTGAGCAATAAATTAGCATACAGCATAATGAAGATGTTTAACAGATATAAGGACAAAACAAGAATAACAAGCTTAGTTTATATGGTTACCATTAGTTTGGGTTAAATTTGGGGGGGACATAGTGAAGGAAATAAATATGTCAAAGTCAGAGACTGATGGGCAGATGTGTCCTTAACTGTGGAATGCTGAGAGTAATTAACTGAGGCCCTGCCACTACGCTTCATCATCTCCTCTCAAGCATGGAGGTGACTTTACAGCATCTTCTTCTTTTAAGTGTGGTGACTGGCTGTGTAGAGTTATCTCCCCTGTCCCCCAGACCAGAGAAATACATTCCAAGCATCTCTGGTGTCCAAGGGCCAAGCTAGACAGGAGAACCTCCTCATGGCCCTCACAAGAATGCTGCCACCATTTTAAAGTAATTCTAAGATGCCACAATGGCCCAATCCTGACTGGGCCCACAGCATGGCTGGCTATGGTGGTCTTGTCCCCCCACACACACACACAAACCATGACTTATCAAGTGCCAAAATGGCCTCGCACACACACACCACACAGCTGTTTCAACACTTGAATTAGGGTCAACAGCCTACAGGTGGAGCCTGAATTGGAAGAAATTGTTCTTGTGCATCTGGAGTGACAGAAACCATCTCACATGTGCTCTTACAGGGTCCTTGGCTTACTGAAGCTAGGTGTGATATCAACTCTGACATTCAGTGTTCTAGTAATTATTCCAAAACTGTTGTTTTCAAATTATGTGGGCAGGCTGGTCACTGTTGACAAATTTCTTACGTAAATTTTTAAATGATCTTAGTATTTATTGTTTTATTGACTTGCTCTGTTTTCATCTTATCCCTAATCCCACCAACCTATGGTTGAAGGGATTGAAAAATGAAATAAAGAGTAGTATAGTTTAGGGTTTGTTCTTTCTGTTTCTTCCCTTTTTTTCATGTTGTCACTTTGCCCATCAGTAATTTCACCCTTCTCTTCCACAACCTTCGCAGTGCCTCCTTCACCTGATTGTTCCTCAGACAATAAATCATGGGGTTGAGAAAGGGTGTAACAGCAGTGTAGAAGACCGTCACAACTTTAGTGACCTCTGAAGAATTATCTCCACTTGGAGCTAAATACATCCCAGTCACAGAGCCATAGAAAAGGGTCACCACCAACAGGTGGAAAGATATAGTAGAGAAGGACTTCTTAAGACCGCCTTGGGAGGAGGTTTTCATCAAGGTTAGAATCACAACACCATAAGACAGCAAAACAAAGAAGACATTGCCTAAAACCAAGACATTCATAAACATTTGGCAGACACTGGGGGCAATTCCTAGCGGAGGGCAGGCAAGAGACAGAATCGGCCCAGGGTCACACAGGAAGTGGTTGATGATTCGGGGGCCACAGAAGGGCAACCTGGAAATCAAAATCACAGGGATAACATACCACAGGAAGCCAAGGACCCAACAAGCAGCCACCAGAACACAGCAAGTATTGGGGGACATAATTTGTGGGTAGTGAAGAGGATGGCAGATGGCTAAGTACCGATCCAAGGCCATGGCTGAGAGGAAGAAGCATTCAGTGCTCCCAAGTGAGAAGAAGATGTAGAACTGGAGGAAACAGTTCACTGAAAGAGATGATACCTTGAGGCGATGTCAGATCAAAGATCAACCGGGGTACAGTGGTGCTCACATAAGTGATCTCCAGCAAGGAGAAATTGCTCAGCAGGATGTACATGGGAAGCCGGGACAAGTGGGTGTCTAGAACCACCAATGTGATGATGGTGAGGTTCTCAGCCAACGTGACCAGGTAGAGAATGGTGAAAAAGATGAGGAGCAGGAACCGTCCCTGTTGGCCAACTCCAAATCCCAGCAAAATGAATTCTGTCATGGTCCCATTGATCAAGAGGCCCATCTCCATCTGGAATCAGAAAAGAAAGGTGTCCTTTCCAGATATCAAAAGCAGTTACTCCTACCTGTTCATCTTTTTTTCAATTGGAAGTTAAAAAAAAAAAAAAACTAGCAGGCTTGCCCTTTAGGAAAGGCAGGATCCATTCCTTTGTTCCTCAAAAGCAATCTTTTCCTCGCGAGTTCTAAATTATTGTGTAAGTAAGAGCAACCCCAACCTCTTGAAATGGATTGCTGTTGGGCAACTTTAACTTTTAATATTGTTAAAAGCCTCCTTTTATGCCCAATCAGGGCTAAAAGCAGAAGAGGTAGCAATTATACAATAAATGACAGTGGTATGGAAAAGAGTTCAACAAAGCCCTTAGGAAGTGCCCCGGTCCTGATCCAGAGTGTAAGCTGCATGGGGGACCCTATTACAATACCCCCTCACACAATTTCACATAATATTTGGGCTGCAATATGTTAATATGGACTTTATTGACGCATATACAAGCAGAGCATATTGTGGGCAGAGGTAATCTTATAAGCAGATAGCTCAACTTGTGATCCTGTCTCAGTTTCCCCAAGACACCACTAGCCACGTAAAACTTTTGCTATTATAGACAACTCAACAGTTCTCTGCTTCAATGATCTGCCCCTTCTTAGCAGGGACAGTGGACCTCTCCAGCCCTAATGGGAACATCTCCCGTCTACCGACCATTCTGAACAATCAACAAATGGTCAGCCTCACAATGAATGGCTGATGTTCTCTTTCTCTGTTACTATGGCCCGATCTGCATCTAGCATTTGTTCCGCTGTCTTACCAAACCCACACTGGAACAGAAATTCCCATCTACAATTGCAGGCCACTTTCACTTTGATTTTGAGTGTCGCATTTTATGGCCGTGTCCAGACTGCATGCTGCTTTCACTTCGTTTGATCTCTGGTTTTAGGGTGGCTGTCTGCATAGATTCATGGCCATCCGGGGATGACTCTGCAGTCGGTACGGTGTTGGCCCTGAGGTAGTTGGATGTGGTTTTGAGCTGCATCTTTTTCTGTTCCAGTGTGGGTTTGGTAAAACAACTGAGCCAATGCTAAATGCAGATTGGCCCTAAGTCAGAAGGTTGGATGAAAGAGCCTCTTTTGACATCCCTGCTCTGGAAAGATGTTGTCAGCCTGGGAGAATTATGACGGTTGTGCCTGAGATCTGTTCAGACCCTGAACATCCTTTTTTCTCTCATGCGTGCTCCCAAGGGTGCACTGTGGGTTGCCCATGTTGCACTCTGTTTCACAGCACATTTTTGCATCCCTCTCTTATGTTCGTTTTCTCTCTCTTCTTTTTGGCGGCTCAGGATTGCTGAAAAGCCTCCCCAACCAGTCTCCCATTTAAGAGTCCTGCTGAGCTTTAAGAAAGTCATAGCGTCCTTCCAAGATCTTTCCTCTGAGCATTTTCTGATCTCTCCTGTGCATTTTGGTAGTTACTTGAGGTCTGGCTGGAGATGGTATTGGATTTTCATACAGCTGGATACATGTTCCTTTAACTTTGCTGGAGATTGAAGAATCTTACAAAAAGCCAGGGAAACTGGGGACGGAGGGGGGAGGCTTAACATTTAAGGGACTCTAAAATCTTGCAGAAGGAAAGTCAGCCTGAGCCTCCTCACAAGGGAATCAACAACCAGGAGGAACATGCTTTCCCTCCCTACCTGAGGGAACAGTCTCCACAGCTGGCCACAGCTATGGAAACCAGCATCAAAACCTGCATTGTTTGTTCCCTCCCTACATCCTATTCCATAAAATCATAGAATCACAGTGTTGGAAGGGACCTCCAGGATGGTCCAACCACCTGCACAATGCAGGAAATTCACAAATACCTCCCCACATACCCAGTGACACCCAGAAGATGACAATAAAAACCCACCAGGACCCTTGGCCAAACTGGCCTGGAGAAAAATCGCTTCCTGACCCCAAAGTGGTGGTCAGCATTTCCCTGGGCATGTAAGAAAGGGCCACAAGAAGTAAGCACTGATGCAGATTTCCCTGCCCTCCCTCTCATGTTCTGCCTCAGTTCACAGGATCAGCGTTGCTGTCAGATGGCCATCTAGCTTCTGCTTAAAAACCTCCGAGGAAGGAGAGCCCACCAGCTTCCAAGCTGGCCAAGAAGGAAATCCACAATGGGCATTTTCTCTCCTAGAATGCTCATGAGTCTTGCCTGTTTCAGAATTGTAGATTCTGGAATATTTTCTAATATTCTTTACTGAAGTGGAATACTTGAAGTGTCATGTTAAGAATAATGGACACCCTTCTGGGTCTGTTGAAGTCAACGGGCTTAGAAGGGTTTAGCTCTGCTGAGGGTAGCACTGTTGACCGTTCTGATTTAGATTTAACAAAATGCAGTGTCAGCATCCTGGATTGGGATCCAGGCTATATTTGTGCTCAAGGCCACCCATTTCCCACCTTTATTACTACCTCCAGCCCATGGGGATTTGGTCCATGCATGGTCCATGATCTCCAGCACAGCCCTTTTTGGGCGGTCAGGTAT
Organism: Gekko gecko; assembly: GCA_029375565.1. Classification (NCBI taxonomy): domain Eukaryota; kingdom Metazoa; phylum Chordata; class Lepidosauria; order Squamata; family Gekkonidae; genus Gekko; species Gekko gecko. The sequence goes on along the minus strand of JAPDNY010000015.1, from coordinate 45,148,148 downwards.
GACCCGTCTTTCCTCTTTCACCAACACGAAAGTTGGCTGGATCCCACCCTCCGTCAACTCAACTTTTTCTGCAAACCAGACCATTAACCATTAATTCATTAACCAGCAGCTTGGAATGAGAAGACTAGGAACAATCCCTGTTCTGTGCTGTCTTGAAATCATGGGCAAGTGAGGAATACTGAACTCCTGAAATGAGGTGCCTTATGCTAATAAGAAAATAAACCAGATAAACTTATGGAAATCCAAAAATGGGAGGGATTAAGATATCAGTTTGATCTGCAGGCATTAGCAAATAACGACCATGCCACAAAAGGCTTCAGCTGTCTGTTTCCACTCATTAAACCTCTATTAGAAGGGCAGGATTTCTTTTCCTGTCCAGCTGACAACCTTCGTTCAGTGTCCCATTGAAACTATGCTGCAACCAGTGTTCCCTCTAAGCTGAGTTAGTGTGAGCTAGCTCACAGTTTTTTAGCCTCTGGCTCACACATTTTTGTCTTAGCTCAGGAAGGACGGCTCCAGAGCAAACTCAGTTATGCAGTAGCCAAATTGCTCCCTCACAGCTGTAATGCCAGCAGCTCACAAAGTAGGATTTTTGGTCACAAGACTCCACAGCTTAGAGGCTGCAGCCTGTACAGGGGCAGTCAGGAATCCTTGCATGGCACACCAGAGATCCATGAGAATATTGTGCTGGCGTGCTCACTACACACATGTAGCTATTTTGCACAAGTGGCACAAGGAATTGCTTTGCCTTCCTGGCCTCACGTTTAGATCAGGCCTGTCCATAATTTTATAAGGAGCATTTCTGTGAAGAAGCCCCAGTCTTGCTTTCTGGAAAGGGGCATCTGTTCAGACCCATCTGCCCAGCCCCCTTTGTCCTGGTCACAGTTCCCATCTCTGTACCTTGGTAGCCGTCAAAACAGAAAATCCACCCAGCAGAAGGCTCCCTCCAGCTCCAAGTCAGAGTGTGGGGGAGAAGTTGGCTCTTTTTCGTGCCTCACGGTGATGCTCATCAGCTCCTTTGGCGTGAGGGATGGGAAGGAGCATATTTTTGCCTTGGCAGAAGAAAGCATCGGTGTGTGTGTGCATGTGCATGTGTGTGTGTGTGCAAGGCAAGGCATGGGAGTTCTGCTGCATAAGCAGAGCTGTGGGTTTAATCAGCCACCTGAATGAACTGGAGGACCATATCCCTGAAGAGCAAAGCCACTTTCCACCAAAAATCGCATCTCCTGGGACATCTCCTCACCGCCTTCACTATGGTGCATGATCTGCATTTCCGAAAGGCTTCCAAAGGCAGAGTGCTGCTCAGTCCCATGATAAATGCCATTGTGGGTTCCTAAAATGGCAAAGTAAATCTGTATCTTTCTTTAATTATTTGTTTGAAAATATGTATACCCCACCCTCCATGTGAGCATTTTAAAAAAATCTCAGAATAGAACGTCAAAACCAAACAGCAACTCCAAAAGCAAGGACCAGCGATGGATGGCGTAAAAACAAAGCTGGACATTCCAAAAACTGCATGAAAATGAATAAAACCAAGAGCCAAAAAAAATCATGCGGCAATAAAATCATAACTTGATAAAATAGCAGGAATTCGAAGGGGCAGGCAGACGGGGGATGAGGAGGAGGAGGAGGAGGAGGAGGAGGAGGAAGAAGAAGAAGAAGAAGAAGAAGAAGAAGAAGAAGAAGAAGAAGAAGAAGAAGAAGAAGAAGAGGAAGAAGAAGAAGAAGAAGAAGAAGAAGAAGAAGAAGAAGAAGAAGAAGAAGAAGAAGAAGAAGAAGAAGAAGAAGAAGAAGAAGAAGAAGAAGAAGAAGAAGAAGAAGAAGAGGAAGAAGAAGAAGGACTCCTCTGCAAATGCTCTTGTCTTCCGAAAAACCCCAGAAAACTATTCAGTAGTTTCTCAGTTCATTTCTAACATTTGTATCCAACTGGGTTCCCAGTGACCTCACTGGAATATGTTATGGTCTGATTGCCTCCCAAGCCCCCTCCCCACCCCCTTTTAGTTTCCCTCTCTACAAGCTATGTATGCCAACTCTTGGAGATCTGGGGAACAAACCCAGGGAAGGTGTGGTTGAGGGAAGGATGGAACCTCAGCTGGGTATGGATGGGAAATTCCTAGAGATTTGGGGGCAGAGATTGACAAAGGACCCCAGTGAGGTATACAACTACCATAGAGCCCTCCCTCTAAGACAGCCATTTCTTCCAGGGGGACTGATCTCTGTAGTCCAGAGATCAATTGTAATTCTGGGGGATTTCCAGGTCCCACCTGGAAGTTGGCATCCTTACCTCCAATGCCTGTTCCCTGCCCTCCTCATCCACCCCCTTCCTTTCTCACTGGATGCCTTTCTCCCAGTCCTCTCTCCCAGGCACACAGAGCACTGGGACATGTAGGTTCCTAGAAGCCTGGTGTTCATCCTAGGAACACAGGCCAAACTAGAAGTTGTGACAGTCACAGGTCCATTTTTAAATGGCTGGTCTCTAAAATGCTGTTGGAGGACCCATTATAGCTACAACACCTAGTTTTGCCATTAGATACTCTGGAAAAAGTACCTTCCCCAGCATCTCCCATGTCTAAGTGCCAAACGAGACAGGAGAACCTCCTCATGGCCACCACAAGGATGCTGCCACCATTTTGAAGTGATTCTAAAGTGCCGCAAGGGCCCAGTCCTGATGGGGTTCATTCACAGCATGGCTGGCTAATTCTCTTGTCCCCCCACCCCATGACTTATCAAGAGCTACCGCAAGGATGCTGCTGCCATTTTGAAGTGATTCTAAAGTGCCGCAAGGGCCCAGTCCTGATTGGGTTCAATCACAGCATGGCTGGCTAATTCTCTTGTCCCCCCACCCCATGACTTATCAAGAGCTACCGCAAGGATGCTGCTGCCATTTTGAAGTGATTCTAAAGTGCCGCAAGGGCCCAGTCCTGATTGGGTTCATTCACAGCATGGCTGGCTAATTCTCTTGTCCCCCCACCCTATGACTTATCAAGTGCCAAAATGGCCCCTCACACACATACCCCTCCCACAGGCTACAGAGACCTGTTCCTCTGGAGAAAAGGCTACTTTGAAGGGTGAATGCTATGATATTTATACCTTGCTGGGGTCCCTTGCCAATCTCTGTCCCCAGATCTCCAGGAATTTCCCAACCAGGAATTGGCAACCTTGACCTCAAAAGGCATGGGAAGGGGAAACAAGATTGCCTCAGCCTGACTGCAGGATTTTAAAATCACTCCCTCTAAGTTGTGGAGTCTTGTGAGCAAAAATCCTACTTTGTGAGCGACTGGCATTGAAGTTGTGAGTGAGCGATTTGGTTGCTGCATAAATGAGTTTGCTCTGGAGCCCATCCTTCCTGAGCTGAGACAAAAACCTGTGAGCCAGAGGCTAAAAAACTGTGAGCTAGCGCACACTAACTCAGCTCAGAGGGCAGCACTGGCAGCATCTTTGGGGTGGCTATGATGAGGATGCCAACACATCTAGTTTAGCTCCAATTTACTGCCACTGCAGTTTTGAAGGCATCACGTGGGGAGAGGAGGTACACAAATTCATATGACAATCTGAGCCGGAGAAAGGTTTGGGAGGCAATTATGGGGCTGCATTCCACCAAAGAGGAGGGATTTGTACTGCTCTGTGAGATGTGTTCAGGTCTCCCCTTTCGTATATGGCGCCTTTAGCCAGCTATGGTTGACATACCAGCTGTGGCCCTTCCTGAATAAGTCCGACCTAGCCACAGTTCCTGCTTCCATCACTGCAGTGTGCTCTACATGATGCTAAGTTTCAGGACCATTCAGTAGACTGAAACAGTGCAGAATAGGGCAAGTTGTTTCCACTGGCATGAGATGATGGCATTGCTGGATGATCACAGGCGGCCTCGCCAAGGGAATGAAAAGAGGTCATCCCAGGATGACATAGGCCTTTATCTATTAGCCAGTTTGGTGTAGTGGTTAGGAGCACAGACTCTAATCTGGGAGAACCAGGCTTGATTCCCCACTCCTCCTCCACATGCAGCTGCTGGCTGACCCAGGGTCAATCATAGTTCCTTCAGAGGTGTTCTCGCAAGAGCAGTCCTTGAAAGAGCTCTCTCAAAACCACCTACCTCACAGGGTGTCTGCTGTGGGAAGAGGAAGGGAACGGAGATTGTAAACCGCTCTGAGATTCTGACTGAAGGTCAGGGTATAAATCCAATCTCTTTGTCTTCTTCCACAGACCCAGTGTGGAAAGAGGAAACACGTCAGGGAGAAAAGGATCGAGTTTTCCCTGTGCCAGGAGGGTCTTTTTTAAAATGGATTTGACCAGCAGTGTGTCTGCCGGACAAAGAGACCATGTTTATTTTGAGATTCATCTTGTTTCTCCACAGAACCTCCCCAATCCACCACAAAGCATTCTCCACAACCATTCAGTGCTCCTGTCCCTTTTGATTACCGGTAACAGCCTAAGTACAGCAATATACAACGTGGGAGAAATGGTTGCTGGTGGAAATTACTTGCATTTCACAGAAAAGAGAGAATAAAATTAAACAGAAGCAAAAAATTAGAGCATAAATAAATCATATGCAAGCAAGTAAGCTCTGATTGTGGAGCTGCGGTGGCTCAAGTGGTTAAGACGCTGAACTGCAGGCTGTGGAAGGTCAGTAGTTCAGCAGTTCGAGACCAGGGTGCCGCATGATGGGGTGAGCTCCTGTCTCTAGTTCCAGCTCCTGCCAACCTAGCAGTTCGAAAGCAAGAAATTGCAAGTAGATAAATAGGTACCACTTCGGTGGGAAGGTAACAGCGTTCCGTGCGCCTTGGTGTTTAGTCATGCCGGCCACATGACCACGGAAACGTCTTTGGACAGCGCTGGCTCTTCGGCTTGGAAACGGAGATGAGCACCGCAACCCTAGAGTCGGATTCGACTGGCTTTCGAGCAAGGGAACTTTTACCTTTACCTAAGCTCTGACTGACAACTGTAATAAATAAATTATTGCAATATTGTAGTGTATGTAAGCATTAGATACGGTAGATGAAGTAGATGATCGTAGATGATTTTCCATGATCATGTTCATGTTTGTGCTTATGTAAGATGATTGTCTATGTTATATGTATACTTGCAGTATCGTAGTGTATATTTTTGTGTCTTTGTAAAATTATTTTAAAAAATGACTTTAAAAAAAGGAATTGCATTTCACCAGGCGGAGGGAGTCAACCTGTCCCCAGCGAGATGTTGTTTCAGTTGATAATTACATCATTCCTGAGGGAAACCATTTCAGGAGCCACCAAAGGCTCAACACTGACGTTCAAACTTTGGTTGGCAAAGCGCTCGTTCTTCGTTCCCATCGAGCCCAGCAGACAATCAACCAGGGCCACACCCGTGCACCACTCTGAGACACAGCCATCCGAATCCGAAGACTCCCAGATCCTGAGACGGCACTTGGTGGTGAGACTTCTAATGGACAGAGCAGCACTTCGAATGCTACTGAGGTAATCAGACTGGAATTCTTGTGAAAGCAAGGGAGAATAGGTTAGGAAACTGCATGACCAGCGAATTCGAGAGAAACATAGAACTTTCTTTGAGGAAATACGGGTAAATCATTAGCAAATTAGAAAAAGAGGAGGAGGAATATGGCCCCGTGAGAAGAGTCTATGATGCTCATCAACATTCCTGGTTCTAACTTAGCTAACACAAGCCACGGATTTTGACCTGTCATTTTCTTTCAAAGACATCCCTTCTTTTTTCATCTAAAGCCATACCTACTTTGTTAACAGGATTTTGAATGTCCCTCATTCATAGATGCTGGGTGGCCCCTTCATCTCAAGAAAACAGAACTTTGTGTGTCCCCTCAGCACAAGAGAAAGCTCAATTCTGCCTTTCCCCAGTCCTCCTGGATTACCCACTTGGCTGCAGAAGACAATAAAGAAGAGGGTCATCTGTCAATCGGCAGATTTGGTACACACTGGAAAAACATCAGCTTCCAAATGCTAAGTAGCATATGGCCAAAAAGCACTGAGAAGACCAGCAGTAAGCATTGACATTGGTCTTGGCAGGGAAATGAGGGGGAACAGATCTTGTCAGTGTTCCATTACATCTCATCCAATTCCCATCATTATTACAGCCCCCATCCCGTACGGTTTTTGTCCATGCAGGTCCCATCACTATGCAACAATTTTTTTTTAGGTTGCCAAAGGAGACGACATCCTCTTCCCTTTGTCACCAGCAGAAAAGTTGGTTGGATCCATCCTGATATTATTGCATTACAAAATCTAAGCTGGGTTTTCCAGTTGGAAATGAGATCGTTTCAGAGGCCCATCTCAGGGAATACATAAGAACACAATAGAAGCTATGCTGGGCCAGGCCAATGGCCCACCCAGTCCAACACTCTGTGTCACACAGTGGCCAAAACCCAGGCCCAGAACCCAGACCTCAACCTAAAATCTTTGAGAGCTGCTCCTCAGCTGATCTTGGTGGACCAATTCAATATAAGACAATTTCATGTGTGGTGGAAACATAAGAATGGAAATGATTGTGAGAGTCAGGAGGAAGCGTATCTTGCAAAAAGGGTGCAATGTAGAAAGTTCAGGAATGAAGGTGCACTGAGGGCAACAAGGAAAAGAAAATAAGAGTGTTCACAGAGTTGACGGTTTGTGGATGCCGCCCTCATGAGACTTTCCATCTTGATGAAAATGCCGAGCTAAAGCAAGGATTTAAAGGGGTCTCCTTTGTCCCCTCGTAATGCTGGATGGCTCGGGCTAGGCCCATCTTGTCAGAGCTAAGAAAATTTCAGTATCCACCTCCCTGTCCCATTTCCTCCGAATTTTTCCTCCATCCAGGGGGCAGATGGATGCTGAAATTAACCATTGTTTTGGACATGGTATTGTTTTGCCGACAAATTGTTTTAATATATTTTAATGTTGTCTTAATTTTCTTATAATTTGTATTTGCCTTTGATGTAAGCCGCCCTGAGCCCTATTTCAGGGAAGGGCAGCCTAGCAAATTGAATTAAATAAATAAATAAATAAATAAATAAAATAAGCAGGGTCAGCCCTGGTTGGTACATGGATGGGAGACCACCAAGGAAGTTCAGGTTTGCTGTGCAGAGGCAGGAAATGACAAACCACTCTCTCAACATCTCTTGCCTTGGAAACCCCACAGAGTTGCTATGTCGGCTGTGACTTGGCAACCCTTTCCAGTCCCACCAGTGCTTAAAACTCATCATGCCTCAATAGCCACTGTACGGTTCAAACAAGCAAAAGCCAGACTGGCTCGCAGGGTTCACCGATGAATTCTCTTCCATTTAACTGCTTATTCCACTGCTCTGCCATTGCCTCTGCCACGGATAAGAAGAGGGATGTTCTATTCGATGTCAGAACAGGAGTCTCCTTACATTTCATCCCAGGGTGTGATGGCTTGGGCTGCGCGGTAGAGGGGTCCTGCCCATACCACAGCTCAGCAGTCATCTGGGACTCTAATCTAGGAGAACCGGGTTTGATTCCCCACTCCTCCACTTGCACCTGCTAGATGACCTTGGGCAAGCCATAGTTCTGGCACAGCTGTTCTTGAAAAAGAGCAGTTTCTGTCAAGAGCTCTCTCAGCCCCACATACCTCACAGGGTGTCTGTTGTGGGAAGGGGAAGGGAAAGGAGTTTGTAAGCCGCTCTGAGACTCCTTTGGGTAGTGAAGGGCAGGGTATAAATCAAATCTCTTCTTTTTCATCATCTGTTTCTCAGGCTGTCCACTCCTCACTCCCCCAAAGCTACAGTAGAGGAATTGGGGGGAAATAACCCAAGTAACTTAAAAGGTTGATGTAAGGAGTGCTCAGAGAGTATTATGCAAAGGGTTTGAATATTGCGGTAAACTTATGATAGTGACACCACACCATATGCGTGCTTGATTTCTGTGCTCTTTACTTATATATTTGCCAGTCAAGTAAACATTTACCAATTCAAAGCAATTCTCTTCTACTCTTTTCTCCAAGGGAAGCTAAGCTTTCCCACAAGTATGCAGAAACATGACCCTTGCTTGCTCATGCTGTGTGATGACATTTCTACTGTCTCATTCCAGATGGAGAGGGCCAATGGAACCAAAATACAGGAATTCATTTTGGTGGGATTTAGAGTTGGGCAACAGGAACAATTGCTGCTCCTCGTCTTTTTCACCCTTCTTTATGTATTTACATTGGCTGAGAATGTCACCATCATCATACTGGTGATTCTGGACACCCACTTGGGTCAGCTTCCCATGTACATCCTACTGAGCAACTTCTCTTGGCTGGAGATCTGCTATGTGAGCACAACAGTGCCCCGGATGTTGGTTGACCTGGCAACCCCTCATGGAATTATCTCCTTCTATTCCTGTTTCCTTCAGTTCTACATCTTCTTTTCACTCGGAAATACCGAATGCTTCTTCCTCTCAGCCATGGCCTTGGATCGATATTTAGCCATCTGCCACCCTCTGCGTTACTCACAAATCATGTCCAAAGATTTCTGCTATGCCCTCGTGGCTGCTTGTTGGGTCATGGGCTTCCTGTGGTACATTTTCCCAGTGATTTTGATCTCAGAGTTGTCCTTCTGTGGCCCCAACATCATTGATCATTTTCTGTGTGATCCTGGGCCAATTTTGTCCTTGGCCTGCCCTCCATTAGGAATTGCTCCCTATATCTGCCAGGTTTTTATGAATGCTTTGTTTTTAGGCAATGTCTTATTCATTCTGCTGTTCTATGGCAATGTGATTTTCACCCTGATGAAAACCTCAAACAAAGGTAGTCGCTGGAAGGCCTTCTCTACCATATCCTTCCACCTAATGGTGGTGACACTTTTCTATGGCTCTGTAGCAGCAATGTACATAATTCCAGATGGAGAAAATCAGTCAGAGGTCACAAAGGCTATAACACTCTTCTACACTTCTATTACGCCTTTTTTGAACCCCATGATTTACTGCCTGAGAAATGATCAGGTGAAGGAAGCGTTGGTCAAGTTGTGGAGGAGAAAGATATTGCTGAGAAGAAAAGTGACAGTGTAAACAGTGTGGAAGATAGCATGGGGAGGGGAGCCAAGTCCTTAATCATTAAATAGTAGACAGGTTCCTACCTCCATATGTGGTGGGACTGCAGAATGGTAAAAGAGAAAACAGAAAATGGTACAAAAAGGGACAAGTTTAATGTTGAAGAAAAATGTCCACCTCGTGCCAACAATGTACCTGTTGGGCTAGAACTTGGTAAGGCTATCTGAAAAGTTGTGGTATGTAATATCACACTTTCTGGTAGCAGAGAGAATGTTGATAGTGACATGATGGAAGCAGACTACTTTACCAAATTATGAAAATGGGTTGAGAAAAATATGGTTTGTTATGTTTGTGGGCAAAATAACAATGTTAAAACAGGATTGTTAGGAGAAAAATGCTTGGGAATTATTTATACAGCACTAGTCTATGTTTATAGATTTCTGGAATAAAAAGTTTCCTATGGAGGCAAAGAGGGATGTACTAAATATGTTGTAATGTTTGTAATGGTAGCATTTGGAAATATATTTAGACGAAAACTGAAATGGGACAAATGGTTCTGTAAGTAGAATAATTTTGTTTGGAATTATATAAGAAAATAAATATTTTATGTAAAAATAAGTAATGAAAATTTAAAGTATTTAGTAGTTATAAGCGGGCTGTGCTTTTGAATTAGTATTTTGGTTGTGCATGTAATAATATGCAGATTGCATTCTTTGTATATTTATAATAAAATTTGTTTTAGAAATAAATAGTAAAGAGAAGAATCATGTATTCACCGTTGGGATTTTCCAAGCTGGAGTTGGCAACATGAACATATAAGTGCCCATGTGGTGCCTGTGCAGGCCTGAAATGGAGGAGACTGGGGCTTGTAGCACTGGGTGGGATAAAACTGTTCCCATTTCCATACCTCCTAGGTACTATTAGCAGGCTTGGGTGTTTTTTTAAACAGAGGGATACCTACTTAAAGATTTCCTGTCATCATACCAAGGTCCAAACAAAATATGTGTGACACATAAGAACATAGAATAGCTCTGCTGGATCAGACCAATGGTCCATCTAGTCCAGCATCCTGTCCCACACAGTGGCCAACCAGTTCTACTGGGGGGCCAACAACAAGGCATAAAGGCCAAGGCCTTCCCTGATGTTGCCTCCTGGCACTGGGATTCAGAGGCTTAGTGCCTCTGAATGTGGAGGTTCCCCTCAGCCATCATGGAAGGAGGAGGAGGAGGAGGAGGAGGAGGAGGAGGAGGAGGAGGAGGAGGAGGAGGAGGAGGAGGAGGAGAAGAAGAAGAAGAAGAAGAAGAAGAAGAAGAAGAAGAAGAAGAAGAAGAAGAAGAAGAAGAAGAAGAAGAAGAAGAAGAAGAAGAAGAAAAAGGAGGAGGAGGAGGCAGCCATGGTCACACACACTAAATAATTCACTTTCAATGCACTATCCAACTGGATTTTGCCTGTTTACACAATAAAACCCAGTTGGAAAATACACTACAAGTTGATTGAAAGTAGATTATTTAGTGTGTGTGACTACAGCCAAAGAATGGTTTTATACCCCACTCTTCACTACCAGAAGAAGTCTTAGAGTGGCTTACAATCACCTTCCCTTCCTCTCCCCACAACAGACACCCTGTGAAGTAGGTGGGACTGATAGAGCTCTGAGAGAACTTGTGATTGACCCAAGGTAACCCAGCTGGCTTCATGTAGAGGAGTGTTATTCTCCATGAATCTATCTGATTTGGGTTGGTACAACTTATATAGGCAAGCAACACACGTAACTTTGAGGAACTAATATTCCCACATGCTCTGGGGCCAAATTTAGCTAGGGAGTGGATTGCTGAGGGTGGCGGGCTTCAGCCTTCACTCCCATGCCATTTTCCTGAGGTGAATGGTTACAGTCAGGGGGGGAGGCTGGATGGGAGATGAATCCAGGGGACATTATCAGGGCAGACGTTGGTAGAGTACATATAATATAATCAATCAAATAGTTATCTGTTCATACTTGTGGCTGGCTCAATGGTGTGATTTTTGTGCTTTCCATGAAACTCAGTCAAACAATTGGATCCATACCATGAATATTTGCTTTTACATATGGTTTGGAAAATGCATGCAGCTCAGTTTAAAGCAAGATGCATTTTCCCAACTCCTTTCCAACATCTAAATCCCCTTGCGCTCCGTATGATCTCCTCTGGAGCATGATGAAGTCAGACTGCCTCCCACTAAACCCATCCTGCAAGGTCCCACATCATCCTCTTAAATCCCACATCAGCCTCTTAAATTCCACTCTGCCACCCGTCCCCACCAGAGGTAGCCACAGAGAAGTCTCACCAGAAACTTCCTTGCCCATCATCAACACTAAGGACTCAGGTGTCCTGGAGAAACTACTTTCCTCAGAATCCTCAATGCCTGGCATGCTACATTGTAATGTTCAAGGCACCATGGAGGGAGAGAGGTATACCAACTCAATCGGACCCAGGAAAGAACTTTTCAGGGAAGTGATGCTTGCATTAAAATGCTGCTGAGCAGTATGAAGAGGAGTGGCTCATAAGAACATAAGAGAAGCAATTGTTGAATCAGGCCAATGGCCCATCTAGTTCAACACTCTGTCACACAGCGGCCAAAATATACCAGGTGCCATCAGGAGGTCCAGTAGTGGGGCCAGGGCACTAGAAGCCCTCCCACTGCTGCCCCCTCCAGCACCAAGAATAGAGTGCATCACCTGCCCCAGACTCAGAATTTCCATCTATACCTTGTGGCTAATAGCCACTGATGGACTTCTGCTCCATATGTTTAACTAATTCCCTCTTGAAGCTGTCCATGCTTGTAGCTGCCACCACCTCCTGTGGCAGTGAATTCCATGTATTAATCACTCTTAGGTTGAAGAATTACTTCCTTTTATCTGCTCATATCCACAGGTAGCAAATTACAAATGACCCAAATAGATAGATAAACAAACAGACAGTTTGGAAGTGGTATTCTCCTTCTAAATGGGCGGACTCTCAGCTTGTGATGGACCATCACATCACTCTCTCATGATGGAGGCTGGCTGAGGTCTCAGCAGTGGCATGTTGCACCATCAGCAAACTCTGGATAGTGCTCCACTTGCTAATCCAGGCACAACCATCTCCAGGCCAGACTCTTTCAATGAGCCCTACATGTGTGCGCTCTCTCTCTCTCTCTCTCTCTCTCTCTCTCTCTCTCTCTCTCTCTCTCTCTCTCTCTCTCTCTCTCTCTCTCTCTCGCCATCTCAGAAAATCCTCAGGGATTTTCGCTGTGCTTGGGACTCCTGAGTTTTCTTCAACAGCAAAGATTCCCTGCATCCCGAAGCATGTTTTGGCAAACACAAGGGTGTAGCCAAGCTTTCTAACTAGCGTACTAGTTTTCTACATGCAAGGGAGGAGTTTTTGTGGTCCTGTGGCGGTTCCTCTTCCCTGGAGAGGAACATCTGAAGGATTTGGGAGTGGAATCCTCTTCTGTGCAATATTCCATCCAAATCCATAACTAATTATTACTAGTCCTTTTGATTTCTCCATCCACACCTGTTGCTACTCGTCCACTTGATTTCTCATAATGCAGTTCCTGAACAGCAACACGCAGCTCAGGAAAACAACAGTTATCCTGTGTTTCAAACATTGCTGAGGGACCTCCTGGGTCCTTCCCAACTGGCCTCCTGGGAGATGCTGCTTTGATTGGTTCTTCAGAGATACCCTCACAAGAGCCACCAGATACTTAACACCGACATTCAAGCTTCGGTGGGCACACCTGCCTGTTCTTCATACCAATCAAGCCCAGCACAAAGCCCAGCAATGCCGCAGTTGTGCACCACTCAGAGACACAGGAAACAACTTCCAACGTCTCTCAAAGCTTGACAAGGCACTTCCTTGTGGTGGACAGAACAGCCCTTTGAATGCTACTGAGGTTCTGAAATGTAAATTATCTGGAAAGCAAAGGAGACTAAGGTCGGAAACTGAGTGATCGGCACCATTCCAGGCAATGTGGATAGATCATTAGCAACTTACGGCCAGAGGTGGGAAAAGATGAGGAGAAGGATGGCCTTGAGAGAAGGGTTTGCAATGCTAATCAGTGTCCTTGCCTTGGTACTAATTTAGCTAATGCAAGCCAAGGATTTTGACCTGCCACTTTATTTCAAAGACAGACCATATCTTACATGTAAAATAGTAAACTCTCTGTAAAGTCTTTATTAACTGGAATTTGAATGCCCCTCAATCATAGGTGTTTGATGGTCCTTCATTACAGGACACTGGACCTTTTTCTGTGTCTTCTTCAGTGCAACTGAAAACAGAAAGCTCCACGTTCCCAGTCTCAGTCCTCTGGGATTACCCATTTGGCTGCGGGGGGGAGTTATCTGGCAATACGCAGATTCAAATGGATCCTGCCCATTTTTTCTTTACATCTCATCCAGTCCCCTTTAATATTCACCCCTCACTCGGACAGTACACAGAGCTAATGGAGTTGGGGACTCAAACACTGCTTCATTCACACACTGCCATCATTTATTTATATCTTAAAATATGTATATGAGGACTTAGTTTGGGTGTGGGTGTATGCTTCTTTTCCTGAGAAAACCAGCCAACAGTGTTAAATAAATAGTTAACTTTTATTTCTGGTTTGTACATAAAGTTGGAGTAGCTCATGTATAGATTACAAAGTTTCTTTTCAGTTGAACTTCTGAAGTGTTTCCCTATTCCAGCTTTTGAGATCCTTCATTACAAACTGACCCTTTTCAGTCAGCGTTAAGCTGCTCTTCTCCACAGCTTCATTCAGCCAGATTCACTCCCAAATAAACTAACTGCTGTTTTCAACTGTCTCTCTTACCAAACAGTTGCTCTGAGGCAGGTTTGCTGGCTGTGCTACCGGCTTTATAGTGTGTTTGCTTCTTGTGCTCTCTGCTTGTATATTTGGCAAGTAAATATTACTAATGCAACATAATCCTCGACTACTTTCTGCTGCAAAGAAAACTAAACTTTTCCACTCAGTATATGTCAATGTTGCAGAAATTAGTCCTATAATTAAATCTTGTGAAAAATGTCAAGAGAAGAAATAAAGCAATCTTCATCAGTAATAGCAAAAATATCACAGCTATGACTTCAAATGGGGTAATTTTATTTAGTTTTACTAATTGGGGTTTGAACAACAATTAGATTTGTGTGTTTAGTTTTGGTGTCATTATTCAGTAGCATTGATTGAGATAAGGGATAATATTGACAATGAAGATGCAGTGTCAGATATGTTGTTGTTGTTCAGTCGCACAGTCGAGTCCGACTCTTTGCGACCCCATGGACCAGATCACGCCAGGCCCTCCTGTCTTCCGCTGTCCGCTGAAGTTTGCTGAAGTGTCAGATATATCTGAGCTCAAATTGCCCCAATGTGAATATTTTTATAATTCATAACATTTATCTACTTTGTTTATTTAATTAAAATATCTCCAGGCCCATCTTTCTCTGGCTGTGATCACACACACAACTAGCCACGCCATAGGCACGAATGCCAGGCAGATTTAACGAGCGCGATCAGACGTGAACCTCTGGCCAGCATCCCGCACCCGTTGGCAACCTGTTGTGTTCCACCGCAAGAGCAGAGTTAAAAGACACTAGGGAAAGTCCACTATCAAACGGGTTGCTATGGGCTATGGACAGACTTTTCCTTGTGTGATCAAACCAGCGTGCTCTCATGGCATCAGGATGATCTGATCAGGCCATCCTGACTCTGTGCCATTGTTTTTCCCTCTTCCCAGTATGTGCATCATTGCATATTGCCATAGGAAGCCCTCAGTGTGGAGATGCAATTTATTGATCCCCCGTTTAAGCACATCGGAAACACCCAGCAAAAAAACCCGATTCACCCATGGTTTGCGTCTGATCACGCAGTGGCAGGCTGCCCCCACAGCTCCCACAGACTGTGTGATCGTTCAAATGCAGGTCTAATTGCTACAGAGCAAATAGCCTCGCTTCCCCCCACCAACGTTATCTGTTATCTGACCAAGCCACTGTTGAGTTTCAAGGCAGGAAACAAATACAATATTGTTGTTTAACAATGAAACTATAAATGAAAACAATGTTGAAAAATGATCTAAGAAAAGCAACCTGAAGAACAGTTTCTTCTAAGGAACCATCTGAAATGTTAGCAGTAGGTTTTTCAGCTCCAGGTTGGGAACTTTCTGAAGATTTGGGGTTGGAGCCTAGAGAAGGGAGGGATGTCAGCAGGGTATAATGCAGTAGAGTCTGCCCTACAAAGCAGCCGTTTTCTTCACAGCAACTGATCTCTGTTACCTGGAGACAAGTTGCAGTTCCAGGAGATCTCCGTTCCCCACCTGGACATTGGCAAACCCTGTTGGCAGGTCAGAAGTTGCTTCCTTATCCTTTGTTCATAGCCTAACTCTTCAGTCTTTCTCTTCCACTGGAAACAATGTAGAAAAACACCCTTTCCTTGGTAACGCTATGTGATGACATTTCTATTGTCTGATTCCAGATGGAGACAACCAATAGAACTGAAGTACAGGAATTCATTTTAGTGGGATTTAGAGTTGGGCAACAGGAACGGTTCCTGCTCCTCATCTTTTTCACCATTCTCTACCTGTTCGCTTTGGCTGAGAACCTCACCATCATCATCCTGGTGTTTCTGGACACCCACTTGGCTCAGCTTCCCATGTACATCCTGCTGAGCAACTTCTCCTGGTTGGAGATCTGTTATCTGAGCACCATCGTGCCCCGTATGCTCTTTGACCTGCCGTCCTCTCAAGGAGTCATCTCTTTCCATTCCTGCTTCCTTCAGTTCTACTTCTTCTTTTCATGTGGAAATACCGAATGCTTCTTCCTCTCAGCCATGGCCCTGGATCGATACTTGGCCATCTGCCACCCTCTGCGTTACCCACAAATCATGTCGAAAGATTCCTGCTATGCTCTTGTGGCTGCTTGTTGGGTCGGTGGTTTACTGTGGTACCTGTGCCCAGTGATTTTGATCTCCAAGATGTCCTTTTGTGGCTCCAACATCATTGACCACTTTTTGTGTGATCCCGGGCCAATTTTATCTCTGGCCTGCCCTCCACTAGGAATCACTCCCTATGTCTTCCAGATTTTTATGAATACTGTGTGCATAGGCAACGTCTTATTCATTGTACTATCCTATGGTAATGTGATTTTCACCTTGATGAAGACCTCAAACCGAGGCAGCCGTAAGAAAGGCTTCTCCACAGTATCAATGCACCTTGTGGTGGTGACCATTTTCTATGGCTTTGGGTCAGGGATGTACTTATCTGCAGGTTCAGAAAATCCAACAGAGGTCACCAAGGCTATAACACTGTTCTACACTTCCATTACACCTTCTCTCAACCCCATGATTTACTGCCTGAGGAATGATCAGGTGAAAGAGGCACTAGGCAGGTTGCAGAGGAGAAAGATATTACTGAGAAGAAAAGTATCCATGTAGACTGGGGAGGAAATCAAGAATAAAACCCTAAGCACCCAGTCATTAAATAGCAGAAAGAAGATTTACATATTCATGGTTGTACAAGTTGGCCATCTCTTCCCTTTTAGCGTTTCTTCTTTTGCCCACTGGTCTGCAGTAAGACTGAAATCTCTCTGTCTTATGTCAAAAAACTTGGCAAAGGCTCCAGAATGTGAAACCTAAAGCCAGGAAATCAAAGTTTAGGCTACTGCAAGCCATCGGTAAGCACTGCCAAAACCAGCAGAATAAGAGATACAAAGTTGCTGCTAGACAAAAGGGAAAGGGTTTGGGGGCCTGCTGGTCAACGAGACATATGTTTTAACTTCTGTACTTCCAATTTAGTTTAGATTTTAGTATAATCAGATTAAGACAGAAGGACAGGAAGGAAAAGGAATGATCTCAACATATCTGAAGAACTCTGTGCAAACACGAAAATTTATACGCAGAATTCAACCTTGTCGGTCTTAAAGGTGGCACTGGACTCCAGCTTTGTTCCATCTCACACCAGAGATTTTTGGCCGTCTAGTCAAGTTTTTGATGAGATCTAATTTTGACAAGTCCGGCAAGCTCAGAGATCTCTAGCAGGCAGAGCTGCGTACTGATTTACAACACGGATTAGGCTGAAATCCAACAAGGAAAAAAAAGTGGTCAATTGCCCCAACAAAATGAGGCCCAGGAGCAGGGAAAGATTTCATCCTAGAAAGATTTCACGGGGAGAAGGCACCTTTTAAATAAAACAGAGTAGAATAAGATATCCCAATTGTTAGGAAGAGAGTAATCTTTGCATCCATATTAGAGAAAAGGCTTGATGCTAAAATAGCTGTGTTAAAACAGGAGAGGGTTTGGGAAGTGGGGGGGGAAGTGTGAAATTTGATAAACAGTTCTCCCGATATCCAGGGCTCCTTGCACAGCTAAATACTCTGTTGAAGTGCTGAAGCATGCATTGGAAAGGAATAAACATATGCACACAAACTTTTTCTCGTGCATTTGAAGTCCCCCGCCCTTTCTCTACAGTACATTCACATGCTATCCCTGTATATAGCCTGCAGATATGCTATGCTATATGTATCAATGTCATGCTTCTGTACAAACCCATGATATACATCCATTACCGTTAGTAGCCAGAAACTCCCAAAGGGATGTCTTTGAGGGGAATTACGAATGCAAAAAAGGGGTGACCATCTCAGGAGGTTTGGTTCTAAGACGGCTCCTGTCAGGATATGGCCTGCATAAACTGTTGTTACAGTTAGATACCTATCTGATGAAGGGAGCTTTGAGTCTTGAAAGCTTATACCCTGAAAATGTTATCAAGGTAGACACTGGTGGACTATATGTTATCTATGTTGTTGAAGGCTTTCATGGCCAGAGTTCATTAGTTGCTGTAGATTTTCCAGGTTGTGTGGCCGTGGTCTTGGCATTGTAGGACCTCATTAGTTGCTGTAGATTTTCCGGGTTGTGTGGCCGTGGTCTTGGCATTGTAGGACCTCATTAGTTGCTGTAGATTTTCCGGGTTGTGTGGCTGTGGTCTTGGCATTGTAGGACCTCATTAGTTGCTGTAGATTTTTCCGGGTTGTGTGGCCGTGGTCTTGGCATTGTAGGACCTCATTAGTTGCTGTAGATTTTCTGGGTTGTGTGGCTGTGGTCTTGGCATTGTAGGACCTCATTAGTTGCTGTAGATTTTCCGGGTTGTGTGGCCATGGTCTTGGCATTGTAGGACCTCATTAGTTGCTGTAGATTTTCTGGGTTGTATGGCCGTGGTCTTGGCATTGTAGGACCTCATTAGTTGCTGTAGATTTTCTGGGTTGTATGGCCGTGGTCTTGGCATTGTAGGACCTCATTAGTTGCTGTAGATTTTTCCGGGTTGTGTGGCCATGGTCTTGGCATTGTAGGACCTCATTAGTTGCTGTAGATTTTCTGGGTTGTGTGGCTGTGGTCTTGGCATTGTAGGACCTCATTAGTTGCTGTAGATTTTCTGGGTTGTGTGGCTGTGGTCTTGGCATTGTAGGACCTCATTAGTTGCTGTAGATTTTCCGGGTTGTATGGCCGTGGTCTTGGCATTGTAGGACCTCATTAGTTGCTGTAGATTTTCCGGGTTGTGTGGCCATGGTCTTGGCATTGTAGGACCTCATTAGTTGCTGTAGATTTTCTGGGTTGTGTGGCCGTGGTCTTGGCATTGTAGGACCTCATTAGTTGCTGTAGATTTTCCGGGTTGTATGGCCGTGGTCTTGGCATTGTAGGACCTCATTAGTTGCTGTAGATTTTCCGGGTTGTATGGCCGTGGTCTTGGCATTGTAGGACCTCATTAGTTGCTGTAGATTTTCCGGGTTGTATGGCCGTGGTCTTGGCATTGTAGGACCTCATTAGTTGCTGTAGATTTTTCCGGGTTGTGTGGCCATGGTCTTGGCATTGTAGGACCTCATTAGTTGCTGTAGATTTTCTGGGTTGTGTGGCCATGGTCTTGGCATTGTAGGACCTCATTAGTTGCTGTAGATTTTTCCGGGTTGTGTGGCCATGGTCTTGGCATTGTAGGACCTCATTAGTTGCTGTAGATTTTCCGGGTTGTATGGCCGTGGTCTTGGCATTGTAGGACCTCATTAGTTGCTGTAGATTTTCCGGGTTGTATGGCCGTGGTCTTGGCATTGTAGGACCTCATTAGTTGCTGTAGATTTTCCGGGTTGTATGGCCGTGGTCTTGGCATTGTAGGACCTCATTAGTTGCTGTAGATTTTCTGGGTTGTGTGGCTGTGGTCTTGGCATTGTAGGACCTCATTAGTTGCTGTAGATTTTTCCGGGTTGTGTGGCCATGGTCTTGGCATTGTAGGACCTCATTAGTTGCTGTAGATTTTCTGGGTTGTGTGGCCGTGGTCTTGGCATTGTAGGACCTCATTAGTTGCTGTAGATTTTTCCGGGTTGTGTGGCCGTGATCTTGGCACTGTAATGCCAAGACCATGACCACACAACCCGGAAAATCTACAGCAACTATATATTATCTAATAGATCAAACAGTTATCTGTTTATTAATGCAGGGGGCTCCATTGTGTGAGGTTTTTGTACATTCTGTGATATTCGATAAAACAATTTGAGTCAAACCCTGAATATTGGCTTTTATATATGATAGGGGAAACACACACACCTAAGTGGCAGAAGAAATCCAGTCCCTGCAGTCCGACTTATACCTGGGCTGCGCCAACCAAGCTAGATTTCCCAGCTCATTTCTAACATCTAAGTTCCACACTGCTCCCGATGATCTCAGCAATAGGGATGCCAGCCTCCAGGTGGGATCTGGGAATCCCCTGGAATAACAGCTCATCTTCAGACTACAGGGATCAGTTCCCCTGGAGAAAATGGCTGCTTTGGAGGGTGGAGTCCATGGCATTGTACCCCACTGTGGTCCCTGTCCTCCCCAGGCTCCTTCCCCAAATTTCCAGGAGTTTCCCAACCTGGATCTGGCAACCCTACCCCCCATCCCCTATCTTAACAGCAGCATGATAAAATCAGATTGCCTCCAGTTAAAACCACCCTTTTTTATTAGAGGTAGCAACAGAGATGTCTCACCAGAAACCTTCCTGCAAGGCCTTCAACTGAGGTACAAGAAGCCCCGGGACATGGAGTTTCCCAAGTGCCTGACGTGTTCCTACAGAAACGACACCCCACCCCCCAGGACTCCCAGTGCCTGGCTTGGTACATTGTAATACTCGAGGCTGTGTCCTTGACAGACGATTCTCTGTGCCCACTGGTAATTCGCCCTGCACCTTTTAGTAGCATGGGGCACCAACCCAGTCTGAGTCAGAGAAGAAATGGGAGGGTGTCTGGGGGCAGCAGCCCCATCCCTGTGCTCACCTGCTCCAGAGGGGATTCTGGCCAGGGACATCTTGCCTAGACACTGCTGACTCAGGCAGCCCAAGCAGGAACTGTGGAGGAAGAAGCAAGGGTGAGGCCACCCCTAGAAATGTGCCAGGCAGGGAAGCCATTGGCCCAGATTCCCATCAGTCACTATGGTCTAAGTAGTGGGCATTGAGGGGAGTCCAGGGTCAACCCACCCCAAGATAACCCTTTTTTAGGCTGTCTTGGGGACAGCTGAGGTAGAACAGCCAGACCACACCTCTATAGCTAAAAGCTTGAGAGAGAGACAGACAAAGAGACAGAAGGGGGAGCAAGGGAGACAGAGACAGAGCCTGCTCAGGGTGCAACTGAACCTCCCTCCCCCTAAACTTAGGCTCAGCCCTTGGGCATGCTGAAGAAAGGGTGCTGGAGGGCTTACCCACCCTGGAATCTGGCCCACAGAAGTCAGAGTCTGACTCGGGGAGGGGGAGTGATGCTCACATCAAAATGCTGCTGAGGCAATATGAACAGACGTTCATAGCTAATTACAAAGAACAGCTAATTACAGAAAGAACACCGATAGACAGGAAGTGGTATCCACCTTCTAAATGGGCAGGCTCTCAGCTTGTGATGCACCATCACCTCACTGTCTCACGATGGAGGCTGGCTGAGGTCTCAGCAGTGGCCTGTGGAACCATCAGCAAACTTTGGATAGTGCTCCACTTGTTGCTCCAGACACAAGCATCTCCAGGTCAGATTCTTTCAATGAGCTGTACATGGAGCTGAGTGTGTGTGTGTGTGTGTGTGTGTGTGTGTGTGTGTGTGTGTGTGTGTGTGTGTGTGTGTGTGTTGGCAGTCTACAGTAGCTGCTCCTCGGGAATTATCTTTGCGCGTGGGTACTCTATGAGTTTTCTTCAGCAGCAAAGATTCCCTTCATCCCAAAGCATGTCATGGCAAAAACAAGGATGTAGCCAAGCTTTCTACCTAACGTACTAGTTGTCTACATGCAAGGGAGGTGTTTTTGTGATCCTGTGGCAGCTCCTCTTCCCTTGAGAGGAACATCGGGGCGATAAGGCAGCCATGTTTTGCGAGCAGAATCATCTTCTGTCCACAATTCCACCCACATCCATAACTAATTATTACCAATCCATTTGATTTCTCCATCCACACCCATTGTTACTAGTCCACTTGATTACTCATAGTGCAGTCCCAGAGTAGCAACACACAACTCAGGAAAACAACAATTACCCTGTGTTTCAACCACTGCTGAGGGAGTCAACTAGACTCCAGGGAGATTCTGCTTTGATTGGTTCTTCAGGGATACCCTCACAAGAGCCATCAGATACTTAACACCTAAATTCAAGCTTTGGTGGGCGCACCTGCCTATTCTTCATACCAATCAAGCCCAGCACACAGCCCAGCAATACCACAGCTGTGCACCACTCAAAGACACAGGAAACAACTTCCAACGTCTCCCAAAGCCTCACAAGGCACTTCCTTGTGGTGAGCCTTCTGGATGGACAGAGCAACCCTTTGAATGCTACTGAGGTAATTGAGAATTTAATTATCTGGAAAGCAAAGCAGGCTGGGAAATTGAGTGACTGGCACTGTCAAGAAAAACATACAGGCCACTTCCAGGCAATGTGGACAGATCATTAGCGACTTTTGGCCAGAGACATTTAGAAAAATGGATGGCCTCATGTAAAGTGTATGTGATTTTCAGCTGCATTCTTGGAATGAATTTATCTCACACTTAAACAAAAAGACTTTGAATAGTTATCTCCCTCCATTCAGCCATTTCAAAGACCCACCATAGTTTGGGATTTGTTAGGTCAATCTCAGCCAACTCTCCTCTTCACTACAGCCCACATAGAGTTGTCCATTCCAGTCACACGATCCCCAGCATAGCATTTGTTGTTGGTCAAAGGACACTCTTCCTCTCTTTTTCACCAGCCTAAAAGCTGGCTGGATCCAACCCCATGTCAAGAACAAAATCCCACAACTTCTCCCTAAGTTCTTTAGTAACAGAAAATTGGAATACCCCCTCATACCTAGGAGTTTGGTGAGCTTCCCCTGTGCCTCAGTGAACCTATCTACCAGATCACTGATCCCACTAGACAAGTACTATCTGATTTGAAGTGTGGTGACTCCCTAAGAGTCTCACACAGAGAATAGTTGCTCAGCAACTGCTATTTCTCATTGCTCAACACAGAGGAATCTGTGCTTTTCGGCTTCTCTTGAATGTGTCTAATAATAGAAAACCAGAAGCCGTCATTTCCCAACTATCTCAAAATTATATATTTGCCTGAGGGGGGGAATGTTTGGTAGAAGGGCATGGGGAAAAATTAGAAGAGTTACAATCCCACCACCACCACCTTCTCCAACAAAACCCTACCACATTACTAAAAAAAGTACAGCGCAGATCACCAAAGGGCACAGAGAATCGTCTGGTAAGGACACAGTGTTATGGCATTCGGAGAACTTAGCAGGTCTCAAAGCCAGGTTACGCACCCTTGTACCCCCCCCATATGATCACTATGAGTCATGGCAATTAGATGTGCTCTGGAGTTCTGTGCTGAGAACTTATTTCCCAGGTATATGGGGGTCTGATTCCAGTACGACCAGAGCACACGAAGAGAGAGGACTTGAGCCTTCCATACCATGCCATTTCCCCAACCAGAAATGGCCCCAGGTACACTTTTGTTTGCCTTAGTGTGAAATCTTTCATGTATTGACGACTACCGTTCCAAGCACATTACAATAGCCTTAGGTCTAACTCATGGAAAGTATTGCAGGGGAAATTAGTCTTAGGTCCGATGAAGGGAAATAAGGTCTTTCTTGGGTTTAAAGCACACGTGTGACTTCACAGGTGGTACTTTTGGAACAGTTGTTATATCCAGTGCTGTTTTTAACAACAAACTGAACTAAATTTAGTAGAACAGAGTGATCTGCACAAGTCAGGACAACAACATTCACAAGCACATTTCAGGGGCCTATGCCACGTTTATTTCTCATAGATATTTTTCTTAATTGCTTCTGCTTCTGGGGAATAATCTCAATCTGGGAAACACAGAAAGACTAGGACGAGGGACCTACTGAACCTGCATGCTAAAGTTTCTTTTCAACTGGAAGCATGTTCAGATGATACTTGATATTACAATTTACAGTAGTCATGCTAGTGTAAATTATATTTCACATCAATTGCAGTAATTCCATCTCTGTTGCCTGATTCCAGATGGTGTTGGCCAATGGGACTGGAGTGCAGGAATTCATTTTGCTGGGATTTGGAGTTGGACAACAGGAACGGTTCCTGCTTCTCATATTTTTCACTATTCTGTACATACTCAGTATGGCTGAGAACCTCACCATCATCATACTGGTGGTTCTAGACACCCACTTGTCCCGGCTTCCCATGTACATCCTGCTGTGCCACTTCTCCTGGCTGGAGATGTGTTATGTCACTGCCACTGTACCCCGGATACTGTTTGACCTCCCGTCTCTTCACGGGATCATCTCCTTCCATTCCTGCTTCCTTCAGTTCTATGTGTTCTTCTCACTGGGCACCACTGAAAGTTTCTTCCTCTCAGCCATGGCCTTGGATCGATACTTGGCCATCTGCCACCCTTTGCGGTACCCGCAAATTATGTCCAAAGATTTCTGCTATGCTCTCGTGGCCGCTTGTTGGCTCCTCGGTTTCCTGTGGTATATTTTCCCAATGATTTTGATCTCCAGGTTGTCCTTCTGTGGCCCCAACATCATTGACCACTTTCTGTGTGACCCTGGGCCAATTTTGTCTCTGGCCTGCCCTCCACTAGGAATTGCACCTAGTGTCTGCCAGGTTTTTATGAATGCTTCTGGTTTGGTCAATGTTGCTTTTGTTGTGCTATCCTATAGTGTTGTGATTCTCACCCTGATGAAAAGCTCTTACCAAGGTGGCCGTAGGAAGGCCTTCTCCACCATATCTTTCCACCTGGTAGTGGTGACACTTTATTATGGATCTATTACAGCCATATACTTAGTTCCAAGTGGAGAAAATCAATCAGAGGTCACCAAGGCAGTGACCCTTTTCTACACTGCAGTGACTCCCTTTCTCAACCCCCTGATCTACACTCTGAGGAATGATCAGGTGAAGGAAGCTGTGAGTAGATTGTGGAAAAGGCTTCAGACAAGAAAACTGACAGAATAAAAACAGACAGGAAAGAAGAAAACACAACTGAATCAAACGAGAACATGAAAACACCCTTGAGAAGCAATGAAACCAACACTCACAATGGAAGAGGGGGAATTCTTTTTCTAACAACTGTCTTCCATTGCTCTTCTGTGTTTCTGCTGTCTGAGAATTTCCTGTCCTTTTTTAGTCATGTGGATGGTTCAGATTTTTTAAATAAATGGTTATACTGTATTTGCTTTTGACTGACTTTTACTGCTAACTGCCTTGAGCAATTTGGGTATTAAAATGTTATAAGTAGGTAAAAATAAATTTGGTAGAATTTATAGAAGGAGATCAGATATTATTCCGGGAGACCTCCGGACATGATCTAGAAGCTGTCAATAACCAAGCCTGATACATCCAGGCACTGGACAGGGCTCATCTCCACCACATTCCACCAGCCTCACAAACAACACTCAGATATGACAAGAGATAGCTGAGATTCTAATGGCATAAAACACTTAACAACAAAGTCCTGGGTTTATAGCAACATTACACCCAGGAGACCAAGACCGATTTCCCACAAGCCGCTGCTCCGCCCTTGCTCTTCCCTTTCCCCTGATCATATGTGTCAATTTCCCTATATTTGCTGAGCAGCTGAATTTTGCCCCGCAGTTTCGCCCGATTTCCCCCGCGTCTACTTGATCTTGTTGTTTGAGGATAGTGTAGATGCAGGGGGAATCGGGCGAAGCTGCGGGGTAAAATGTGGCCGTGCAGCAAATAGTGGGAAATTGACACATACAACTGGCAGGAAAGGAAGAGTGAGGGCGGAGCAGCTGCTTGAGGGAAATCGGTCCAACTTGCCAATCCCACATCCTCCTGCCTCAGTTGAGGCTCTTGGCATCAGCTCCCAGGCATGGGGCCCTACCCAAGGTCTTATGGCCACCACTTCCTCTGACCACTGCATTAGGGGGACCAGGTCTCACCCTCCCACCCACCACCACCCATCCCCCAGTGCTCCCTGGTACAGCTGTGAGAGAAATTAGGGGGAAAGTGACGTTGCAGCACTTCTGGTAACGTTACCAGAAGTGACCACAAGCACCACCACAGTAGACTCCTTTTTTTGCTGTCAAGTCACAGCTGATTTATGGCAACCCCATGAGGTTTTCAATGCGAGAGACATTCAGAGGTGGCTTGCTATTTTCTGTGTCTGCATAACAACCCCAAGACTTTCTTGGAGGTCTCCCATCCATAAAGCTGACCTTGCTTAGCTTCTGAGATCTGACGAGATTGGGCTAGGCTGGTGGCTGGAGATCTCCTGGCATTACAAGTGATCTCCAGGTGGCAGCAATCAGTTCCCCTGGAGAAAATGGCCACTTTGGAAGGTGGCATCATATCTCATTGATGTCCCTCCCATTCCCAAACGCTGCGCTCCTCAGGCTCCACTCCCAAAATCTCCAGGTGTTTCCCAACCTGGATTTCACAGCCCTGTGGTTGGAGATCTCCTGGGATTACAACCAATCTCGAGGCAACAGAGATGAATTCACCTTGAGAAAATGGCCACTTTAGCATTTTACCCCATTGGTGGCTTTGGAAGGTGAAAATGGCTGCTTTGGAAGGTGGACTCCATGGCATTATAACTCGCTGAGATCTCTCCCTCCCTAAACCCCACCCTCCTTAGGCTTCAGCTCCAAAATCTCCAGTATTTTCCCAACCCGGAGCTAGCAACCCTATCGCCCCCTCACTTCTACCTACTATGGCTTTTTATCCACCTCCATTCTGCAATGCCCACTTCCTGGGCCACTTGGCCTACTCTTGAGCAGGGTTTTAATTTGAAAGAAGCCTCTAGAGGAAGCTTACTCTTGAGAAGGTGAACACCTGCCTGCCCCTCGTGTCCCAACCTTGCCTTTTCCTCTTCTCAGCAGCTAACTTACTGCCTCCCTCAGGGCTATTCCCCCACAGGTTCTGACTCCCCCTGATCTGGGTCGATGGTCTTCTGGAGTGAGACATACCACTGCAGTGAATAATATGATGTTCCATGCTCAACCTGGGAAAACAGCATTTACCTGTGGAAGTGAACCATTTAATCGCCAAGAGAGTCAATTGGCCTTGGTGGGTAATTATTTCATTGTCCAGGGACACCTCCACCACCAGGTATTTAACAATGAGATTCACACTCTGCTTGGTAAAAACGCTCACTCTCCCTGTCCATTCAAGACCAGCATGCAGCCCACAATCGATGCCACAACTGGACACCAGCATCACACACACAGCATCACGCACACCCCAAACAGCATCACACACGCACCCCAAACCCTGACACAGTGCTTGCGGAGAGTCCTCTGATGGATGGAGCGGCATTTTCAACGCTGCTGAGGTACTGAATGGGGATTTGGTCTCAAAGCAAAGGAGGCTAAGGTGGGATTTTCCATGAATTAGCAGGGAATGGCTTGGTGTGACAGAATATCAGCTGCTTCAGGGAAATGATGACAAATCATTATCAAATTCTGACCGGAGATGAGTCAAGAGACTCGCACCAGAAGACTCTGAAGTTCTCAGCTGTAGTTCTGGGGTTAACATTGCTAATGCTGAAAATATTTTTTGGGATGAGCTGCTTTCCTCCACTTGAATCCTGTAAGTTAAGTTCTTCCAAAGACACTCCGTGTCTTAACCAAATCCCACAACCAGCATGGTGTTGTGGTTAAAGAAGTGAACAATGAGTTGGGGGACCTCCATTCAGATCTCCTCTCTGCTGGTCACTGTCTCCTTGCACAACCTACCTTACATGATTCTTGTGAAGGTAAAGTGCTGGGGGGAACCATCTATGCTGTCCTGAGGTCCTTGGAGGAAGGATGGGATAAAAACATACTGTATACATGAATAACCTTCTCCATCGGTTCTTCATTAACGGAAAATTAGAAGCCTTCACAATGTTAGGTTTTGCTGGTCCTTCGTCTCACAACAGAGCTGATCAGAGTTTTCTGTCCTGTACTAAAAGCATCTAATGGGTTGAATTCAGACTAAATTGGCAATTTGCACTGATTTCCCCCTTTCCGCTGCAGATCCTTAGGGGCCCCTATTCCCCAAAAGCAGAATTTCATGAATACTGGAGGAAAGAGAACAGGAAAGTTCCATGTTACCACCAGAACATTTGGACTGGATTCATCCTAGGGTTGCTAATCTCCAGGTGGGGCCTGGAGAGCTCTTGGAATTGCAACCAATCTCCAGACTAGAGCGATCAGTTCTCTTGAAGAAATGGCTGGTTTGGAGGGTGGGCACTGAGGTCCTTCCCAAACCATGCCCTCCCTAGGTTCACACACACCCCAAATCCAGGAGTTTCCCAACCCAGAGTTGACAACCCCAGCACTGATGATACATGGAACTGAACCTATGACCAGCTCATGACCATTCAGTGCATCTGGTAATAGAAAATTAGATGCTGCCCCCTTCCCCAACACTTGTCTTGGCCAGAGACAAAGCAAAAGTTAGAGGGACATCAAGCTGGCAGCATGCAACATTGGTGTAATCTAGAAAATGACAATCTTCAAAAAAGCCTCTCAGTGGGTCTAGAAAATGACAGAGCAGGGACCCCGTGATACTATGCTTTAAAAAAAACCAACTTCATAGGTCTTTGCCTGAATGGGGAAATGACCACTTGGCTTATACAAGCCAAACTGAGCTCCTCAAACCCTGAGAGCGATGCAAATGTGGGAAACGAAATAAGTGTAAGCAATGCACCCGCTGAGCTGTGGAGCCTTGTGAGCAAAAATTCCATATTATGAGCTACTGGCATTAAAGGGGTGAGCAAGCCGTTTGGCTGCTGCATGAATCAGTTTGCCCTGGAGCTGTCCTCCCTGCGCTAAGACGAAAATGTGTGAGCCGGAGGCTAAAAGACTGGGAGCTAGCTCACACTAACTCAGCTTCGAGAGAACACTGACTGTAAGCGTAGGATGAAGATTTGTGTTGTCAGGGTGCAACGTAAAGCTAAAACTGAGTCTAGGAAAGAAAGAAAGTGTAACTTTAAGGGCTTAACCACTAGTGTTAGAACCTTCATGTTTCAACCATGGGGAAAAACATCTAGCTGAGGCAGAAATGACAAGGAAGCCCCTTTGTTCTCTGCTGATCATGGGAAGTACCATCGAGTCACAGCCAATTCACAGCAACCCCATGTGGGGTTTTCAAGGCAAGAGGCATTCAGAGGCGGTTTGCTATTGCCGCCTTCTGCATAGTGATCTTGGAGTCCCTCGTGGTCTCTCATCCAAGTACTAACCAGGGGCAGCCCTGCTTAGCTTCACAGATCTGGCAGGATCAGGCCATCCTGGGCCAGCCACGTCAGGACTTTGTCCTCTGGAAATGCCAGAAATTATCCTAAAGGCAGTAGGACAAAAGAGTCAGGTGAGGTCAATAAGATATGGGGAACCCCTTCTGTTTTTTACACCGCTGCTCATCCTTCTGCTATAACCAACACTACACAAAGCAGGGGAAGTTTCCATAGAAGAGCAGAACCCTAGCGTCCTTGCACTTTGCCATAGGATAGCACACCTTGAGCAAGGAATGGCTGGGCTTTCTCAGAAGCAGGTTGTATTTTACCATAAAAACCTGCAGGAGGAGGAGGAGGAGAAGGAGAAGAAGAAGAATTGGCTTTTATACCCCACTTTTCCCTACCCTGAGGAGTCTCAAAGTAGCTTACAGTTGCCTTTCCTTCCTCTCTCCACAACAGGCATCCTGTGAAGTAGGTGGGGCTGAATGAGAGAGAGAGCATGCCTATAACCCTTTTTGTTTTAAAGGAGATAAATACTGAGATAAACACGATACTTGTTCATGTTGTGAATGATGATGTTTCTGATTCCAGATGGAGTTGGTCAACAGGACTGGAGTGCAGGAATTCATTTTGGTGGGATTCACAGTTGGGCAACAGGAACGGTTCCTGCTCCTCATCTTTTTCGCAGTTCTCTATGTGGTCACATTGGCTGAGAACCTCACCATCATCATACTGGTGGTTCTGGACACCCACCTGTCCCGGCTTCCCATGTACATCCTGTTGAGCAACTTCTCCTGGCTGGAGATCTGTTACGTGACCACCACTGTGCCTCGAATGCTCTTTGACCTGGCATCCCCTTATGGGATCATCTCCTTCAGTTCCTGCTTTCTTCAGTTCTACCTCTTCTTTTCATTCGGCAACACCGAATGCTTATTCCTCTCCACCATGGCCTTGGATAGGTACTTGGCCATCTGCCACCCACAAATCATGTCCCAAGACTTCTGCTATGTCTTAGTGGTCACTGGTTGGGTCGTTGGTTGCCTGTGGCACATTATCCCAGTGGTTTTGATCTCCAGGTTGTCTTTCTGTGGCCCCAACATCATTGACCACTTTTTGTGTGATCCTGTGCCCATCTTATCTCAGGCCTGCCCTCCACTAGGCATCGCCCCCATTGTGTACAAGATTTTTATGAATGCTGTTGTTATAGGCAACGCCTCTTTTGTGGTGCTGTCCTATAGTGTTGTGACATTCACCCTGCTGAAAGACTCGAACCAAGCCAATCTCAGGAAGGCCTTCTCCACCATATCTTTACACTTAGTGGTGGTGACGCTTTTCTACGGTTCTGTGGCAGAGATGTACTTAACTCCAGGTGGAGAAAATCAGTCAGAGGTCACTAAGGCTGTGACACTTTTCTACACCGCGGTGACGCCCTTTCTCAACCCCCTGATCTATTGCCTCAGGAACAATCAGGTGAAAGAGGCGCTGGGCAGGTTGCTGAAGAAAAAGGAGAGATTGCCGAGGAGAACCATGACAGTGTAAAAAGGGGGGAAAGAAAGAAGAAACCAAAGTTGAAAAATCCAACTATTAGATGGAACCCCTCTGCTTTTATGAATCCAGCTTTGGTCTTCTAGCCAATCTCATCTTTCAGTCCATCCCTTACCATGGATTCGATGGGTTAAACATGAGAAATTTTTTGCTGCTGCTGCTGCTGCTGGTGGCTGCCATGTCAAGGTGGCATAGGGTTGCCAGTCCCCCCCCGGAGGAGGTAGGGGATTCCCTGCCCCCACCACTGATCATCTGGCCAGTGGGAGGATTTACCAGGAGAGGGAGGGAGGTCCACATTGCTAGTGATGTGGTGTTGTCGGTTTCAGGGTGCACTGGAAGTGACATCATCACACTGGCAATGTTGCAGTGACGCTTTGGTATCTGGGCAGAAATTCTACAGTAGAAGCCATTTCTACCATAGAATTTTTGCCCAATTACCAGAGCATCACCATGACATCATGGTGTGACGATGTCACCTCTGGTGCAAGTACAAGGATGATCCCTCCTCAGTTTGGGGACAAGAGAGTCAAAGGAGGAAGGAAAGTGGAGCTCTCTAAAGGGATCTTCCTTAGTTTTTCAAACTGCAAATACTAGCAGTGGATGGAGAGAAGGGGAGTAGATTGGGCCACAGGGTAGAGGAGAGCGGGGTCAGTCCTCTACTACATGGCCCAAGCTAGCCCAATCTTGTCAAACCTCAGAAGCTGAGTATGGTCGGCCCTGGCTAGTATAGGCGACTTCCAGGGAATACCAGGGTTGTGACACAAAGGCAGGCAATGGCTTCATTCAGCCCACAAACTTCTGAACATCTTGCCTCAAAAACAAGTCTAGCTCGCCACCTAGTGGTGCATAATGCTAAAGAGCTAGAACTTCTGCCTTACAGACAATCTTATGATCTCTTGACTATACTGCACACATTGCCATAGGATATTATTATTATTATTATTATTATTATTATTATTATTATTATTATTATTATTATTATTATTATTATTATTATTATTATTATTATTATTTTATATATAGTTTATAGTTTCAGCTTATATACCGCTCAGACCCCCCAGGGGGTCTCAGAGCGGTTTACATGGTGTAGTATTTCCTAACTAGGGCCACAATCACAGGGGGAGGGACATCCTACCGGCACCCTGAGCAGGGCAGGGCAGGGCTTCCTGTT
The DNA here is from genome assembly GCA_029375565.1 of Gekko gecko. Lineage (NCBI taxonomy): Eukaryota > Metazoa > Chordata > Lepidosauria > Squamata > Gekkonidae > Gekko > Gekko gecko. The sequence continues at coordinate 45,116,779 of JAPDNY010000015.1, read as the reverse complement.
CTTCTTTTCCCGGCGGGGCTCCAGGCATGGAACTTCGAGCCCTGGCGAAGATCTTCCACCTCTGGGCTAGGAGACTTCCGCGGCTGGGTTTTTCCTTCAATGCACAGGCCCGCGTCAGCCTCGGCTCTCGGTCCACATTCAGCTGGCTCCATCGTGCCGCGCCGTCACGCCGCCCGCACGTCTCGGCTCCGTCCACGGCTCCGCCCACTGCCAGGCTCGACCGTCCGCTGCCCGCTGCTGCCGCCGCCGCCATTACCGCCGCCACCGATGTTCGCCGCTAATACAGCCGCCAATATTATTATTATTTCACTGCTAAGGTAGCAAGCTTTTATGCTATGGCTATCCTAATCAGACAGAAGACTATTACTTCTTAGGAAATTTTAAAATTCACTTTGCCTTATTTAACATTTTTATCTGTATCAACTGCCTGGCTATATTTTTGCTGTTAACTGTATGTAACATTTTAAGGTATTTGCTCATCTTTGATTGTAATAAATCGAATCGAATTGAATCGTTATTATTACCATGATCTTTTCCTGATCTGATTTTCCTAATCTAAGCTATTTGCCTTGTGGGGAGAAGATGCAGATGCCCAAATAGTGCCTGTATATCTTTCCCTGAGAGGAGCTGTGGTGGCTCAAGTGGTTAAGACGCTGAACTGCAGGCTGTGGAAGGTCAGTAGTTCAGCAGTTCGAGACCCGGATGACGGGGTGAGCTCCTGTCTCTAGCTCCAGCTCCTGCCAACCTAGCAGTTCGAAAGCAAGAAATTGCAAGTAGATAAATAGGGACCACTTCAGTGGGAAGGTAACAGCGTTCCGTGCACCTTGGTGTTTAGTCATGCTGGCCACATGACCACGGAAACGTCTTCAGACAGCGCTGGCTCTTCGGCTTTGAAACGGAGATGAGCACCGCAACCCTAGAGTCGGATTCGACTGGCTTTCGAGAAAGGGAACCTTTACCTTTACCTTTTTATCTTTCCCTGAGGGCAAATAGCTGTCCCAGACAGTGATCAAGAACGTGAAAATGGTGCAGGCAGAAGGAAAAGGGTTAACCACATGGAGAGATACACTGAAACTGCCCAGAACCTCCTTAGGCACTCTGAGATCTCACATGTAGTCTGATACCACCAGCCAGAAAAAGTTAAGGGAGGACATATGATACAAGAAACCATATATATTATAAATAATAAAGCACATATTATGTAATAAATACAGCAATGGAGGTTGACTGTTGCTTTTTTTTTTTTGTGGTCAGACTCAACGGTGTGATTTTCGTGCAGTCACTGAAATACAATGAAATCAATGAGATGCGAAACCATCTCCCCCATGTTCATTTTTGTCTAATGTCCGGCACTGATGCATCATAAGAGGGGACTCAGCTCCCTTCAGAGTTCAGAGCTAGCCCCTGCAAACTGATCTTCCAGAAACAATCAGAAAACAACTCTGTTCTCTCAGAGCTCAGATTCAACCTCGCAGCATCCTATCGGCTGCTCCCCGAAAGCTCATCACAAATATGAGAACTTCTGGTTGCTCCTCCCTGGGACCCCTTTTGAGCCAGAGAGGATGGGAAGAGGAGGTATGGTCTATCGCAGCGGGAGGGGGAATCACTGGCAGGGGTGGGAGTTACCAAATGTGGGATCCTAGGACCCCAACCCCAGCTGCTGTGCCCCCGCTGTGCCTGGGTAAAGCCCTGGTTGCAGTGAGGGAGTCCCCCATGCCTAGACCAGGTACAGTTACCAATCTCCTGGTGGGTGATGGAGAGCTCCCAGAACTACGGCTGATCTCCAAACTACCGAAATCCATTCCCCTGGAGAAAATGGCTGCTTTGGAGGGTGGACTCCATGCTGCCTTCTTTTCCCTTCCCAACCCCCACCCACCATGGGTTCCAACAGACTAAGGAGCCTTTCTCCAGCTTAAGCAGCTCTAATAAGAATTGTCATATGGCCTCGTGTGTAGTATAGCCAGAAGATCCTAAATTGTCTGGCATCCAGAAGTTCTAGCTCTTTTAGTGTTATGCACAGCAAGCCAGACTTGTTTTTAAGGCAAGAGACGTTTCAGAGGTGGTTTGCCATTGCCTGCCTCCGTGTCATGACCCTGGTATTCCTTGGGGGGTTGACCCTGCTTAGCTTCTGAGTTCTGATGGGATTGGGCTAGCCTGGGCTATCCAGGTCAGGGCTTAAGTGGCTCTTCCTCCACTGGAATTGCTGTTTAAGTTGGAGGAAGGCACCATAGTTTGGAAGAAGCCTCCTTTGATTGGATGAAGGTCTTTCTCCAACCTAAGGCCTTTCTCCAACTTAAGCGGCTCTTCCTCCACCGGAAAAGCCACTTGCTGGAGGAAGCCTTCTTAGATTGGAAGAAGGCTTGAAACTTCAGCCAGAAAGAAAGGTGAGGCATAGATACTTTAAATAAATAAAATTTGATCCATGGAGTGGTAGGATAGTGGTACAATCCACCCCACTACATGCAGGGAGAGGCTCTTGCTATAATACTGTGGCAATGCTCCTTGCCGCCTTCTTCTGTCTCCCATCCAAAGCCATTCCTTGCTACAAATACATTTCATTGCTCTTGATTGTCAGTGTGTAAAAATTCCTGGGATCCCAGATCACTGCAGATGGTGACTGCAGCCATGAAATTAAAAGACGCCTGCTCCTTGGGAGGAAAGTGATGGCAAACATAAACAGCATAATAAAAAGCAGAGGCATCACCCTGCCAACAAAAGTCCACATGGTCAAAGCAATGGTATTCCCTGTAGTAATGTATGGCTGCGAGAGTTGGACTATAAGGAAGGCCGAGCGCCGAAGAATAGATTCTTTTGAACTGTGGTGCTGGAGAAGACTCTTGAGAGTCCCTTGGACTGCAAGGAGATCAAATCATTCAATCCTAAAAGAAATCAACCTAGAAGGCCAGATCCTGAAGTTGAAGCTCAAATACTTTGGCCACCAAATGAGAAGGGAGCATTCACTGGAGAAGACCCTGATCCTGGGAAAGACTGAGGTCAAAGAAGAAGGGGACGGCAAAGGATGAGATGGTTAGACAGCGTCATCGATGCAACGAACATGAAATTGAGCAAACTTCAGCGGACAGCGGAAGACAGGAAGGCCTGGCGGAATCTGGTCCATAGGGTCGCAAAGAGTCGGACTCAACTGTGCGACTGAACAACAAAAATACACAGAATGAATGAAAATAATTATTACTGGTGAAAGCTGTTTATGTGTCATGGTGCCTGAGGGAGTCTATCTGACTCTAGAGAAGTGTTGTTTTCATAGGTAATTGTGTCATTCTCCCAGGACACACTCTCTGGGGCTACTATATATCATCAGGTACACTAAAGCTGTGATGGACACATATACCCATGCTTCCTGCCCATAGCCTAGCAGTGAAATTGCCGGACACTACTGCTAGACGTGGGTTCAACGTACAGAAAATACTGATGCGGCACTTGTGGCAAACCTTCTGATAGACGCAGCAGCATTTTGAATACTGCAACAATGCAGAAATGGGAACCATTTCTGAAGCAAAGGAGGCTGAGGCATACATTTGTACTGAGCCCATAGTCAAGAGAAACATACGCTCTTCTACAAGGAAACCTTCAAAGAGCACTGGCAAATTAGGGGAAGCCAGTGTCAGTGACCCAGTCTTTCGCTTATTCTAGAGTAAATTACCTCACAAAGAATATGTTGTAGCTGCTTTTTATATCTAGTAATTTATACCTAATCATAATAATAGTTCCTTTGGAAGAATAACGCCACGTAGTCTGAACCACAGGATGTGTGAAGACTGCCTGCCCTTTCACCAACCCTAAAAGGTATGTCTGTGAAGCCTTCCTTTTTCAATGGAAAGGGATAAATACACATGTAGAGGACTCCTTGATTATATTAAGGGACTGCCTTTCTGTTATCCGATTCCAGATGGATGCAGCCAATGGGACCAGAGTGCAGGAATTCATTTTGCTGGGATTTGGAGTCGGGCAGCAGAGGCAGTTCTGGCTGTTCATCTTCTTCACCATTCTCTACGTGTTCACTTTGGCTGAGAATGCCACCATCATCATACTGGTGGCTCTAGATGCCCAACTGGCCCGGCTTCCTATGTATATCCTGCTGAGCAACTTCTCCTGGCTTGAGATGTGTTATGTGACTTCTACTGTGCCTCGGATGCTGTTTGACCTGGCATCTACTCAAGGGATCATCTCCTTCAGCACCTGCTTCCTTCAATTTTATATATTCTTCTCTCTTGGTGACACAGAATGTTTATTCCTCTCAGCCATGGCCTTGGACCGATACCTGGCCATTTGCCACCCACTGCGCTACCCACAGATTATATCCCAAAATTTCTGCTATGCTCTGGTGGTAGCATGTTGGGTCCTTGGGTTCCTATGGCATATTTTTCCAGTGGCCTTGATATCCAGGTTGTCCTTCTGTGGCCCAAATGTAATTGATCACTTTCTGTGTGATCCTGGGCCTATTTTGTCTTTGGCCTGCCCTCCAGTCAGAAACTTTCCCCTCATTAGTCAAATTGTTGCAGATGCCCTAGTCATTCTGGGCAACTTCTTCTTCGTGGTGCTATCGTATGGTGCTGTAATTCTCACCCTGATGAAAACTTCTAGCCGAGGCAGTCGTAGGAAGGCTTTCTCTACCATATCTTTTCACTTGGTGGTGGTGATGATCTTCTACGGGCCCGTAGCAGGGATGTATGTGATTCCAGGTGGAGGGGGTGAGTCAGAGGTGGCTAAGTTAGTAACAGTGTTCTACACTGCTGTGACACCCTTTCTCAATCCCCTGATCTACAGTCTGAGGAACGATCAGGTGAAGGAGGCACTACAAAGGCTGAGAAAGAGAAGGATAAGATTATCAAGGAGAAGGGTGACAGGTTTAAAAGACAAATCAAAACCAGAAAGATGCTGTTGGGGATAGCTGGAGATTTCAGGTTGCCCTGAGAGACACTTGCTGGAATAAGGAGACAGGCCCATTTTGTAACACTTACATTGGCTGCCATTTTGTTCCTGGGCACAATCCAAGGTGCCACTTTTATCATTTATAGTTCTTTATGAATGGGGAGTTTCACGCTTGAAAGACGACTTCTAAAGGCCCACCTAGCAGCTCCATTCAGCCCACAAATTATAGTTGTAAAATCCTTCTTATAATGTGATTTGCTTGTGTCCTCTTCAATCGATGGCATCCTCACTTTGTGGAATGACCAACCTGATGGGGTACAAAAGCTGCCCCATTTGGTTATGTTCCACAAGATACGCACAACAATTTTGTTTCAGAAAGTTATTTCCGGCCTTTTGGGAAATGGGATTTCAATGAGCACGAGATTTATGGGCTAGTTTGGCAGCAACAAAGTTGTGGATTATATGCGCTCTTCATGAAAATGTGTTTATTTTAATATGATTTCTGTGTTCTTCTGGGTATTTTTTTCCTGATCTGTAAGGTGCTCCAAGTGTTTTGATAAACAAGGTAAATGTATTGTAAATGTTCAAAAAGATACGTTTTCATCATTGGATAGTGACACAAGTACAATGTCCCTGAAACTGGATTCTTAAAATCTCAACTGCTGAAAAGTTCAGGACAATAATGACCATCTTGACACCTCACACAACTTCAAAGAAATTCAGCTCAGAATACATATATTATCTTCAAGCTGCAGCCAATGGTGACCCCACAGGGTTTTCAAAGGGAAGGGACATTCAGATGTGGTTTGCCATTGCCTGTCTCTGTGTAGCAACCCTGGACTTCCTTAGTGGTCTCCCATCCATATACTAACCAGGGCTGACTCTGCTTAACTTCCCAGATCTGATGAGGTTGGGCTAGCTGGGGCCATCCGGACCAGGGCACCACTGGACTCCCCCAGAACCACGAAGGACTTCCTTGGTGGTCCCTCATCCAAATACTAACCAGGGCCAGTCCTGCTTAGCTCCCCAGATCTGACAAGGTCTGGATAGCCTGGACAAGGTAAAAAAAGAGATTAAAAGGGAACGGTCTCCATCCAGGTTTGATTGCATCAGGTATTACATAATAAATAAAATAACATCTCTTTTTTATGTGGGGGTTTTTAATGTCTACGTTGGGGAACCATCAGCTTCAACATTCTTATTTATTTATTCCTTTAGAAAAAAATTTATGCTGCCTCTCCGGGAACCTGCCCAAGAAACCGTACAAAGTGAAAGCGATAAAAAACAAAATATGAAGCAATTTTAATTAAAATCCAGCACTGGAGGGAGGGGACCCAGCCTGGCATAGAAAGATAGGCCATTATTCCAATTTAGAGTTTCCACATTTTGAAAAGCAAGAAAGAGGACATATTTCCCGACCGACTACTTCAAACAAGTGATCACTGCGACAAATCTCATTTTAAATACCCCTTCTATTTAAGCTGTGGTAATTCCTACTAAATAGGAATATTCCTAACCTTCCAACCCAAAAAGACAACTTTTTCATCAGTTTTTTAAAACAAGTCCAAAAGAGGACATGACTTCTAAAAAGGGGATATCTGTTTTTTTTAACATCCACGCTTGGGGGAAGCCACACTGAGTTTTGATACAAGCACACCAAATTGTAATTTGTTTTTTTTTTTTTCTCATTGTAGGTTCCCTTTTATGCCAGATCTCATGTGTGAGACTTCAAGATAGGTATAGGTAGGTTGACTTACAAGCACTCAGGCTTTAAATGGATCACACCTCACATGGGGTGGCTGCCACAGCATAACAGCCATTTCTGTCTCCATAATATGTAAATTCCCACGGAAATAGATCCCACGCAGGAGAAGAGGTGATCATGGTTATACAAATAATGAGGAAATGAGGTTCATACCAGACGGGAGGCTTTGGGGGATGCTATTAGGGAGGGGTCTATTCAGAAGTAAGTCTGATTTTATTCCATCGAACTTAACTCCCAAGTGTCCCTAGGACTCATGTTTACAGCACATAGTATAGATCACGGTGTCCGGTCTTTACTATTGAAGATTAGGCCATGAAGACTGAAGAGATGGCAGGATGAAGAATTTTCTAACATAGGACTTGATGCAGAAATCAATTTAAAAATTTGTCCCAAATATTTAGAAAGATCTGGTGTTCAATTTCCATTCTTTACCTGACACCAGTAACTGGAAAGGGGCAGGTCTCATAAGATGGTGTCCAGCACATGGACCATAAACATAAAATGTACAATGAAGCTGAAATGAAAGGCAGAGTCTACCTCCCGTGTGACCACAGTTGATGTCAAAGTGCAGCAAAGCTGGTCGTCTGCTGAGGCCCAAAGATCTCCCCGGGCCACTTGTAGAAGCAGAGGACAGTAGGAGGAAGGGCTCCGCCTCCCTCCTCCTTCCCCCCCACCCCAGTCTGGGGCAAAGGATGCAGGAGCAGCTAGCGACTCTCCTCTCTGGCACCAGGAAGGCTCCAGCTGCTCCTGTGCTCCAGGGCTGCACGTATTTTTTTTTTATGGGGACTGTTGCTTCTGAGAGCCCAACTAAACCTCAGGGCAAACTTGCGGCCACCACAAGTCTGCCCTCACCATTTTACAGTGGTGTCATGGTTAACTGAGCGGACTCTAATCTGGGAGAACCAGGTTTGATTCCCCACCCTCCACTTGCACCTGGCTGGATGATCTTGGGCAAGCCGTAGCTCTGTCAAAGCTGTCCTTGAAAGGGCAGTTTTTCTCAGAGCTCTCTCAGCCCCACCTACCTCACAGGGTGTCTGTTGTGGGGAGGGGAAGGGAAAGGAGTTTGTAAGCTGCTCTGAGACTCCAAGTGAAGGGTCGGGTGTAAATCCAATCTCTTCTCTGCTCTGAATTTAAAATGCCAGAAGGCCCTGATGTGCCAATAGGCTCATAGTGTGGAGCTCTTGAAGAGTTCTGTGCCACAAGCCCACACCAGATCGGGGTCTTGTGGATGTTGTTATTTTTTGGGGGGTGCATGGCCCAATATGGCTGTACAACCTCTCCTATCCCTCAAAGCATACATGGAATTTACAACCACGCAGTTGAAAAGTGGGTGCCCCTGTCTTGAAAGAAATGAGTGGTGTGTCTCCTTAGAAGGAGGAAGAGAAGACAGTGCCCAACCATTGGAGATCTCTGTATATCATCATTTGGGGGGGGAAAGGTCAGCTCAGAGTTTGTTTCTTGAGCCACTTGGCACCCTGTTGGGATATATGAGCAAGTTCCTTTCCTGATGTCATGAAAGAATCTACACTTTTACTTCTGCATGCTGAGCTGCAGGCCAGAAGTTCTGTAGATTGGCATGATGGAGTAAGCTCCCATCTCTGGTCCCATCTCCTGCCAACCCAGCAGTTCAAAAGCAAGACTTTGCAAGTAGATAAATAGGTACTGCTTCAGTGGAAAGGTAACACTGTTCCATGTGCCTTGGCATTTAGTCATACTGGCCACATGATCACAGAAACATCTTTGGACAGTGCTGGCTCTTCAGCTTGGAAACAGAGGTGAGCACCGCTCCCTAGAGTCGGATGTCGACTAGCTTTCAAGCAAGGGAAACCTTGACTTTCACCTTTCGTGCATGGCTACTTTCTAGTTAGTTTGCTTATGGCCAATAGAAAAGTCTGCACGTCTTTGGCGCCAGAGTGCAGATGACAAAATGCATAATGAGTTAGTATTGGGATTGCCTACTGGCTGATCGATAGATCTGAGGATGTCCCAGGGGTGGTGGCTTAGGAAACGTTTACTGCCTTTGTTCTAACATCTTCCCTGGGGCACAGACACGATATTTAGCATTTATAGAAAAAACATGTAGATTAAAGCAAGGTAGATGGGATGTTTGTTCTTGTGAACTCCCAGTTCCTTTTTCCCATACGTGATTAGTAAAATTTGTTTTTTAAAGCTAATACACACATGTGCTGCGTTTTTCTTTTGCTCTGCTATACCCAACAGAGAGGCACAATCTCAAGAGGCCCCGAAGATTTATCAAAAGCATTCAGATGTTGACGCTCATTCATTTCTTTCTAGCAAGCCTGTTGCATGGAGCACCAATATTATGGCTGGGCTCCTCAGTAAAAGTACAGAGATGTGCAGTAGACTTCCGCCCCTCCCAGTTCTGAAGGAAGATTTCTGATGACTTTTCTACTGGATGGCGCATCACTTTCGAAGCTATTGAGGTACAGTGATGGGAACAATTGCAGGCAGCAAAGGCAACAGAAGTGGGACCTCGCATGGCTGAGAGAGTCCAGGGAAAAAAAACATTTGTGCCTCTTGAAGGAAATTACAATGATTTATGATAAAACCATGGGAGGAAAAAGAGATTCTGACCAATGAAACTGAGGGGTCATGGGGTAGTCCAGGATTCTCAGTTGCATCCATAATTTTACCTAGTTGTTCAGGCAAAGTGCTTTCCTCCAATCAGACTCTGAAAATTCCAGTTTTAATTCAAAGACACCCAGACATCTTTAAGTATGGACATTGTCATATCATTTTCTACGCTATTGGGAAATGCTCTCTGGAAAATGTGTGGAGGTCCCTGCCTGCCCCCAAGGAAGGTCTCTCTTTCAGTACCCTGAACAACTAGAAGGCCAGACCTTCCCCTCACAGAACCCTTCCTCATCACTAACAGGTCTGAGGGAACAAAATTGAAATGTTTTTGGGCAAAAAGATTGGTTTCCCCTCTCTCCCTCTCCTTCCCCTCCAACACCAGTTTCAGAGAATCCCAAAGCCACTATTTGTATTCTTTCACATAGAATAGAAACTTTTGAAATTCTGACGGCTGCTGCCTATTTCTCCGTCTTCATCTCATGTTTTTTTGGTTCTCGTGGGAGAGGCCTACTCTGTGTGCTCATTTTATGCCCAGGGTTGCTCTAGCCGCGGATTGCATGAAACAACCCAGCCATTTCATGGTAAATTCTGTACAATTAGTTTCTTCTAAGGTGTTCTAGAAAACTATGACAATTCAAATAATAAGTACACAATCTGCTTTTCAGATCCTCCAGTTTTGGCGGCATTATTTATGTCTTTTGTAAACCTCTCACCTCATTCTTACTGGCAAGTAGAAGATATATAGCAGTGCTAGCGATTTAGAACCTCTCTATAAGAAATTGGTTTAGCTGAGACAGATGGCGCTGCATAGGAGTGAGTTGTTTCCTCCAACGTGGAATTTGGCTGGGTTGGTACATGTTAAATCTACCTTGTTAGTGTCTGCTGATCAATACAAGGCATTTGGTTGTTTTGTTCCTCTAATGGATATGGGGAGGGTCTGTGGCTGATGGTCGAGCATCTGCTTGGCATGCAGAAGGTCCCAGGTTCAGTCCCCAGCATCTCTAGCTGAAGGGATCAGGTGGTAGGTGATGTGAAAGACTTCTGCATAAGAACCTGGAGAGACTCTGCCAGTATAAGCAGGCAATAACAGCCTGGATGACCGATGGTCTGATTCAATATAAGGCAGCTTCATGCATGTGTTTATGTGTGAGAGTGTTTCTCCCTCTGCCCCATTCAGCCGCTGTTGCAGTGGAAGTCATTAAATCCTTTCAAATCTCTGGAAACTCCAATGGAGGACCTTCAGGTTTGCCAGAACTGATGTTGTCAATTTTTGAGCAGATTACACTAAAAATAAATAACCATTGACTTATTTTGACTAGTGAGGTTTGGAGCGGAGGTCTTGTGACCATCCCCTAGTAGTCACATCACTCCTACCCTATGCAGAAGATTACTCAAAGTGCACGTTTTGCAATTACTTTTTATATTTCATAATCTATGGGTACCCAGAAGAAAAATGCCTTCTAATGATTAAGGGGATGTGATCTGAAATGTGGACAGGGAGGGGGAGTTGACATCCCCTCTCTTCCCTAACTGGATTCCATGTCTCTTTAGCATTTCTCTTTCTACAGAGATCAATAGCCAGACAACTGAAGTCTATTTTATGCAATGCTTATTCTGTCATCTAATTCCAGATGGAGTTCAGCAACGGGACAGTTCGGGAATTCATTTTGCTGGGCTTTGAGGTTGGGCAGCTGCAGCGACTCCTGCTCCTCACCTTTTTCACTCTTCTTTACATGATCACCATGGCTGAGAACATCACCATCATCACACTGGTGGTTCTAGATGCTCACTTGTCCCGGCTTCCCATGTACATCCTGCTGAGCAACTTCTCCTGGCTGGAGATCTGTTACATGAACACCACTATGCCCCGGATGCTCTTAGACCTGGCATTGTCCAACAAGATCATCTCGTTCAGCTCCTGCTTCCTCCAGTATTATGTCTTCTGCTCTCTCGGCAGCACGGAATGCTTCTTCCTCTCTTCTATGGCCTTGGACCGGTACTTGGCCATCTGCCACCCACTGCGATATCCACAGATCATGTCCCCAAACTTTTGCTATGTCCTCGTCACTGCTTCTTGGGTCCTTGGCTTCCTGGCATCCATTGTCCCAGTGACAGTGATCTCCAGGATGTCTTACTGTGGCCCAAATGTCATTGACCACTTTTTGTGTGATCCTGGGCCAATTCTGGCTTTGGCTTGCCCTCCACTATCAAAAGCACCCATCATTAGTCAGATTTTCATAGATATTGTGGTGATCCTAAGCAACATCGTGTTTACTCTGCTGTCCTATGGTTCTGTGATTGTCACCTTGATGAAAAACTCTAGCAAAGGCAACCAGGTCAAGTCCTTCTCCACCATATCATTCCACTTGCTGGTGGTCACACTTTACTATGGTCCTTTAGCAGGGATTTATATAAAGCCCCAAGAAGCTGACTCTAATGTCACTAAGATAGTCACACTCTGCTATACTGCCGTAACACCCTTTCTCAACCCCATGATTTACTGCCTGAGGAACGATCAGGTGAAGGAGGCACTGTTCAGGCTATGGAGAAGAAAGGCAGTGTTTTTTAAAAGTAAAACTGACGTTGCAAAAAATAGGAAAGGAACAGGAAATAGATAACAAAACATGCAACATTAGTGTCCAAGAAAAAGCTGGTATGTTCAATGCGGGGTAACAAATTTATTGTTCTCCATTCAGTGTTCCTGACTCCTTTGTGTGCTGGATGACAACAACGCAAATTTCCACTAGAATGCTATCCAGATGCTTTTTAAGTCAATATCTTGTAATAGATTCAATAAAATGAATTGACCATTTTTTAAGGCACTCACAACTGTATAATAGTTATGCATTCCAGCAAGTGCAATAAAAATAATTGTATGTGGAGATCATGATTATTTCTCTATGTGATCAAACTGTAGGTTATGCTAAGTCATATATGTCGATGTATCACAGAGATGGCTTTACTGTCATTAGCTCAATACAGAATGATTATTTTCTGAAAATGAGATTAACTACTCTTCTGAGTTTGAAATGACTACTCTCTCAACAATGCCATTGAGAACATAATGGCATTTGATTGTCTCTTTCCTTTCCTAACAGTTCCACAGGGCTTCCAGATGGAGCTCTTCCACCCAGCCTTTAGTTGAGGCAGGGGGCCTCCACTTTGATGTGGCCTCCCCTCAAGTGACGGCAGTTCCGAGGAGCCAGATGGGACCACTGTATTATCTCCTGAGGCGCATTGTTGTTTTAGTCTCTTGGCGATTTTATTGATTTTAAATGGATTGTTATAATGCATTTCGATTGTAAATCTGCAGACCTATATGTTGGTACCTACCCTGAGCCAACAATGTGGGAAGGGCAGGATATAAGTCTAACAAAATAAATAAACAAACACCTGGTGAGGGCAGCAGTGGTGTCTTGCTGGTTGTATTTCTGCAAGGCTTTCCTCCCTTCCTAACAGAAGGAGTCTTGACACTTGCATTTTCCAGGGTTCCTTGCATCTATACTAAGGAGTTCATGCCCCGGGCCAAATGACTTTCCCAAGGGCCATTGCCACAGTCCCTGACACACAAACCGTCATAGCTTCCAACACTTGCCTGTGGGGATGGAGATGCAGTGGCTGAAATTACCGTCCAACACTGAGAAGACATCTCGAGGCAGATTCACAATGTCACTGGTTATTAAAACAAGATATATTTCATGACTGTCACTATGACCTGGATGACCCAAGCTAGCCTGATCTCGTCAGATCGCCAAAGCTAAGCAGGTCCCCCTGGTTGGTACTTGGATGGGAGACCTCCAAGGAAGTCCAGGGGTCACTACACAGAGGCAGGCCATAGCAGACCACCTCTGAACGTCTCTTGCCTTACAAACTCTGTTGGGTTACCATAAGTTGGCTATGACTTGATGGTGTTTTTCACCACCAGTTATGAACATTAGGACCATCATTCACTGTGTAAGCATGCATGTTTGTGAGAGAGTTTCATGAAGAATCAGTGACTGTTTACTCACCACCTGAGTACTCACCTATCCCTTCACTGAAAGATCAGTATAACCCTGGTTTGTACTTTAGTGATCCTGAGAAAGCCTTTGACAAGGTAGAGAGGCCAGTCATGACTTCGAAAGCCTTCAACTTGTATCCTACCTCCCTGTACTACCACACTGAAGCCTAAGGAGGCTTCCATATACAGAAGTGATTCTCTGCCAGAAGAAGGGCTTCTTCTCTCAGAGGAAGGCTCTGGGTATATATGTGAGGGAGTTTCATTAAGTGATTATTCACTGACCGCCTGAGTGCTCCCCTGTCCCTTAAACTGAAAGGTTAAGCTGGAGGAAAGCTATCAACTTTAATGAAAAGAGAAGAGAAGAGGAGGAGAGGAGAGGAGAGGAGAGGAGAGGAGAGGAGAGGAGAGGAGAGGAGAGGAGAGGAGAGGAGAGGAGAGGAGAGGAGAGGAGAGGAGAGAAGAGAAGAGAGAAGAGAAGAGAAGAGAGAGAGAGAGAGAAGAGAAGAGAAGAGAAGAGAAGAGAAGAGAAGAGATTGGGTTTATACCCCGCCCTTTACTCAGCGTCTCAGGGTGGCTTACAATCTCCTTCCTGAAGCTATTTTAATTAAAATCCAGCACTGGGGGGAGGAGACCCAACCTGGCATAGAAAGATAAGCCATTATTCCAATGCAGAGTTTCCACATTTTGAAAAGCAAAAAAGAAGACATATTTCCTGACCAACTACTTCAAGCAAGTGATCACTGTGACAAATCTCATTTTAAATACTCCTCCTATTTAAGCTGTGATAATTGCTACTAAAGAGGAATATTCCTAGATTTCCAACCCAAAAAGACATTTTCATAACATTTTTAAAGAGTCCAAAAGAGGACATGCACTCTATATCTGGTAACCCTATCCAATTGTTATTGTTGTTTTAACATCCATGCTTGGGGGAAGCCACACCTACTTCTAGTGCAAATTCACAGTTTGGATACAGGCACACCAAATTGTAATTTGATTTTTTTTTCTCATTGTAGTCCCCTTTTATGCCAAATCTCATGTGTGACACTTCAAGAGGGGTATAGCTGGGTTGGCTTACAAGCACTCAGGTTTTAAATGGATCAGATCTCACATGGGGCAGTTGCCACAGCATAATAGCCATTTCTGTCTCCATAGTATGTAAATTCCCACAGAAATAGATCCCATGCAGGAGAAGGGTGATCATGGTTAAACAAATAATGAGATTCATACAAGATGGGAGGCTTTAGGGGGGTGCTGGTAGGGAGGGGTCCACTCAGAAGTAAGTCTGATTTTATTCCATCCAACTTAACTCCCAAGTGTCCCTAGGACTGACATTTACAGCACATAGTATAGGTCATAGTTTCCAGTATTTATCACTGAAAATTAGGCCATGAAGACTGAAATGATGGAAGGATGGAGAATCTACCAACATATGATTTGATACAGAAATCAATTTAAAAAATTGTCCCAAATATTTATAAAGATCTGGTGTCCAATTTCCACTCTTTACCTTGGTTATTCACCATCAGGATTTGACTCAACTGACACCAGTAACTGGAAAGGGGCAGGTCTCACAAGATGGTGTCCAGCACATGGACCATAAACATAAAATGTACAATGAAGCTGAAATGAAAGGCAGAGTCTACCTCCCATGTGACCACAGTCGGGTGTCAAAGGGCAGCAAAGCCAGTCGTCTGCTGAGGCCCAAAGAGCTCCCTTAGGCCACTTGTAGAAGCAGAGGAGAGTGGGAGGAAGGGCTCTGCCTCCCTCCACCTTCCCCCCTCCTCACAGTCTGGGGCAGGAGATGCAGGAGCAGCTAGTGACTCTCCTCTCTGGCACCAGGAAGGCTCCAGCTGCACCTGTGTTCCAGGGCTTCACGTTTGTTGTTGTTGTTGTTTTATGGGGACTGTTGCTTCTGAGAGCCCAACTAAACCTCAGGGCAAACTTGTGTCCACCACGAGTCTGCCCTCACCATTTTACAGTGGTGTAGTGGTTAAGTGCGCGGACTCTAATCTGGGAGAACCGGGTTTGATTCCCCACTCCTCAACTTGCACCTGCTGGATGATCTTGGGCAAGTCAGAGTTCTGGCACAGCTGTTCTTCAGAAAGAGCAGTTTCTGTCAGAGCTCTCTCAGCTCCGCCTACCTCACAAGGTATAGTGGTTAAGTGCGTGGACTCTAATCTGGGAGAACCGGGTTTGATTCCCCACTCCTCCACTTGCACCTGCTGATGTGGCCTTGTGTCAGTCACAAGATCTGGCACAGCTGTTCTTGGAAAAGAGCGGTTTCTGTCAGAAGTTCTCTCAGCCTCACCTACCCCACAGGGTGTCTGTTGTGGGGAGGGAAAGGGAGAGGAGTTTGTAAGCCGCTCTGAGACTCCTTTGGGTAGTGAAGGGCAGGGTACAAATCCAATCTCTTCTCTTCTTGTGGGGAGCTGAAGGGAAAGGAGTTTGTAAGCTGCTCTGAGACTCCAAGTGGAGGGCAGGGTATAAATCCAAACTCTTCTTCTCTGCTCTGAATTTAAAATGCCACAAGGCCCTGATGTGCCAATGGCTCGTAGTGTGGAGCTCTTGAAGAGTTCTGTGCCACAAGCCCACACCAGATCGGGGCCTTGTGGGTTTTGATATTTTTGGGGGGGGCTGTACAACCTCTCCTACCCAATAGGGCTGTACAACCTCTCCTACCCCTCAAAACATACATGGAATTGGGCTTCCGGTCGGAGTAAAATGGCGAATTGACACACTTTGCGAGTTGTGCAGAGTGTACTGCGGCATCTGACGACAGTCTGGGCTCTATTTGGCCCAGCGCAGCACTCTCCAGGCGGGGGAGTGGCAAGCAAGCAGCGAAGCCTGAGGGGGAGTTGAGATCGGTGTGGATAAGCTTCGGAGGAAGCTTGTTTACACTTTGATCTCCTTCCGTGAAGAGGGCAGTTGCAAATCAACTCTACAGATGCCAGCCGGGCTGAGAATTCAGCATAAATTCGCCATCTACCGATCTCTTTATCATCTGGATTAACATCGTTTACAGAAGAAGCACCGCGAAACCCCGAGACTACAAGCAAGGTAACAAACAAACGATTAAGCGCTTACCGGTTTAAAGAAGACTGTGATATTGAAACGTACGGATAAGCGTTGAAACCTTTAAGGAACTATTTCGCTTGAATTAAAAGTAAAAAGAAAGCTTTCCGTTAGAGAAAAAGGCTGAAAAGAGACTTTGTTTTGCATTCCTGTGGTCAGCCAAGTCTAAACATTACGTAGTAGAAACGAAACTAACTGTGACTCTGTGATACAGGAAGTGGGCTAGAGTGGAGGTTTTAGAGGCTGCTGTGTTTGAAGCGGATGGACATTTTACTGTGTGACACCACCCTTACCGGAAGTTGGATTACAGAGACGGACAGGTGAACAGGAAGTTCGGAAGGAGCCTACTCTAGCCGGAAAACCATAGAGAAATTGCGCCCGACATTTTGGGGAGGACTAAAACTTAAAATGTTATTTTCAAGCCGAAAAAGTGTTTAAACAAGTTTTAAAGGTGGCGATTTGGCTTGAAGACTGCTAATATAAAGATTGACTAACATTGAAGTGGCCTCCAAGACGGATTTGAGAACAAGACCTAGAGCTGCTTCATCACCCAGCCCAAGAATGACTGCAAAGGAAAAAAAGAGTGGCAAGCAGCTATGGAAGCGATGGAAAAACGGATGACTGAGAATCTTGGAAAACAAATAGAATCACAGTTGCAACAACAATTGGAGCAAATAGAGCAAGTGCAAATCCAAGTACAGAAAAAAAATATGGAAGAACTGAAAGAACTGGTACTTACAGAAGTGTCAGGGATTAAAAAAGATACAGAAGAACTTAAAAAGGAAGTCAAAAGTCTGGTGACAAAATCTGAAGATATGGAACAAAAGGTTAAAAAAACCCTGTCAGAAAATGCAAGGCTGGAGACCATGATGGATTACAGGGCTACTCAGAATCACCTGAGATTGAGAGGGATAGAAGAGGAGGAAGATCAAGATCTACGGGCTCTAGTAATTAAGACATTGACAACTTACATAGGGGAAGATGAAGGAGATTTGGATGCAGACTTTGACTTGATTTACAGAGTAAATTCAGCTTATGCCAAAAGAAAGCAATTACCTAGAGATGTAATTGTTCAATTTGTGACAACAAAGATGAAGGAAGACGTTTTCAAGAAACAATTTACACAACCGTTGGAAATTAATGGAAAGAAAATAATAATTCTGAGAGAAATTCCGAGATTGATTCTACAAGATAGAAAGAAATTCAAGAAATTGACAGACAGGCTAAAAGAAATGAATATTAGGTTCAGATGGGAGATTCCATATGGACTTACATTTATGTACAACTCGGTGAGATCTACTCTTAAATCTGAAGGAGACTTATATAGATTTAAAGCGAGTAATCTGGACGATTTTAAAGATATTTAATTCAACACCATTATGGATTACAAATTTTTATCTTGGAACGTAAATGGACTAAATTCACCAGGTAAAAGAAGATTGGTGAATCATTGGCTGGAAAAACAAAAATGTAACATAATTTGTTTACAAGAAACACACATAAGAAAACAAGACGATAAATATTTGACTAATAAAAAATTGGGAGAAGAATTTCATTCCTCAGCAGTTAATAAGAAAAAAGGAACAGTGATTTACATTTCAAAAGATTTGGATCCTAAACAAATTTTTTCCGATAAAGAAGGGAGGTATGTTGGCGTGGAAATCTGTATGGATAGAAAAAAGACATTGCTTGTTAATATATATGCACCCAATGGTGCAAAAGAGACTTTTTTAATGATTTGACTAAAGAGTTGGAGAGTTTAAACTATGACCAAATTGTTCTTGCGGGAGACTTTAATGGTACAGTGAACAACACATTGGATAGAAAGTCCAAAGCAAGTGGAGAGACAGTTGGAAAGTTACCAAAAAATTTCTTTCAACTGATGAAGCAAGAGAAACTAGAAGATGTTTGGAGGAAGTGGAATCCTAAGACTAAGGACTACACGTTTTATTCGAATAGACATAATTCCTTTTCTCGAATTGACATGATTTGGATGTCAGAGGAGATGGCGCAAAAAACTTATAAAATACAAATTTTACCGAAAACTAACTCTGATCATAATCCCCTACTTTGGATATCTAAAGCAAAACCTAAACAGTTATTTTGGAGAATTAATGAAGATTTACTGGATCAAAAACAAATTAATGAAATTTTAAAAAAGGAAACGAAAAGTTTTTTTGAACTGAATTTGAATAAAGGCACGGATATACAAGTTGTATGGGATACATACAAAGCAGTAATGAGAGGTATGCTTATCTCTCTGAACTCCAAAGACAAAAAGCAAAAGATCCAGCAACAGAAAGACCTTCATGAAAAAATTCGACAAAAAGAAAAGGAATTAAAAAAAGACCAGGGAAGAAGAAGATTATTAAAGAGATCCACTTCCTGCAAGATCAGCTGAATGTTCTTTTAAATAGAGAATTATATTGGAATTTGAAGAAATTACAGCAAAAAGCATTTGAGGGTGCAAACAAACCAGGAAAGTTTTTAGCATGGCAATTGAAAAATAGAAAAGAAAGGAACTTTATATCTAAGATTGTTGAAGATGGAAAGGATGTGATGAGCCTGAATGGTATAAAAAGAGCTTTTTTTAAATACTACGCCAAATTATTCAAAAAGAAAGGAATTGATCAACAGAGAATCAAGAAATATTTGGAGACGATTGAAGTTCCAGAGCTGGGAAAACAAATTAAGGAATCATTAAATGGTTTAGTAACGAAAGAAGAAGTGACAATGGCGATAGAAGATGCAAAGTTGGGCAAAGCTCCAGGACCAGATGGCTTTACAGCAAAATTCTATAAGAAATTTAAAGAGGAGCTAACCCCTATTTTAGTACTTCTGTCGAATGAGATAAGGAAGACCAAACGGATCCCAGATTCATGGAAAGAAGCAAACATTTCATTGATACCTAAAGAAGGTTTGGATTTGACTCAAGTAAAGAATTATAGGCCAATATCGCTATTAAATAATGATCACAAATTATTTGCAAAAATACTTTCGGAGAGACTGAAAAAATATTTGAAAGATACAATAGCGGAAGAACAAGCTGGATTTTTACCAAATAGACAAATCAGAGACAATTTAAGAGTGGTGATAGATGCAATTGAATATTATGACAAGCATCCTGAAAAAGAAGTTGGATTCCTCTTCCTAGATGCGGAAAAAGCTTTTGACAACTTAAATTGGGAGTTTATGCTACAAGTTATTGAAAAAATGGATATTGGACAGTCCTTTTTAAACATGATTGTGGCAATATATTCAGAACAAAAAGCGGCTTTGAATATAAACAAAGAAAAGACGGACTTCTTCCAAGTCCAAAAGGGAACACGTCAAGGCTGCCCATTATCCCCGCTGTTGTTTATTTGGATATTGGAAATATTATTGACAGCGATAAGGAAAGATAACAGTATTGAAGGACTTACAGTGAAAGGTTTTGCCTATAAATACAGGGCATTTGCAGATGACGTAATGTTTATGATTCAAGACCCAATCGAGAAAATACCACAACTGATGGAAAAAATTGAAGAGTTTGGGTCAGTTGCGGGATTTTATGTTAATAAAAGTAAAACCAAAGTGATGTGCAAAAATATGACAAAACAAAGACAAACAGAATTGCAAGAGAAAATTCAATGTGAAGTAGTCACAAAGACTAAATATCTTGGAATTGAATTAACCATGAAAAATATTGACTTGTTTAAAAACAATTATGAAAAGGTGTGGCACAGAATTCAGCAAGATATGAAGAAATGGGACACTTTGAATTTATCACTGATGGGAAGAATCGCAACTGTAAAAATGAATATTTTACCGCGTTTGATGTTTCTATTTCAGACTATTCCAATACTAAAACAAAGGAAGGTACTGGATATGTGGCAGAAAGAATTATCTAAATTCGTATGGGCAGGAAGAAAGCCAAGGATTAAAATGAAAATTTTATGTGACGCAAGAGAGAGAGGAGGCTTACAACTACCAAATTTAAGACTGTATTATGATGCCGTCTGTTTAACATGGTTGGAACAGTGGATTAATTTGGAGAATAAGAAGTTATTGGCCCTGGAAGGACATGATAACAAATTCGGATGGCATGCATATTTATGGTATGGAAAAGTAAAAATGGATAAATTTTTTAAACACCACTTTGTAAGACAATCACTGTTCGAGACATGGATGAGATATAGAAAATTCTTCTCAGAAGAAAGACCACTTTGGATTGTACCAGCTGAAGTGATTAATCCATATTCAAGAAATCAAGGGCTAGATTGGCTACCTTATAAAAATCTCTTAAAATCTGAAGGGAAAAATTTTGTGTTAAAAGATAGATTTGATGTTGAATTTGAATATGATTGGTTGAAGTATAGACAGATTTATGATTTATTTAAGACCGATAAAAGAGAATATGGTTTTAGAGAAAAGAATATTGAAATTGAAACAGTATGGCTTGAGAAAGATAAAAAAATGATTTCTAAACTGTACAAAGTGCTATTGAAATGGTATACTGAGGATGAAGTTGTAAAAGAGCAAATGATAAAATGGGCAGTAAATGTTAATAATGAGATATTAATGACATCTTGGGAATACTTGTGGAAAAAGTCAATGAAAATTTCAACTTGTGTAAATGTTAAAGAGAATTGTTATAAAATGATATACAGATGGTACATGACGCCTAAAAAAATTGCTATTATAAATGAAAGTATGTCTAACAAATGTTGGAAATGTAAGAAACATGAAGGGTCTTTTTACCATATGTGGTGGACATGTGATAAAGCAGTAAAGTATTGGATAGAGATCCACAATGAGATACAAAAAATTCTGAATTGTACTTTTAAGAAAGACCCACAAATGTTATTGTTAGGTCTTAAAATGGAAGAAATAAATGTAGCCAAGAGAACACTACTATGGTACTTGACTACAGCAGCAAGACTGACTTTTGCTCAATGTTGGAAACAAGATAAAATACCTGAAACATGGGAATGGATTAAAAAGACGTTGTTTTTGGCGGAAATGGACAAGTTAACAAGAAAGTTAAACAACGAAGAAGATGAAACCTTTTTTGAAGATTGGAAAGACTTTCAAAAATATTTGCTGAAAAATTGGGACATTAAAAGTGGTTTGATTTGTTTTGACAGTTATTAAGAAGAAATGGAAAGAGAATGAGACTTTTGTATTGTTACCGTTAGTAAGAGAAAATAAGTTTAGAAGTAACTGTAATGGAATTAGCGAGATTTTAATGGGGTTGGAGCAGTGCGGGAAGCCTGATGTGGGGGGGAGAAAGGGGAAAAAAAGAAAAATGGATATGTATTGGTATGTTTAAAGTGTATAAACTTGTGATATATCCAATAATAAATTGTATTTACAAAAAACATACATGGAATTTACAACCATGCAGTTGAAAAGTGGGTGCCCCTGTCATTGAAAGAAATTAGTGGTGTGTGCCCCTAGGAGGAAGAGAAGACAGTGGCCCAACCACTGGAGATCTCTGACTATCATCATTGGGTGAGAAAAAAGGTCAGCTCAGAGTTTGTTTCTCGAGCCGCTTGGCTCGAGAATAAGTTCCTTTCCTGATGTCATGAAAGAATTTACATGTTTACTTGTGCATGCTGAGCTGCAGGCCAGAAGGTCTGTAGTTTGGAAGTTCGAGACCCAAGTGCCTCACGACAGAGTGAGCTCCCGTCTCTGGCCCCAGCTCCTGCCAAACTAGCAGTTCGAAAGCAAGACATTGCAAGTAGATAAATAGTACTGCTTCAGTGGGAAGGTAATACTGTTCCATGCACCTTGATGTTTAGTCATGCCAGCCACATGACCACAGAGAAGTCTTTGGACAGTGCTGGCTCTTCGGCTTGGAAATGGAGATGAGCAACGCTCCCTAGAGTCAGATTTGACTAGCTTTCGAGCAAAGGAAATCTTGATCTTTAACTTTCGTGCATGGCTACTTTCTAGTTAGTTTGCTCAGGGCCAATAGAAAAGTCTGCACGTCTTTGGCGCCAGAGTGCAGATGACAATATGCATAATGAGTTAGTATTGGGATTGCCTACTGGCTGATCGATAGATCTGAGGATGTCCCAGGAGTGGTGGCTTAGGAAACTTTTACTGCCTTTGTTCTAACGTCTTCCGTGGGGCACAGACACGATATTTAGCATTTACAGAAAAAACATGTAGATTAAAGCAAGGTAGACGGGATGTTTGTTGTTGTGAACTCCCAGTTCCCTTTTCCCATACGTGATTAGTCAAATTTGCTTTTTAAAGCCAATACACACGTGTGCTGCATTTTTCTTTTGCTCTGCTATACCCAACAGAGAGGCACAATCTCAAGGGGCCCCAAAGATTTATCATAATCATTCAGACTTTGAGGCTCATTCATGCCTCCTGTTTCTTTCTTTCTAGCAAGCCTGTCGCATGGAGCACCAACATCACAACTGGGCTCCTCAGTAAGAGTACAGAGAGGTGCAATAGACTTCCTTCCCCCCCACAGTTCTGAAAGAAGATTTCTGATGACTTTGCTACTGGATGGCACATCACTTTCGAAGCTATTAAGGTACAGTGACGGGAACAATTGCAGGCAGCAAAGGCAACAGAGGTGGGACCTTGCATGGCTGACAGAGTCCAGGGGGGGAAAGCATGATTTGTGATAAAACCATGGCTAGAAAAGAGAAAATTCCAGTTTTAATTCAAAGACACCTGGCTATCTTTAAGTATGGACACTGTCATATCATTTTCCATGCTACTGGGAAACTGAAGTCTCTCTGGAAGATGTGTGGAGGTGCCTGCCTGCCCCCAAGGAAGGTCTCTCTTTCAGTGCCCTGAACAACTAGAAGGCCAGACCTTCCCCTCACAGAACCCTTCCTGATCACTCACAGGTCTGTGGGGGGGAAATTTAAATGTGCTTGGGCAGAAAGATCAGTTTCCCCTCTCTCCCTCTCCTTTCCCTCCAACACCAGTTTCAGAGAATCCCAGTCTATCTAAACTAGGATTTGTATTCTTTTGCATGGAATAGAAACTTTTTGAAACTCTGGCTGCTGCTGACTATTTCTCTGTCTTCATCCCACGCTTTTTTGGTTCTGGTGGGAGAGTCCTACTCTATGTGCTCATTTTATACCCAGGGTTGCTCTAGCCGCGGACTGCATGAAACAACCCAGCCATTTCATGGTAAATTCTGCACACAATTAGTTTCTTCTAAGGTGTTCTAGAAAACTATGACAATTGAAATAATAAGGACAGAATCTACTTTTAGGATCCTCCAGTTTTGATGGCATTATTTATGTCTTTTGTAAACCTCTCACCTCATTCTTACTGGCAAGTAGAAGATATATAGCAGTGCTAGCAATTTAGAACCTCTCTATAAGAGACTGGTTTAGCTGAGACAGATGGCGCTGCATAGGAGCGAGTTGTTTCCTCCAACGTAGAATTTGGCTGGGTTGGTACATGTTAAATCTATCTTGTTAGTGCCTGCCGATCAATACAAGGCATTTGGTTGTTTTCTTGTACTAATGGATATGGGGAGGGTCTGTGGCTCATGGTCGAGCATCTGCTTGGCATGCAGAAGGTCCCAGGTTCAGTCCCCGGCATCTCAAGCTGAAGGGATCAGGTGGTAGGTGATGTGAAAGTCTTCTGCATAAGACCCTGGAGAGACTCTGCCAGTCAAGGCAGGCAATAACAGCCTGGATGACTGATGGTCTAATTCAATATACGGCAGCTTCATGCATGTGTTTCTCCCTCTGCCCCATTCAGCTACATTTGCAGTGGAAATCATTAAATCCTTTCAAATCTCTGGAAACTCCAATGGAGGACCTTCAGGTTTGCCAGAACTGATGTCAATTTTTGAACAGATTACACTAAAAATAAATAACCATTGACTTATTTTGACTAGTGAGGTTTAGAGCAGAGGTCTTGTGACCATCCCCTAGTAGTCACATCACTCCTACCCTATGCAGAAGATTACTCAAAGTGTACATTTTGCAATTAATTTTTATATTTCATAATCTATGGGTACCCAGAAGAAAAATGCCTTCTGATGATTAAGGGGATATGATCTGAAAGTGGATGGGGAAGAGGTGGGTTGAAATCCGCTCTCTCCCTAATTGGATTCCATGTCTCTTTAGCATTTGTCTTTCTACAGAGGCCAAGAGCCAGATAACTACAGTTTATTTTATGCAATGCTAATTCTATCATCTAATTCCAGATGGAGTTCACCAATGGGACAGTTCAGGAATTCATTTTGCTGGGCTTCCAGGTTGGGCAGCTGCAACGACTCCTGATCCTCATCTTTTTCACTCTTCTTTACATGCTTGCCATAGCTGAGAACATCACCATCATCACACTGGTGGTTCTAGATGCCCACTTGTCCCGGCTTCCCATGTACATCCTGCTGAGCAACTTCTCCTGGCTGGAGATCTGTTATGTGAGCACCACTATTCCCTGGATGCTCTTAGACCTGGCATTGTCCAACAAGATCATCTCGTTCAGCTCCTGCTTCCTCCAGTTTTATGTCTTCTGCTCTCTCGGCAGCACTGAATGCTTCTTCCTCTCTTCTATGGCCTTGGACCGGTACTTGGCCATCTGCCACCCACTGCGATATCCACAGATCATGTCCCCAAGTTTTTGCTATGTCCTTGTCACTGCTTCTTGGGTCCTTGGCTTCCTGGCATCCATTGTCCCAGTGACACTGATCTCCAGGATGTCCTACTGTGGCCCCAATGTCATTGACCATTTTTTGTGTGATCCTGGGCCAATTCTGGCTTTGGCTTGCCCTCCAATACCAAAAGCACCCATTATTAGTCAGATTTTCATGGATATTGTGGTGATCCTAGGCAACATCGTGTTTACTGTGCTCTCCTACGGCTCTGTGATTGTCACCTTGATAAAAAACTCTAGCAAAGGCAATCGGGTCAAGTCCTTCTCCACCATATCATTCCACTTGTTGGTGGTCACACTTTACTATGGCCCTGCAGCAGGGATTTATATAAAGCCCAGAGAAGCTGACTCCAATGTCACTAAGATAGTCACACTCTGCTATACTGCCTTAACACCCTTTCTCAACCCCATGATTTACTGTCTGAGGAATGATCAGGTGAAGGAGGCACTGTTCAGGCTATGGAGAAGAAACACAGTGTTTTTGAAAAGTAAAATTGACAGTGCGAAAAGGAGGAAAGGAACAGGAAATAGGTAACAAAACATGCAACATTAGTGTCCGAGAAAAAGCTGATATGTTCAATGTGGGATAACAAAGGTATTGTTCTCCGTTCAGTGTTCCTGACTCCTTTGTGCTCTGGAAGACAACAACACACATTTCCACTAGAATACTATCCATGTGATTTTTAAGTAGATATTTTGTAATAGATTCAATACAATGAATTGTCCATTGTTTTTAAGGCACTCGCAACTGTATAATTGTTATGCATTCCAGCAAGTGCAATAAAAATAATTTTATGTAGAAATCATCATTATTTATCTATGTGATCAAACTGTAGGTAATGCTAAGTCATATATGTTAATGTATCACAGAGATGGCTTTACTGTCATTAACTTAATAGAGAATGGGTATTTTCTGAAAATCAGATAACTACTCTTCTGAGTTTGAAATGTGTACGCTTCTGTTCTCTCAACAATGCCATTGAGAACATAATGGCATTTGATTGTCTCTTCCCTTTCTTAACAGTTCTGCAGGGCCTACAAGATGGAGCTCTTTCACCAGGCCTTTAGTTGAGGCAGGGGGCCTCCACTTTGAAGTAGCCTCCCCTCCAGTGATGGCAGGTTTAAAAAACAAATCAAAACAAGAAAGGTGCTGTTGGAGATAGCTAGAGAATTCAGGTTGCACAGAGAGAGACCTGCTGGAATAAGGAGACCGATCCATTTTATAACAGTTAACACTGGCTGCCACTTTGTTTTTGAGTACAATTCAAGGTGCCGGTTTTAATGTTGATAGCTCTTTATGAGCGGGGAGTCTCATGCTTGAAAGACCACTTCTCAAGACCCACTCACCAGCTCCATTCAGCCCACAAATTATTTTTGTAAAATCCGTCTTATAATGTGATTTCTTTGTGTCCTCTTCAACCTCTGGCATCCTCATTTTGTGGAATGACCAACCTGATGGGGTACAAAATCTGCCCCCTCTGGTCATCTTCCACAAGATGTGCACAGCAATTTCATCTCAGAAAGTTATTTTCAACCTTGCTGGAAATGGGATTTCAAAGAGCATGAGATTCTGGGCTACTCTGGCAGGAACAAAGTTGTGGATTCTATGCGCTCTTTGTGAAACTGCGTCTATTTTAATATGATTTCTGTGTTCTTCTGGGTTTTTTAGTGATGTGCTGAGTGCTCCAAGTGTTTTGAAAAACAAGCTAAATGTATTTAAAATGTTTAAAAAGATATGTTTTCCTCATTGGGCAGCGACACGAGTGCAATGCCCCTGAACCTGGAGTCTTAAAATCTAAGCCACTGAAAAGTTCAGGACAATAATGACCATCTTGCCACCTCACACACCTTCAAAGAAACTCACTTTGTGTGTGTGTGAAATTACCTTCAAGCTGGTGACCCCACTGGGTTTTCAAAGGGAAGGGACGTTCAGAGGTGGTTTACCACTGCCTGCCTCTGCGTAGCAACCCTGGACGTCCTTAGTGGTCTCCCATCCATATACTAACCCGGGCCGACTCTGCTTAACTTCCCAGATCTGATGATGAAGAAGAAGAGTTTGGACTTATAGCCCGCCCTTCACTGCCCAAAGGCGTCTCAGAGCGGCTTACAAACTCCTTTCCCTTTCCTTCCCCACAACAGACACCCCCTGTGAGGTAGGTGGGGCTGAGAGAACTTCTGACAGAAACTGTCCTTGAGAGAACAGCTG
This sequence comes from Gekko gecko, assembly GCA_029375565.1. Taxonomy (NCBI): domain Eukaryota; kingdom Metazoa; phylum Chordata; class Lepidosauria; order Squamata; family Gekkonidae; genus Gekko; species Gekko gecko. The sequence continues at coordinate 45,089,620 of JAPDNY010000015.1, read as the reverse complement.
TGCCAGAGCTTGTGGCTGACCCAAGGTCACATCAGCAGGTGCAAGTGCAGGAGTGGGGAATCAAACCCGGTTCTCCCAGATAAGAGTCCGCGCACTGAACCACTACACCAAACTGGCTAAGACTGATGAGACTGGGCTAGCTGGGGCCCTCCGGACCAGGGCACCAGCGGACTCCCCCACAACCACAAAGGACTTCCTTGGTGGTCCCTCATCCAAATACTAACCAGGGCCAGTCCTGCTTAGCTCCCCAGATCTGACAAGATCTGGAGAGCCTGAACAATCCAGGTCATGGCAAGAACAACACAAAGTAAACAAAGAGATGAAAAGGGAATGGTCTCCACGCAGGCTCCATTGCATCAGATATTACATAATAAATAAAATAAAATAAAATAACATATCTATTTTTAACGTGTGGAGGGGTTTTTATGTCTACATGGGGGGAACCATCAACTTCATCGTTTTAATTTATTTATTCCTTTCAGAAAAAATCATGCTGCCTCTCCGGGAACCTGCCCAAGGAGCCTTACAAAATAAAAGTGATAAAAACAAAATACGAAACAATATTAATTAAAATCCAGCACTGGGGGGAGGGGACCCAACCTGGCGTAGAAAGATAGACCATTAATCCAATTTAGAGTTACTATATTTTGAAAAGCAAGAAAGAGGACATATTTCCCGACCGACTACTTCGAACAAGTGATCCCTGTGACAAATCTCATTTTAAATACCCCTCCTATTTGAGCTGTGGTAATTGCTACTGACTCGGAATATTCCTAACCTTCCAATCCAAAAAGGGGGGCATTTTCATCAGTTTTTCAAAAAAAGGCCAAAAGAGGACAGACATTCTCCCAAAAAAGAGGACATGTCCTCTAAAAAAAGGACAGACACACACATAAAAAAGAGGCCACCTAGTTCCAGTGAGGATATACAGTTTTGATACAGGCACATCACACTGTAATTTAATTTTTTAGGTTCCCTTTTACATCAAATCTCGTGTGTGAGACTATAAAAATGGGTATAGCTGGTCTGGCTTATGAGCACTCAGGTTTTAATTGGATCAGCTCTCATATGGGGAGGCCTGCCAAGGCATAATAGGGTTTCTGTCTCCATAATATGTAGATTTCCATAGAAATAAATCCCAGGCAGGAGGAGGAGAAGGATGACCATAATTATACTCATCATGAGGAAATGGTGTTCATACGAGAAGGAAGGCTTTTTTGGAGGGGTGCTGTGAGGGAGGGGTCTACTCAGAAGTAAGTCTGATTCAATCCAACTTAATTCCCAAGTGTCCCTAGGATGGCAGGTTACAGCACATAGCATAGGTCACGGTGTCCAGTCTTTACCGCTGAAGATTCGGCCACAAAGACTGAAAAGATGGAAGGATGGAGAATCTTCTAACATATGATTTGATCCAGGAATCAATTTAAACATTTGTCCCAAATATTTATAAAGATCAGGTGTCTGATTTCCTCTCTTTCCTTTGGTTAACTACCATCAGGGTTTGACTGAACTGATACCAGTAACTGGAAGGGGCCAGGTCTCATAAGACGGTGTCCTGCATGTGGACTGTAAACGTATGATGTACATTGAAACGGCAATGAAAGGCAGAGTCTACCTCCCGCGTGACCACAGCTGGTGGCAAAGGGCAGCAAAGTTGGCCGTCGGCTGGGGCCCACAGATTTCCCCTGGGCCCACTCGTAGAAGCAGAGGAGAATGATGGGAAGGGCTCCTTCCTCCCTCCCCAGTCACAGTTAGTACAGGAGATGCAGGAGCAGCTAACAACTCTACACTCCAGCATGAGACAGGCTGTAGCTGCTTCTGTGCTTCAAGGCTAAAAAAATTTTTGATGGGTAGTGTTGCTTCTGAGAGCCCAAGTAAACCTGAGGGCAAACTTGTGGCCACCACAGGTCTACCCTCACCATTTTACAGTGAATGTAAAATGCCACAAGGCCCTGAGGTCCCAATGGCTCATAGTGTGGAACTCTTGAAGAGTTCTGTGCCACAAGCCCACACCAGATCAGGGCCTTGTGGATTTTGTTATTATTTGGGGGGTGGTTGCATGGCCCAGTATGTCTGTACAATGTCTTCTACCCCTCAAAACATACATGGAATTTACAATTAAATGGTTGAAAAGTAGGTGCCCCGGTCTTGAAAGAAATCAGTGGGGTGTCCCCTTAGGAGGAGGAGAAGAAGACTGTGCCCAGCCATTGAGGATCTCTGACTGTCATCATTGGGTCAGAAAAGAGGTCAACTCAGGGTTTGTTTCTCGAGCCGCTCGGCATCCTTTTGGGATAGCTGAACAAGTTCCTCTCCTGATGTCGTGAAAGAATTTATATGTTTACTTGTGCATGGCTACTTTCTAGTTAGTTTGCTCAAGGCCAATACAAAAGTCTACACGTCTTTGGTGCCAGAGTGTAGATGACAATATGCATAATGAGTTAGTATTGGGATTGCCTGTTGGCTAATCGATAGATTTGAGGATGCCTCAGAGGTGAAGACTCAGGAAACTTTTACTGCCTTTGTTCTAATTTCTTCCTTGGGGCACAGACACTAGCATTTACAGAAAAAAGATGTAGATTAGCAAGAACTAGACAGGATGTTTGTTGTTTTGAACTCCTAGTTGTCTTTTCCCATAAGTAATTAGTAAAATTTACCTTTTTAAAGCTAATACACACGTGTGCTGCGTTTTCCTTTTGCTCTGCTACACTGTATACCCAACAGAGGGGCACAATCTCAAGGGCCCCCAAAGATCTATCATAAACATTCAGATGTTGACACTCATTCATGCCCCTCTTTCTTTCTAGCAAGCCTGTTGCATGGAGCACCAATGTCATGGCTGGGCTCCTTCGTAAAAGTACAGAGAGGTGCAATAGACTTCCGCCCCTCCCAGTTCTGAAAGAAGATTTCTGATGACTTTCTACTGGATGGCGCATCACTTTCAAAGCTATTGAGGTACAGTGATGGGAACAACTGCAGACAGCAAAGGCAACAGAAGTGGGACTTTGCATGGCTGACAGAGTCCAGGGGCAAAAAAGCATTTGTGCTTCTTGAAGGAAATTGCAATGATTTATGACAAAACCATGGCTAGAAAAGAGAGACTCTGACTAATGAAACTGAGGGGTTGTGGGGTAGTCCAGGATTCTCAGCTGCATCCGTAATTTTTACTTACTTCTTCAGGCAAAGTGCTTTCCTCCAGTTAGACTCTACAAATTCCAGTTTCATTCAAAGACACCCGGCCATCTTTAAGCACGGACACTGTCATATAATTTTCTATGCTACTGGGAAAATGAAGTCTCTCTGGAAAATGTGTGGAAGTCCCTGCTTGTTCCAAAGGAGGGTCTCTCTTTCAGTGCCCTGAACACCTGAAAGGCCAGACCTTCCCCTCACAGAACCCTTCCTGGTCACTCACAAGTCTGAAGGGGGAGAATTAAATGTGTTTGGGCCAAAAGATCAGTATCCCCTCTCTCCTTCTTCCTCTCCAACAAAATTATGGAAATAGAACTAATAAAGACACAATCTGCTTTTCAGATCCTAAGTGCTTTGGGAACCTCTCACCCCATTCTAACTGGAAAGCACAAGACATACAGCAGTGCTAGCAATACAGAACGTCTAAAGAGGCAGATGCTGATATAGGAGTGAACTGTTTCCTCAGACGCAGAATTTGGCTGGGTTTGTACATGTTAAATCAATCTTGTTGGTGTCTCCATATGAATACAAGGCATTTGGTTGTTTTGTTGTTCTAATGGATTTGGGGGAGGGGCTGTGGCTCAGTGGTAAGGCATCTGCTTGGAATGCAGAAGATTCCAGGTTCAATCCCCGGCTTCTCCAGGTCAAAGGATCAGGTGGTGGGTGATGTGAAAGACCTCTGCATAGGACCCTGGAGAGACTCTGCCAGTTTGAGCAGAGCAGCCAATAATGCTAGGGATGACCAAAGGTCTGATTCAATATAAAGCAGCTTCATGGGTGTGTTTATACGTGAGAGCGTTTCTCCCTCTGCCCCATTCAGCCACTGTTGCTGTGGAAGTAATTAAATCCTTTCAAATCTCTGCAATCTCCAATGGAGGACCTTCAGGCTCTCCAGAACTTCTGTGGTCAAAGACTGGGCAGATTACACTAAAATTAATAACCATTGACTTATTTTGACTAGTGTGGTTTGGAGCTGAGATCCTGTGACCAACTACTAGCAGTAGCATCACACCTACCCTATGCAGAAGATTACTCAAAGTGCATATTTTGCAATTACTTTTTATATTTCATAATTTATGGGTACCCAGAAGAAAAATGCCTTCTGATGAATAAGTGGATGTGCTCTGAAACTTGGATGGGGGGGTGACATCCCCTCTCTAATCTAACTGGATGACATGTCTCTTTAGCAGTTCTCATTCTATGGAGACCAATAGACAGACAACTACAGTCTATTTTATGCAATGCTAATTCTATCATCTAATTCCAGATGGAGTTCACCAATGGGACAGTTCAGGAATTCATTTTGCTGGGCTTCCAGGTTGGGCAGCTGCAACGACTCCTGCTCCTCGTCTTTTTCACTCTTCTTTATGCGCTCGCCATGGTTGAGAACATCACCATCATCACACTGGTTGTTTTAGATGCCCACTTGTCCCGGCTTCCCATGTACATCCTGCTGAGCAACTTCTCCTGGCTGGAAATCTGTTATGTGAACACCACAATGCCACGGATACTCTTAGACCTGGCATTGTCCAACAAGATCATTTCATTCAGCTCCTGCTTCCTCCAGTTTTATGTTTTCTGCTCTCTTGGCAGCACTGAATGCTTCTTCCTCTCTTCTATGGCCTTGGACCGGTACTTGGCCATCTGCCACCCACTGCGATATCCACAGATCATGTCCCCAAGTTTCTGCTATGTCCTCGTCACTGCTTGTTGGGTCCTTGGCTTCCTGGCATCCATTGTCCCAGTGACACTGATCTCCAGGATGTCCTACTGTGGCCCCAACATCATTGACCATTTTTTGTGTGATCCTGGGCCAATTCTGGCTTTGGCTTGCCCTCCACTACCAAAAGCACCCATCATTAGTCTGATTTTTATTGATGTTGTGGTGATCCTAGGCAACATCGTGTTTACTGTGCTGTCTTACGGCTCTGTGATTGTCACCTTGATGAAAAACTCTAGCAAAGGCAACCGGGCCAAGTCCTTCTCCACCATATCATTCCACTTGTTGGTGGTCACACTTTTCTATGGCCCTTTAGCAGGGATTTATATAAAGCCCAGAGAAGCTGACTCCAATGTCACTAAGATAGTCACACTCTGCTATACTGCCATAACACCGTTTCTCAACCCCCTGATTTACTGCCTGAGGAATGATCAGGTCAAGGAGGCACTGTTCAGGCTATGGAGAAGAAAGGCAGTGTTTTTGAAAAGTAAAATTGACAGTGTGAAAAAGAGGAAGCGAACAGGAAACATACAACAAAACATGCAATATTAGCTTCCAAAAAAGAGCTTATACGTTCAGTGTTGGATAACAAAGGTATTGTTCTCCATTCAGTGTTCCTGACTCCTTTGTGCACTGGAAGACAACAATGCACATTTCAACCAGAATACTATGCAGATGCTTTTTAAGTAGATATTTTGTAATAGATTCAATAAAATGAATTGTCCATTGTTTTATAAGGCACTTGCAACTGTATAACTGTTATGCATTCCAGCAAGTGCAATAAAAATAATCTTATGTGGAAATCATTATTATTTCTCTATGTGATCGAACTGTAGGTAAGGTGTTATGTACTCCGGAAAAGATGGCCATGGCAGTGCTAGCCAAGCCATGCGGTCAAGCAAACAGTCGACCTTCGGTCCAAAGGCAATAGCTCTCTCGGATCCTAGGGCACACCAATAGAGACGCCCAGGTCCGAGAGTAGACCTATAGGGAACATAGACTTGTAAATAGAACCTATCACTGGCAATGGGAGTGTGTGGGTGTGGTGTGGGGTTTGCATATAAGCCGGGCACGGACCGGCTAGTTTGGCTTCGTCTGAAATGTAATTCAATAAACTAGAGCCGATTCACCGTGTGGAGTCTCCGGCCTCGGTATATTTCATAATGCTAATTTATATATGTCAATATACCACAGAGATGGCTTTACTGTCATTAGCTCAATATGGAATGGTTATTTTCTGAAAATCAGATGACTACTAAATCATTAATATATGAATTGAATAAAGATGGTGCCAATATGCACCGTTGCTTAACTCCTTTCTCTGCCTTTATTACTTCTGTCAGATGATCTTGTGGGCTTGTTCTTACCTGGATTTCAGTATCTCATGAGACGGTGTCCTGCACGTGGACCATAAACATACGATGTACAATAAAACTGTGATGAAAGGCAGAGTCTACCTCCCATGTAACCACAGCCTGTGGCAAAGGGCAGTAAAGTCCGTCATCTGCTGGGGCGCAAAGATGTCCCCTAGCCCCACTAGTAGAAGCAGAGGAGAATGAGAGGAAGGGCTCCTTCCTCCTTCCCCCCCTCACAGTTTGGTGCAGGAGATGCAGGAGCAGCTAACAACTTTACACTCTGGCATGAGGCAGGCTGTAGCTGCTCCTGTGCTTCAAGGCTAAAAAAATTTTTGATGGGTAGTGATGCTTCTGAGAGCCCAACTAAACTTGAGGGCAAACTTGTGGCCACCACGACTTTGCCCTCATCATTTTACAGTGAATTTAAAATGCCTCAGTTCCCTGATGTGTCAATGGCTCATTGTGTGGAACTCTTGAAGAGTTCTGTGCCACAAGAACACACCAGATTGGGACCTTGTGGATTTTGTTATTGTTTGGGGGGTGGTTGCAAGGCCCAGTATGGCTGAACAATGTCTTCTACCCCTCAAAACATACATGGAATTTACAATCACACGGTTGAAAAGTGGGTGCCCCTGTCTTGAAAGAGGGGGAGAAGACAGTGCCCACCCATTGATGGTCTCTGACCGTCATCATTGGGTCAGAAGAGAGGTCAACTCAGGGTTCGTTTCTCAAGCTGCTTGGCATCCTGTTGTGATATATGAGCAAGTTGCTTTCCTGATGTCATGAAAGAATTTACACTTTTATTTGTGTGTTCTACTTTCTAGTTAGTTTGCTCAGGGCCAATACTAAAGTCTGCACGTCTTTGGTGCCAGAGTGTAGATGACAATATGCATAATGAGTTAGAATTGGGATTGTCTATTGGCTAATCGATAGATTTCAGGATGTCTCAGAGGTGGAGACTCAGGAACCTTCTACTGCCTTTGTTCTAATTTCTTCCCTGGGGCACAGACATGGGGTTTAGCATTTACAGGGAAAAAAACATGTAGATTAGAAAGAGTTAGACAGGATGTTTGTTGTTTTCAACTCCCAGTTCCCTTTTCCCATAAGTAATTAGTAAAATTTTCTTTTTAAAACCTAATACACACGTGTGCTGTGTTTTTCTTGTGCTCTGCTACACTGTGTACCCAACAGAGGGGCACAATCTCAAGGGGCCCCAAAGATTTTTCATAAACATTCAGATATTGACGCTCATTCATGCCCTCTCTTTATTTCTAGTAAGCCTGTTGCATGGAGCACCAACGTCATGGCTGGGCTCCTCCGTAAAAGTACAGGAAGGTGCAATAGACTTCCTCCCCCCCAGTTCTGAAAGAAGCTTTCTGATGACTTTTCTACTGGATGGAGCCTTGTTTTCAAAGCTATCGAGGTAGAGTAATGGGAAAGATTGCAGACAGCAAAAGCAACAGAAGTAGGACCTTGCATGGCTGACAGAGTCCAGGGAAAAAAGCATTTGTGCTTCTTAAAGGAAATTATAATGATTTATGACAAAACTGTGGCTAGAAAATACAGATTTTGACTAATGAAACTGAGGGGTCGTGGGGTAGTCCAGGATTCTCAGCTGCACCCAAATTTTTACTTACTTGATCAAGTCACCCTGAATCTTTAAGACACCCTGCCACCTTTAACTATGGACACCGTCATATTGTTTTCTATGCTACTGGGAAAATGAAGTCTCTCTGGAAAATGTGTGGAGGTCCCTGCTTGCCCCCAAGGAGGGTTTCTCATTCAGTGCCCTGAACAACTGAAAGGCCAGACATTCCCCTCACAGAACTCTTCCTGATCACTCACAGGTCTGTGAAAGAAACATTTAAATGTCTTTTGGCTAATAGATTGGATTCCCCTCCCTCCCTTGCTTTCCCCTCCAACACCAGTTTCAGAGCATCCCAGTCTATCTAAACTAGTATTTGTATACTTTCACATGGAGCAGAAGCTTTTCAAACTCTGGCTGCTGCTGACAATTCCTCTGTCTTCATCTCATGTTTTTTTGGTTCTGGTGGGAGAGGCCTACTCTGTGTGTTCATTTTATACCTGGTGTTACACTAGCCACAAGTTGCTTGAAACAAACCAGCTGTTTCATGGTGAATTCTGTACAGCTAGTTCCTTCTACCATGTTCTAGAAAATTATGGAAATATAAATAACAAAGACACAATCTGCTTTTCAGATCCTATGTACTTTGCAAACCTCTCACCTCATTCTAACCAGCAAGTACAAGATATATAGCAATGCTGGCAATACAGAACATCTAAAGATGCAGATGCTGATATAGGAATGAATTGCCTCCTCAAACGTAGAATTTGGATGGGTGTGTACATGTTAAATTTATCTTGTGGGTGTCTGCATATTAATACAAGGCTGCATATTAATACAAGTTTGTTTTGTTGTTCTAATGGATTTGTGGGAGGCACTGTAGCTCACTGGAGCATCTGCTTGGCATGCAGAAGGTGCCAGGTTCAATCCCTGGCATCTCCAGCTGAAAGGATCAGGTGGTAGGTGATGTGAAAGACCTCTGCATAGGACCCTGGAGAGACTCTGCCAGTCTGAGCAGGCAATACTGCCGTGATGATAGATGGTCTGATTTAATATAAGGCAGCTTCATGTGTGTGTTCATGTGTGAGAACCTTTCTCCCTCTGCCCCATTCAGGCAGCCTTTCCACTGTTGCTGTGGAAGTCATTAAATCCTTTCAAATCTCTGCAACCTCCAATGGAGAACCTTCAGGCTTGCCAGAACTGCTGTTGTCACTTACTGGGCAGATTACACTAAAAATAAATAACCTTTGAATTATTTTGACCAGTGAGGTTTGGAGCTGAGATCTTGTGACCATCTCCTAGCAGTAGCATCACTCCTACCCTATGCAGAAGATTACTCAAAGCGCACATTTTGCAATTACTTTTTATATTTCAACATTTATACATACCCAGAGGAACAATACCTTCTGATGAAATGTGGAGGGGGGGTTGATATCCCCTCTCTTCCCTAACTGGATTCCTTGTCTCTTTAGCATTTATCTTTCTTTGGAGACCAGTAGCCAGACAACTACAGCCTATTTTATGCAATGCTAATTCTGTCATCAAATTCCAGATGGAGTTCACCAACGGGACGGTTCAGGAATTCATTTTGCTGGGCTTCGAGGTTGGGCAGCTGCGACGACTCCTACTCCTCATCTTTTTCACTCTTCTTTACATACTTGCCATGGCTGAGAACATCACCATCATCACACTGGTGGTTCTAGACACCTACTTGTCCCGGCTTCCCATGTACATCCTGCTGAGCAACTTCTCCTGGCTAGAGATCTGTTACGTGAACACCACTATTCCCCGGATGCTCTTAGACCTGGCATTGTCCAACAAGATCATCTCGTTCAGTTCCTGCTTCCTCCAGTTTTACATCTTCTTCTCTCTTGGCAGCACTGAATGCTTCTTCCTCTCTTCTATGGCCTTGGATCGGTATTTGGCCATCTGCCACCCACTGCGATATCCACAGATCATGTCCCCAAGTTTTTGCTATGTCCTCGTCACTGTTTGTTGGGTCCTTGGCTTCCTGGCATCCATTGTCCCAGTGACACTGATCTCCAGGATGTCTTACTGTGGCCCCAACATCATTGACCATTTTTTGTGTGATCCTGGGCCAATCCTGGCTTTGGCTTGCCCTCCTCTACCAAAAGCACCCATCATTAGTCTGATTTTTGTTAACGTTCTGGTGATCCTAGGCAACATTGTGTTTACTGTGCTGTCCTACGGCTCTGTGATTGTCACCTTGATGAAGAACTCTAGCAAAGGCAATCGGGTCAAGTCCTTCTCCACCATATCATTCCACTTGTTGGTGGTCACACTTTACTATGGCCCTTTAGCAGGGATTTATATAAAGCCCAGAGAAGCTGACTCCAATGTCACTAAGATAGTCACACTCTGCTACACTGCCATAACACCCTTTCTCAACCCCCTGATATACTGCCTGAGGAACGATCAGGTGAAGGAGGCACTGTGCAGGCTATGGAGAAGAAAGGCAGTGTTTTTGAAAAGTAAAATTGACAGTGCATTAAAGAGGAAAGGAACAAGAAATATATAACAAAACATGCAACATTAATGTCAGAGAAAAAGCTGATATGTTCAATGTTGGATAACAAAGGTATTGTTCTCCGTTCAGTGTTCCTGATTCCTTTGTGCACTAGAAGACAACAACGCCCATTTCCACTAGAATACCATCCAGATGCTTTTTAAGTAGATATTTTGTAATAGATTCAATAAAATGGATTGTCCATTGTTTTATAAGGCACTCGCAACTGTATAATTGTTTTGCATTCCAGCAAGTGCAATAAAAATAATTTTATGTGGAAATTGTTATTATTTCTCTATGTGATCAAACTGTAGGTTATGCGAAGTCATATATGTCAATGTATCACAGAGATGGCTTTACTGTCATTAGCTTAATACAGAATGATTATTTTCTGAAAATCAGATAACTACTCTTCTGAGTTTGAAACGTGTATTCTCCCATTCTCCCAACAATGCCATTGAGAACATAATGGCATTTGATTGTCTCTTCCCTTTCTTGACAGTTCTGCAGGGCCTACAAGATGGAGGTCTTTCACTGGGCCTTTAGTTGCGGCAGTGGGCCTCCACTTTGATGTGGCCTCCCCTCCAGTGACGGCAGGTTGAAAAGACAAATCAAAACAAGAAAGTTCCTGTGGGAGATAGCTGGAGACTTCAGGCTGCACAGAGAGAGACCTGCTGGAATAAGGAGACAGTCCCATTTTATTACAGTTAACACTGGCTGCCATTTTTATTCCTGAGTACAATGTTGATAGCTCTTCATGACCGGAAAGTCTCATGCTTGAAAGATGACTTCTCAAGACCCATTCACCAGCTCCATTCAGTCCACAAATTATTTTTGTAAAATCCATCTTATAATGTGATTTGCTTGTGTCCTCTTCAATCTATGGCATTCTCACTTTGTGGAATGACCAACCTGATGGGGTATAAAAACTGTCCCCTGGGTTTTGGTTTTGGCAACTTGCCCAACGGTCACATTCCATTGAGCTCTCATGGGTGCGTTCCGTACTGGACCGGTAAGAAGGATGACCAAACATATTCAGTCACCCTAGGTCCTCTGTAGGAGGATTCTAGCCTGGGACATGAAGTGAACCGCTCCTAAAGCCCCGGCTGAAGGATTGAGGCTCCCTTTGTCCCGACAGGTTCTACTGTACCGGGACCAACTAATGGCGTCTAGAGGCACACACTGATTCCAGAGCGAGCAAAGGATCTACTGAAGCGAAAGAATGTACCCTATGCTACAGCAATTAAGTGATTCAAAATGTGAGTGACGAAATTCCCATTGAGAAGTGTTGGTGGGAACGGAGCTAAAAGCAATTGCAAGCCTTAAACCAGAAGAAGGGGGGGACCCTTCCAGAGGGGGAGTAACTCTAGCCCAGCATAAACTAAGCAATATTTGATTATATAATTGGTAACAGCAAGGTTGATGCGGAAAGTGGTTTCAAGCAAAAGCATCCATTTAATCCCAAACTAAGCATAAAAAGATTCCAGCATGCTAGAGAAAAATCCCAGTCACTTAAAGAACTTTTACCTTAAATATAAACAATGTTACGGAGAGGGGGAGGAATGGTGTCCAAAACGAAACTTACTGCAGGAGTTTCCAACACGTCATTGCCTTCGCACAGGCCAGAAATGACTATAGATACAGCGAATTTGATCTCTGAAGCACTATGCCCTCTGCTGGATCAAATGGAAAATCTCAGCAAAAATTTTACAACCCTCCAAAAAGAACTTAAGGAAGTCAAGTCAGCTACTGAGAAGACAGCTAAAAAGCTTCAAAAAGTGGATTATAATACTAAATCTTTGAACCAAAGAGTGGAATCAATGGGAAAAGAAAGAAATGCGGAAAAGCAACAATTAATACAACTTCAAATGGAAAAATTTGCTTACATCCTAAGATTCCAAGGAGTCTCTGAGAATAAAGATGAAAACCTCAGGCTGATCTTGACTGAAGCACTGGCACCCCTGATGAATTCTGAACTGGAAATACTTGATTCAGACATTGGTATGGGTTATCCAGAATTTATTAAGAAAGATAATCTCCCAGGGAAAATATTTGTGAAATTCTTAAGAAGATCAACAAGGGACTTGACTTTGAAAGCAACTAATGGGTCACCCTTAAAAATCCAAGGATCAGAAATAAACACTTTGAAAGATACTCTATTTGAAATCAGGAAAAAGAGAAAACAATATAAAGACATTACGCTATTCTTACAAGGAAAAGCTATCCAATATCGTTGGAATATGCCCGAAGGATTGTCTTTTAATTATAAAGGCAAAAAAGAAAAGATTGACTCTTTGGACAAAGCCAGAACCTTTTTGGAATTACAACAGATGCCAGCAAAGCCAATATCAGAACCAGGGGACCACAATGCTACAGATAAAAGCGAAGAAGAAGCAAGTAGCCGCAGCTCCAGCTCTACATCTCCTTCATTAGGAGACTTTATGGACTCGGAATTGGAATTGGGGCGGCTGCCCTCAAATCATGTAAGGGCAAAATATCCCCTAATAATAATAAGAAGAGACAGAACTAAAAGAAGAAGTCTAAGTGAAGTTCTGAGACCTATCTAGCAAAATGTCTTGAGATAACTTAATAATTTGCTTTTGAATTTTGTGTTAGTGATATCTGATGATATGCTTGGTAACAGTAATTAGTAGGGAACGCTGAAACTTACTGTATACTCTTATAAGATCCTTGCCTACTCTGTAGTATGTTTAGTCTGTAGTTAGTAGAATAGGCTGCTCTGTGCAGCACGTAGTTGTATAGATGTAGTGAAAAGCAATAAAAAAAATTACCAAAAAAAAAAACCCTGTCTCCTTCGGTCATCTTCCACAAGATGTGCGCAGCAATTTCATCTCAAAAAGTTATTTCCAACCTTGTTGGAAATAGGATTTCAAAGAGCATAATATTCTGGGCTACTTTGGCAGGAACAAAGTTGTGAATTCTATGCGCTCTTTGTGAAACTGTGTCTATTTTAATATGATTTCTGTGTTCTTCTGGGGTTTTTTAGTGATCTCCAGAGTGCTCCAAGTGTTTTGAAAAACAAGCTAAATGTATTTTAAATGTTTTAAAAGATATGTTTTCCTCGTTGGACAGCGACACAAGTACAATGCCCCTGAACCTGGAGTCTTAAAATCTTAGCCACTGCAAAGTTCAGGACAATCATGACCATCTTGCCACCTCACACACCTTCAAAGAAATTCCGCTCTCACTTTGTGTGTGTGTGAAATTACCTTCAAGCTGGTGACCCCACAGGGTTTTCAAAGGGAAGGGACGTTCGGAGGTGGTTTGCCACTGCCTGCCTCTGCATAGCAACCCTGCACTTCCTTAGTGGTCTCCCATCCATATACTAATCAGGGCTGACTCCGCTCAACTTCCCAGATCTAATGAGATTGGGCTAGCCAGGGGCATCCAGACCAGGGCACCACTGGACTCCCCCAGAACCACACAGGACTTCCTTGGTGGTCCCTCATCCAAATACTAACCAGGGCCTGTCCTGCTTAGCTCCCCAGATCTGAGAAGGTCTGGAGAGCCTGGACAATCCACGTCACGGCAAGAACAACACAAAGTAAACAAAGAGATGAAAAGGGAACAGTCTCCACCCAGGCTCCATTGCATCAGGTATTACATAATAAAATAAAATAACATATCTATTTTTAATGTGTGGAGGGGTTTTAATTTCTACGTGGGGGGAACCATCAACTTCATCATTTTTATTTATTTATTCCTTTCAGAAAAAAAATCATGCTGCCTCTCCGGGAACCTGCCCAAGGAACCTTACAAAATAAAAGTGATAAAAACAAAATATGAAACAATTGTAATTAAAATCCAGCACTGGGGGGAGGGGACCCAACCTGGCGTAGAAAGATAGACCATTAATCCAATTTAGAGTTACCATATTTTGAAAAGCAAGAAAGAGGACATATTTCCCGACCAAATACTTTGAACAAGTGATCCCTGTGACAAATCTCATTTTAAAAACCCCTCCTATTTAAGCTGTGATAATTGCTACTGACTCGGAATATTCCTAACCTTCCAATCCAAAAAGGGGGGCATTTTCATCAGTTTTTCAAAAAGAGCCCTAAAGAGGACAGACACCAAAAACAAAGAGGACATGTCCTCAAAAAGAGGACAGACGCACACATAAAAAAGAGGCCACTTAGTTCCAGTGAGAATACACAGTTTTGATACAGGCACATCACATTGTAATTTAATTTTTAGGTTCCCTTTTATGTCAAATCTCATGTGTGAGACTATAAAAATGGGTATAGCTGGTCTGGCTTATGAGCACTCAGGTTTTAATTGGATCAGCTCTCATATGGGGAGGCCTGCCAAGGCATAATAGGGTTTCTGTCTCCATAATATGTAGATTTCCATAGAAATAAATCCCAGGCAGGAGGAGGAGAAGGATGACCATGATTATACACATCATGAGGAAATGGGGTTCATATGAGAAGGGAGGCTTTGGGAGATGCTGTGAGGGAGGGGTCTACTCAGAAGTAAGTCTGATTTTATTCAGTCCAACAACCCCCAAGTGTCCCTAGGATGGCAGTTTACAGCACATAGCATAGCTCATGGTGTCCAGTCCTTACTGCTGAAGATTCGGCCACAAAGACTGAAAAGACAGAAGGATGGAGAATCTTCTAACATATGATTTGATCCAGGAATCAATTTAAAAATTTGTCCCAAATATTTATAAAGATCTGGAGTCCAATTACCTCTTTAGCTTCGTTAACTACCATCAGGATTTCACTGAACTGATACCAGCAACTGGAAAGGGGCAGGTCTCATTAGATGGTGCCCTACACATGGACCATAAATATACAATGTACAATGAAACTGCAATGAAAGGCAGAGTCTACCTCCCATGTGACCACAGCCGGTGTCAAAGGGCAGCAAAGTCGGTTGTCTGCTGGGGCCCACTTGTAGAAGCAGAGGAGAATGGGAGGAAGGGCTCTGACTCCCTTCTCCTTCCCCCCTCACAGTCTGGGGCAGGGGATGCAGGAGAAGCTAGCGACTCTCCTCTCTGGCACCAGGAAGGCTCCAATTGTTCCTGTGCTCCAGGGCTGCATGTTTTTTGATGGGGAGTGTTGCTTCTGAGAGCCCAACTAAACCTGAGGGCAGACTTGTGACCACCATGGATCTGCCCTCACCATTTTACAGTGAATTTAAAATGTCACAAGGCCCTGATGTGCCAATGGCTCATTTTGTGGAACTCTTGAAGAGTTCTGTGTCGCAAGAACACACCAGATCAGGGCCTTGTGGATTTTGTTATTTTGGGGGAGGGTTGCATGGCACAATATGGCTGTACTACATCTTCTACCCTTCAAAACATACATGGAATCTACAATCACATGCTTGAAAAGTGGGTGCCCCTGTCTTGAAAGAAAGCAGTGGTATTTCCCCTTGGGAGGAGGAGGAGGAGGAGGAGGAGACAGTGCCCACCCATTGGTGATCTCTGACTATCATCACTGGGTGAGAAAAAAAGGTCAGTTCTCGAGCCGCTTGGCATCCTGTTGGGATATATGAGCAAGTTGCTTTCCTGATGTCATGAAAGAATTTACATGTTTACTTGTGCATGCCTACTTTCTAGTTAGTTTTCTTAGGGCCAATACAAAAGTCTGCACATCTTTGGTGTCAGAGTGTAGATGACAATATGCATAATGAGTCAGTGTTGGGATTGCCTATTGGCTAATCGATAGATTTCAGGATGTCTCAGGGGTGGAGACTCAGGAAACGTCTACTGCCTTTGTTCTAATTTCTTCCCTGGGGCACAGACATGGGGTTTAGCATTTACAGAAAAAAAACATGTAGATTAGAAAGAGCTAGACAGGATGTTTGTTGTTCTAAACTCCCGTTTCCCTTTTCCCATAAGTAATTAGTAAAATTTACTTTTTTAAAGCTAATACACACGTGTGCGGTGTTTTTCTTTTGCTCTGCTACACTGTATACCCAAAAGAGGGACACAATCTCAAGGGCCCCCAAAGATTTATTGAAAGCATTCAGACTTCGAGGCTCATTCATGCCCCCTCTTTCTCTCTAGCAAGCCTGTCGCATGGAGCACCAACGTCATGGCTGGGCTCCTCCGTAAAAGTACAGGAAGGTGCAATAGACTTCCTCCCCCCCAGTTCTGAAAGAAGCTTTCTGATTACTTTTCTACTGGATGGAGCCTTGTTTTCAAAGCTATTGAGGTAGAGTAATGGGAAAGATTACAGACAGCAAAGGCAACAGAACCTTGCATGGCTGACAGAGTCCAGGGGAAAAAGCATTTGTGCTTCTTAAAGGAAATTATAATGATTTATGACAAAACTGTGGCTAGAAAAGACAGATTCTGACCAATGAAACTGAGGGGTCATGAGGTAGTCCAGGATTCTCAGCTGCATCTGTAATTTTTACCTACTTGTTCAGGGAAAGTGCTTTCCTCCAATCAGACTCTGCAAATTCCAGTTTCATTCAAAGACACCCTGCCATCTTTACCTATGGACACTGTCATATCGTTTTCTATGCTACAGGAAAATGAAGTCTCTCTGGAAAATGTGTGGAGGTCCCTGCCTGCCTCCAAGGAGGGCTTTTCATTCAGTGCCCGAAACAACTGAAAGGCCAGACCTTCCCCTCACAGAACCCTTCTGGATCATTCACAGGTCTCTGTGGGGAAAAAATTCAATAAGTCTTTTGGCCAATAGATTGGATTCCTCTTCCTCCCTTGCTTTCCCCTCCAGCACCAGTTTCAGAGCATCCCAGACTGTTTAAACTAGTATTTGTATGCCTTCACATGGAACAGAAACTTTTGAAACTCTGGCTGCCACTGACAATTTCTCTGTCTTCATCTCAGGCTTTTTTGGTTCTGGTGGGAGAGTCCTATTAATGTGTATTCATTTTATACCTGGAGTTACTCTAACCGCAAGTTGCTTGAAACAAACCAGCCGTTTCATGGTGAATTCTGTACAGCTAGTTTCTTCTAACGTGTTCTAGAAAATTATGGAAATAGAAATAATAAAGACACAATCTGTTTTTCAGATCCTATGTACTTTGTAAACCTCTCACCTCATTCTGACTGGATAGTACAAGACATACAGCAGTGCTAGCAATACAGAATGTCTAAAGATGCAGATATAGGAGTGAATTGTCTCCTCAGAGGTAGAATTTGGCTGGGCTTCTACATGTTAAATCTATCTTGTTGGTGTCTGCATATTAATGTAAGGCATTTGGTTGTTTTGTTGTTCTAATGGATTTGGGGGAGGGGCTGTAGCTCACTGGTAGAGCATCTGCTTGGCATGCAGAAGGTTCCAGGTTCAATCCCCGGCATCTCCACCTCAAAGGATCAGGTGGTAGGTGATGTGAAAGACCTCTGCACAGGACCCTGCAGAGCCTCTGCCAGTCTGAGCAGGCAATACTGACCTTGATGACCGGTGGTCTGGTTAAGTATAAGGCAGCTTCATGTGTGAGCACGTTCTTCTCTCTGTCCCATTCAGACACTGTTATAGTGGAAGTTATTAATCCTTTTGAATCTCTGCAACCTCCAATGGAGGACCTTCAGGCTTACCAGAACTGCTTTTGTCAATTACTGGGCTGATTATACTAAAAATAAAAAACCATTGACTTATTTTGATTGGTGAGGTTTGGAGCTGAGATCTTGTGACCATCTCCTAGCAGTCGCATCAGTCCTATCCTATGCAGAAGATTACTCTAAGTGCATGTTTTGCTTTTACTTTTTATATTTCATAATTTATGCATACCCAGAAGAAAAATGCCTTCTGATGATTAAGTGGTTGTGATCTGAAATGTGGACAGGGAGAGGGGGTTGGCATCCCCTCTCTTCCCTAACTGGATGGCATGGTAAAAGGAGGAGTGAAGGATGATAGGGAAATGGCTGAGAAGCTGAATGCATTTTTTTGCCTCTGTCTTCACTGTGGAAGATGAGAAGTGCTTGCCCACTCTGGAACCGCTGATTTCAGGAGGGGTGTTGAAAGACCTGAGTCAGATTGAGGTGATGAGAAAGGAGGTCCTACGACTGATAGACAACTTAAAAACTGATAAATCACTAGACCTGGATGGCATAGATCCGAGAGTTCTGAAAGAACTCAAATGTGAACTTGTGGCTCTCCTGACAAAAATATGTAGTCTTTCATTAAAATCTGCCTCCATTCCTGAGGACTGGAAGGTAGCTAATGTTATTCCCATCTTTAAAAAGGGTTCCCGAGGAGATCCGGGAAATTACAGACCAGTCAGTCTGACGTTGATACCGGGTAAATTGGTGGAAACCATTATTAAGGAAAGAATTAGTAGGCACATTGCTGAACAAAAACTATTGAGGCAGACTCAGCATGGGTTCTGAAAGGGAAGACCTTGTCTCACTAACCTGTTAGTGTTCTTTGAGGGGGTGAACAAACATGTGGACAAGGGGGACCCAATAGATATTGTTTACCTTGACTTCCAGAAAGCTTTTGATAAAGTTCCTCATCAAAGGCTCCTAAATAAGCTCAAAAATCACAGGATAAAAGAACAAGTCCTTTTATGGATCAAAAACTGGCTAATTAACAAAAAACAGAGAGTGAGTATAAATGGGCAATTTTCTCAGTAGAGGGTGGTAAGCAGTGGGGCACTGCAGGGATCAGTACTCGGTCCAATGCTTTTTAACTTGTTCATTAATGATTTGGAGTTGGGAGTAAACAGTGAAGTGGCTAAATTTGCAGATGATATGAAGTTGTTCAGGGTGGTGAAAACCAGGGAGGATTGTGAGGCACACCAAAGGGATCTGTCGAGGATGGGCTAGTGGGCGTCAACATGGCAAATGGGGTTCAATGTGGCAAAGTGCAAGGTGATGCACATTGGAGCCAAAAATCCTAAATATGAATACACATTGATGGGGTCCGAACTGGAAGAGACTGATCAAGAGAGAGATCTTGGAGTCATAGTAGATAACTCACTGAAAATGTCAAGACAGTGTGTGACTGCAATAAAAAAAGGCCAATGCTATGCTGGGGATTATTAGGAAGGGTATTGAAAATAGATCAGCCACTATCATAATGCCCCTGTATAAATCAATGGTGCAACCTCATTTGGAATACTTTGTACAGTTCTGGCCACCACAACTTAAAAAGGATATTATAGCTTTGGGGAAAGTGCAGAAAAGGGCAACTGAAACAATAAAAGGGTTGGACCACTTTCCCAATGAAGAAAGGTTAAAGCACTTAGGGCTCTTTAGCTTGGAAAAACGATGGCTGAGGGGTGACATGATCGAGGTTTATAAGATTATGCATGGGATAGAGCAGGTAGAGAAAGAGGTACTTTTCTCCCTTTCTCACAATACAAGAACTCATGGGCACTCAATGAAATTGCTGAGTTAGAATGGATTAGAATGGATAAAAGGAAGTACTTCTTCACTCAAAGAGTGATTAACACATGGAATTCACTGCCACAGGAGGTGGTGGTGGCTACAAGCATGGATGGCTTCAAAAGGGAATTAGATAAGCATATGGAGCAGAGGTCCATCAGTGGCCATTAGCCACAAGATATAGATAGGGACTCTGGGGCAAGTGATGCTATGTATTCTTTGTGCTTGGGGGGGGCAAGTTGGATGGCTTCTAAAGTTCTGGTCCCACTGATGGCGCCTGGTATTTTTGGCCACTGTGTGACTGAGTGTTGGACTGGATGGGCCTTTGGCCTGATCCAGTATTGGTTTCTCTTATGTTCTTATGTCTCTTTAGCATTTCTCATTCTATGGAGACCAATAGCCAGACAACTACAGTCTATTTTATGCAATGCTTATGCTATCATCTAATTCCAGATGGAGTTCACCAACGGGACAGTTCAGGAATTCATTTTGCTGGGCTTCGAGGTTGGGCAGCTGCAACGACTCCTGCTCCTCGTCTTTTTCACTCTTCTTTACATGCTCGCCATGGCTGAGAACATCACCATCATCACACTGGTGGTTCTAGATGCCCACTTGTCCCGGCTTCCCATGTACATCCTGCTGAGCAACTTCTCCTGGCTGGAGATATGTTACGTGAGCACCACTATTCCCCGGATGCTCTTAGACCTGGCATTGTCCAACAAGATCATCTCGTTCAGCTCCTGCTTCCTCCAGTTTTACATATTCTGCTCTCTCGGCAGCACGGAATGCTTCTTCCTCTCTTCTATGGCCTTGGACCGGTACTTGGCCATCTGCCACCCACTGAGATATCCACAGATCATGTCCCCAAACTTTTGCTATGTCCTCGTCACTGTTTGTTGGGTCCTTGGCTTCCTGGCATACATTGTCCCAGTGACACTGATCTCCATGATGTCCTACTGTGGCCCCAACATCATTGACCATTTTTTGTGTGATGCGGGGCCAATTCTGGCTTTGGCTTGCTCTCCACTACCAAAAGCACCCATCATTAGTCACATTTTCATGGATATTGTGGTGATCCTAGGCAACATCGTGTTTGCTGTGCTGTCCTATGGCTCTGTGATTGTCACCTTGATGAAAAACTCTAGCAAAGGCAACCGGGTCAAATCCTCCTCCACCATATCATTCCACTTGTTGGTGGTCACACTTTTCTATGGCCCTTTAGCAGGGATGTATGTAAAGCCCAGAGAAGCCGACTCCAATGTCACTAAGGTAGTAACACTCTGCTATACTGCCATAACACCCTTTCTCAACCCCCTGATATACTGCCTGAGGAATGATCAGGTGAAGGAGGCACTGTTCAGGCTATGGAGAAAAAAGGCAGTGTTTTTGAAAAGTAAATTGACAGTGCAAAAAAGTAGAAAGGAACAGGAAATAGATAACAAAACATGCAACATTAGTGTCCGAGAAAAAGCTGATATATTCATTGTGGGATAACAAAGGTATTGTTCTCCGTTCAGTGTTCCTGACTCCTTTTTGCGCTGGAAGACAAAAATACACATCTCCACTAAAATACTATGCAGGTGCTTTTTAAGTAGATACTTCGTAGTAGGTTCAATAAAATGAATTCTCCATTTTTTTAAGGCACTCGCAACTGTATAATTGTTATGCATTTCAGCAAGTGCAATAAAAATAATTATATGTGGAAATCATCATTATTTCTCTACGTGATCAAACTGTAGGAAATGCTAATTTATATATGCAGATAGATCACAGAGATGGCTTTACTGTCATTAGCTCAATATGAAATGGTTATTTTCTGAAAATCAGATAACTACTCTTCTGAGTTTGAAACGTGTACTCTCCCATTCTCCCAACAATGCCAGTGAGAACATAATGGCATTTGATCGCCTCTCCCGTTTCCTAACAGTTCCACGGGGTCTACAAAATGGAGCTCTTTCACCAGGCCTTTAGTTGAGGCAGGGGGCCTCTATTGTGGGGAGGGGAAGGGAAAGGAGTTTGTAAGCTGTTCTGAGACACCTTTGGATAGTGAAGGGTGGGGTATAAATCCAATCTCTTCTTCTTCTTTTTCTTCCTTCCTCTCCCCACAACAGACACCCTGTGTGGTAGGTGGGGCTGAGAGGGCTCTGACAGAAACTGCTCTTGAGAGAACAGCTCTGAGAGAACTGTACCTAACCCAAGGCCACCCAGCCGGCTACATGTGGAGGAGTGGGGAATCAAACCCGGTTCTCCCAATGTAGGGCCCGCCACTCTTAAACCACTACACCAGAGTGATAGGATACAAGTCTTTGGTTGTACAGCAAATATGCCTTCTGCCGCCAATAAAGTTTAGCATGTGTCTTTCAATATTACACATTATGGTAAAGTAGCTGTCTATGTAGTTATATGCAGATGAGATGGACTTTTTCTTAAGGAAACTAAAATATATATCTGAAGAGACTAATAGAAATCTTGAGGGGAAATCGGGCATATAGCAAGATTATATAACCAATGTATGAGTTCCTAAATATTAACACTGAATAACAATTTAGACTCTGGAGTAAATTTTAGTGAAAAGGCAGAAGAAGAGGGGATTCTGGACTAGATGGACCTCTGATCTGATCCAGCAGTGCTCTTCACTGTCAATGTTGCAGCGACGCTGTGGCATTTGGGCAAAAACTCTATAGTAGAAGCCATTTTTACCATTGAGTTTGAGTTTTTGCCCAAGTACCAGAGCATCACCCTGACAGTCTGATGATGTCACTTCTGGTGCACACCAGAAGTGACATAGCCACATCATCAGCTATATCGCCTGGGCCTCCCTTCTGGTCCTGGTAAGCCCCCCAACACACTGGCTGCTGAGGGACTTGACAGCCTTAGATCGACACATTTTCTGCTTGCTCACCATTTCTTTTGTTGCCTGGTCAGGAAGCCCAGAAATTGAAGCAGGGAAAGTAAAGCTACCAACCTCAAGGTAGGGCATGGGATCTACTCCCCTGAAGAAACTGGCAGTTTTTGGGGGGTGGGACTCTAAGGCATCCCATCCCTGCTGAGCGCCCTCTCCTCCCCAAACTTCACCCTTCTGAGGCACTGCCCTTAAATCTCCAGGCATTTCTCAAGATGGGGTTGGCAAGAACTGCACAAGGTCAAATAGAGCTTTAAAGTGAATGGTCTCCATCCAGACTCCATTGGATCAGATATTACATAATAGATAAAATAATAAATAACTTACCTATTTTTGATATGTGGGATTTTTTTTTACTGTCTACATTGGGAGAACCATCAATTTCAACATATTTATTTATTTATTCTTTTAGAAAAAACATTATGCTGCCTCTCCGGGAACATGCCCAAGAAACCTTACAAAATAAAAGTAATAAAAACAAAATACCAAGCAATTGTAATTAAAATCCAGCACTGGGGGAGGGGACCCAGCCTGGCATAGGAAGATAGACCATTAATCCAATTTAGAGTTTCCACATTTTGAAAAGCAAAAAAGAGGACATATGTCCCGACCGACTACTTCAAACAAGTGATCACTGTGACAAATCTCATTTTAAATACCCTTACTATTTAAGCTGTGGCAATTGCTACTAATGAGGAATATTCCTAACCTTCCATCCCAAACAGATAAAATTTTCATCAGTTTCTCAAAAGGAGTCCAAAAGAGGATATGTCCTCTAAATAGGGGATATCTGGTATCCTTATCTATTTTTTTGTTAACATCCATGCTTGGGGGAACCCACACCTAGTTCCAGTGCAGATATACAGTTTCGATACAGGCACATCAAATTGCAATTTGATTTTTTTTTCTTTTCCCTTTTATGCCAAATCTCATGTGAGAGACTTCAAGAGAGGTATAGGTAGGGTGGCTTAGAAACACTCAGGTTGTAAATGGATCAGATCTCACATGAGGCAGCCATGACCGCATAATAGCCATTTCTATCTCCATAGTATGTAAATTCCCACAGAAATAGATCCCACGCAGGAGAAGGGTGATCGTGGTTATACAAATAATGAGGTTCATACAAGATGGGAGGCTTTTGGGGGTGCTGTGAGGGAGGGGTCTACTCAGAAGTAAGTCTAATTCAATCCAACTTAATACCCAAGTGTCCCTAGGATGGCAGGTTACAGCACATAGCATAGGTCATGGTGTCCAGTCTTTACCGCTGAAGATTCGGCCACAAAGACTGAAAAGATGGAAGGATGGAGAATCTTCTAACATATGATTTGATCCAGGGATCAATTTAAAAATTTGTCCTAAATATTTATAAAGATCTGGTGTCCAATATCCTCTATTTCCCTTGGTTATCTACCATCAGGGTTTGACTGAACTGATACCAGTAACTGGAAAGGGGCAGGTCTCATAAGACGGTGTCCTGCATGTGGACTGTATGATGTACATTGAAACCGAAATGAAAGGCAGAGTCTACCTCCCACATGACCACAGCCAGTGGCAAAGGGCAGCAAAGTCGGCCATCTGCTGGGGCTCACAGATTTCCCCTCGGCCCACTCGTAGAAGCCAAGGAGAATGATGGGAAGGGCTCCCTCCTCCCTCCCCAGTCACAGTTCAGTGCAGGAGCTGCAGGAGCAGCGAACAACTCTACACTCTGGCATGAGGCAGGCTGTAGCTGCTCCTGCGCTTCAAGGCTAAAAGCATTTTTGATGGGGAGTGTTGCTTCTGAGAGCCCAGCTAAACCTGAGAGCAAACTTGTGGCCACCACGACTTTGTCCTCATCCTTTTACAGTGAATTTAAAATACCACAAGGCCCTGATGTGCCAATGGCTCATTGTGTGGAACTCTTGAAGAGTTCTGTGCCACAAGCTCACACCAGATTGGGTTTGTGGGTTTTGTTATTGTTTGGGGGGGAGGGTTGCATGGCCCACTATGGTGGTACAATGTCTTCTACACCTCAAAACATACGTGGAATTTACAATCACATGGTTAAAAAGTGGGTGCCCTTCTCTTGAAAGAAAGCAGTGGTGTGTCCCCTTGGGAGGAGGAGGAGGAGAAGACAGTGCCCACCCATTGGTGATCTCTGAGTATCATCATTGGGACAAAAAAGAGGTCAACTCGGAGTTCGTTTCTCGAGCCACTTGGCACCCTGTTGGGATATATGAGCAAGTGCCTTTCCTGATGTCATGGAAGAATTTACATGTCTACTTGTTCATGGCTACTTTCTAGTTTGTTTGCTTAGGGCCAATACAAAAGTCTGCACATATCGGGCACCAGAGTGTAGATGACAATATACATAATGAGTTGGTATTGGGATTGCCTATTGGCTAATCGATAGATTTCAGGATGTCTCAAAGGTGGAGACACAGGAAACTTTTACTGCCTTTGTTCTAATTTCTTCCCTGGGGCACAGACGTGATATTTAGCATTTACAGAAAAAAGATGTAGATTAGAAAGAGCTAGACAGGATGTTTGTTGTTCTGAACTCCCAGTTCCCTTTTCCCATAAGTGATTAGTAAAAGTTACTTTTTTAAAGCTAATACACATGCATGCTGTGTTTTTCTATTGCTCTGCTACACTGTATACCCAATAGAGGGGCACAATCTCAAGGGCCCCCAAAGATTTATCAAAAGCATTCAGGCTTCGAGGCTCATTCATGCCCCCTCTTTCTTTCTAGCAAGCCTGTCGCATGGAGCACCAACGTCATGGCTGGGCTCCTCCGTAAAAGTACAGGAAGGTGCAATAGACTTCCTCCTTCCCAGTTCTGAAAGAAGCTTTCTGATGACTTTTCTACTGGATGGAGCCTTGTTTTCAAAGCTATCGAGGTAGAGTAATGGAAAAGATTACAGACAGCAAAGGCAACAGAAGGGGGACCTTGCATGGCTGACAGAGTCCAGGGAAAAAAGCATTTGTGCTTCTTAAAGGAAATTATAATTATTTATTATAAAAATGTGGCTAGAAAAGACAGATTTTGACTACTGAAACTGAGGAGTTGTGGGGTAGTCCAGGATTCTCAGCGGCATCCGTAATTTTTACTTAAATGTTCAGGCAAAGTGCTTTCCTCCAGTTAGACTCTACAAATTCCAGTTTCATTCAAAGACACCCGGCCATCTTTAAGCATGGACACTGTCATATAATTTTCTATGCTACTGGGAAAATGAAGTCTCTCTGGAAGATGTGTGGAGGTCCCTGCCTGGCCTCAAGGAGGGTCTCTCATTCAATGCCCTGAACAACTGAAAGGCCAGACATGCCCCTCACAGACCCCTTCCTGATCACTGACAAGTCTGAGGGGGAAAAAATTAAAATGTCTTTTGTCCAATAGATAGGGTTCCCCTCTCTCCCTTTTCTTCCCCTCCAACACCAGTTTCAAAGCATCCCAGACTGTCTAAACTAGTATTTGTATACTTTCACATGGAATAGAAACTTTTGAAACTCTGGCTGCTGCTGACTATTTCCCTGTCTTCATCTCATGCTTTTTTGGTTCTGGTAGGAGAGTCCTGTTAATGTGTATTCATTTTATACCTGGAGTTACTCTAACCGCAAGCTGCATGAAACAAACCTACCATTTCATGGTGGATTTTGTACAATTAGTCTCTTCTAACATTTTCTAGAAAATAATGAAGATATAAATAATGACACGATCTGTTTTTCAGATCCTCCTGTTTTGACGGCATTATCTATGTACTTTGTAAACCTCTCACCTCATCCTAACTTGCAAGTAGATATAGAGCAGTGCTAGCAATATAGAATGTCTCTTCAAGAGTTTGGTCTATCTGACACAGCTAGTGCTGTACAGGAGTGAACGGTTTCCTCAAATGCAGAATTTGGCTGGGTTTGTACATGTTAAATCTATCTTGTTAGTGTCTGCATATTAATACAAGGCATTTGGTTGTTTTGTTGTTCTAATGGATTTGGGGGAGGGGCTGTAGCTCAGTGGTCGAGCATCTGCTTGGCATGCAGAAGGTTCCAGGTTCGATCCCCGGCATCTCCAGCTCAAAGGATCAGGTGGTAGGTGATGTGAAAGACCTCTGCCTAAGATCTTGGAGAGCTTCTGCCAGTCTGAGCAGGCAATACTGACCTTGATGAGTGATGGTCTCATTCAATATAAGGCAGCTTCATGGGTGTGTTCATGCGTGAGAGCATTTCTCCCTCTGCCCCATTCAGGCAGCCTTTCCACTGTTGCTGTGGAAGTCATTAAATCCTGTCCAAAATCTGCAACCTCCAATGGGGGACCTTCAGGCTCGCCAGAACTGCTGTGGTCAATGACTGGGCAGATTACATTAAAATTAATAACCATTGACTTATTTTGACTAGTGTGGTTTGGAGCTGAGATCCTGTGACCAACTCCTAGCAGTTGCATCACTCCTGCCCTATGCAGAAGATTACTCAAAGTGCACATTTTGCTATTACTTTTTAAATTTCAAAATTTATGTGTACCCAGAAGAAAAATGCCTTCTGATGATTAAGTGGTTATGATCTGAAATGTGGATAGGGAGAGGGGATTGACATCCCCTCTCTAATCTAACTGAATGACATGTCTCTTTAGCATTTTTCTTTCTATGGAAACCAATAGCCAGACAACTACAGTCTATTTTATGCAATGCTTATTCTGTCATCTAATTCCAGATGGAGTTCACCAACAGGACAGTTCAGGAATTCATTTTGCTGGGCTTTGAAGTTGGGCAGCTGCAACGACTCCTGCTCCTCGTCTTTTTCACTCTTCTTTACGTGCTTGCCATAGCTGAGAACATCATCATCATCACACTGGTGGTTCTAGACACCCACTTGTCCCGGCTTCCTATGTACATCCTGCTAAGCAACTTCTCCTGGCTGGAGATCTGTTACGTGAACACCACTATTCCCCGGATGCTCTTAGACCTGGCATTGTCCAACAAGATCATTTCGTTCAGCTCCTGCTTCCTCCAGTTTTACATCTTCTGCTCTCTCGGCAGCACGGAATGTTTCTTCCTCTCTTCTATGGCCTTGGACCGGTACTTGGCCATCTGCCACCCACTGAGATATCCACAGATCATGTCCCCAAACTTTTGCTATGTCCTTGTCACTGTTTGTTGGGTCCTTGGCTTCCTGGCATACATTGTCCCAGTGACACTGATCTCCATGATGTCTTACTGTGGCCCAAATGTCATTGATCATTTTTTGTGTGATCCTGGGCCAATTCTGGCTTTGGCTTGCCCTCCTCTACCAAAAGCACCCATCATTAGTCAGATTTTCATGGATATTGTGGTGATCCTAGGCAACATTGTGTTTGCTGTGCTGTCCTATGGCTCTGTGATTGTCACCTTGATGAAAAACTCTAGCAAAGGCAACCGGGTCAAGTCCTTCTCCACCATATCATTCCACTTGTTGGTGGTCACACTTTTCTATGGCCCTTTAGCAGGGATGTATGTAAAGCCCGGTGAAGCTGACTCAAATGTCACTAAGATAGTCACACTCTGCTATACTGCCTTAACACCCTTTCTCAACCCCCTGATTTACTGTCTGAGGAATGATCAGGTGAAGGAGGCACTGTTCAGGCTATGGAGAAGAAAGGCAGTGTTTTTGAAAAGTAAAATTGACAGTGTGAAAAAGAGGAAAGGAATAGGAAGTTTATAACAAAACATGCAACATTGGTGTCCGAGAAAAAGCTGATATGTTCACTGTTGGATAACAAAGGTACTGTTTCCTGTTTAGTGTTCCTGAATCCTTTGTGCATTGAAAGACAACAACGCACATTTCCACTAGAATACACTGCAGGCGCTTTTTAAGTAGATATTCTGTAATAAACACAATAAAATGAATTGTCCATTAGTTTATAAGGCACTCACAACTGTATAATTGTTATTTTGTTGTTGTTGTTCAGTTGCACAGTTGAGTCCAACTCTTCACGACCCCATGGACCACATCACGCCAGGCCCTCCCGTCTTCCGTCGTGCTCCAGAGTTTTAACAGCACCAATAATTGTTATGCATTCCAGCAAATGCAATAAAAATAATTGTTTGTGGAAATCATTATTATTTCTCTATGTGATCAAACTGTAGGTAATGCTAATTTATATATGTAGATATATCATAGAGATGTCGTGAGCTCAATAGAGAATGGTTATTTTCTGAAAATCAGATAACTATTCTTCTGAGTTTGAAACGTGTACTCTCCTATTCTCCCAAAATTGCCATTGAGAACATAATGGCATTTGATTGTCTCTTCCCTTTCTTATCAGTTCCGCAGGGCCTGCAAGATGGAGCTCTTCCACCCGACCTTTAGCTGAGGCAGCGGGCCTCCCCTCCAGTGACCGCAGATCCTAGTAGCCGGAAGCCAGAAGCAGCATTGTATTATCTGCTGAGACGCATTGCTGTTTTAGTGTGTAGGTGATTTTATTGATCTTAAATGGATTGTTATAATGCGTTTTAATTGTAAATCCGCATTAATTGCAGACCTATATGTTGGTCCTCGCCATGAGCCTACAATGTGGGGAGGGAAGGATATAAAGCTAGCAAAATAAATAAAGAAACACCTGGTGACGGCAGCAGTGGTGTCTTGCTGGTTGTATTTCTGCAAGGTTTTCCTCCCTTCCTAACAGAAGGAGTCTTGACACTTGCATTTTCTAGGGTTCCTTGCATCCATACTAAGGAGTTCATGCCCTGGGCCAAATGACTTTCCCAAGGGCCATTGCCACAGTTCCTGACACACAAACCATCATAGCCTCCAACGCTTGCCTGTGGGGATGGAGATGCAGTGGCTAAAATTACCGTCCAGCATTGAGAAGACATCTTAATGAAAATTCACAATGCCATTGGTTATTCTAACAAGATATATTTCATTATTGTCACTGTGACCTGGATGACCCAGGCTAGCTTGATCTTTTCAGATTTCTGAGGCTAAGCAGCGGGATGGGAGACCCCAAGGAAGTCCAAGGTCATTATGCAGAGGCAAGTAATGGCAGACCACCTACATAAGAACATAAGAGAAGCCAATGTTGGATCAGGCCAATGGTCAAAGGAGGGGTCACAGTGGCAGACAATGTATCAAAACAAAGAAACACTGTGATGAAGTTGACAATAACATTTAACGACAATTATGTATACCAATAAAAACTTTGGAAATTCTAACATGTTCAAGACAAAATCCAATATCCTCCAATTTTGTATATTAATAAAAACTTTGGAAATTCTAACATGTTCAAGACAAAATCAAGTTGCTTTTGACTTACGGTGACCCTAAGAATTAATTACCCCAAAATGTCCTATCATTAACAGCCTTGCTCAGGTTCTAGTTTAGTGCAAGAAATTTCAAGACTGTTTCAAGATCTTGTTTTTAATTTACTTTTCATTCAAGGGCATGCTCCTCTTGCCTGTAGAAGCATAGCGATAACATCCAAAGTCCACATCAATGACCTTGCACCACCAAGTCTACAACATGCACCACCAATCACAGTGAGCCCCACCATACTGTGTCCCCTTTGGGGCTATTCTTGCTGCTGAGAGCAAGGTTCCAGCCAACAGTATCGTATCAGTCAGAGATTCACAGATTTCTCAGATCAAACCGGAAAGCAAATCACGTCTTTCTGTTCCAACACTCTACATCTAGTCCCTGCTCCAAAACTCATGACAATCTCTCTGTACACATATCAGAAGACACAGATTCCACCCTCTTCTGACGAGGAACTACAGGTCCCAATTTTTTATCATTGTTTTTGAGCCACAATGCAACACAACATCTGGCGCACCAGTCACCTTCCAGCCATGTCTGTAAGTAAATCACTCATCTCCTGTTGCTCCCTTTTCCCCAGGATGTGGCTACTCTCCTGAACTGTTTGGAGGTCCACACCACAGCTAGGATCCATCCATCCTCCCATCCAGATACACATATTGAATCTGAAATCTCATTCTTGTTGTGAGATGGGACCAGCACCGTCATAGAGATTGGGGCAACTGGGTCCCAGGGGAGAAAAAGATGGTGGTTGAAACCTAGTCCACATTTTGCCTTGACATACTAGCTTTCTGTATGCAGGGACAGTCTTTTGTATGGATCCCGTGGTGGCACATCTTCCTTTGGGAGAAACATCTGCATGATAGATTATCCACAGGTTTTTTTCTTCTCCCGTGGTTCTGTATAGGAGTACCTACTCCCAATATAAAGACAAATGTCAATCTACTTAAATACAGTTTTAAAAGTACATGTGTTTCAACACAGCAGAGAAAGGCAACCTGTTTCTAAAGTGATGATGTGTACAGATACTGTTCTTGAGGGACACGATCCCAAGGGCCATCAAAGATTTATCAGAAGCATTCAAACTTCAGTGCTCACTCATGGCCATTCTTTCTGCACAGAAAGCCTTTCCCGTGGATCACCAGCACCATGGCTGGGCTCAGGAAGGCATAATAGACACCCACCCAAGGTCTGACAATACATTTCTGATAACCGGTCTACTAGATGGAGTGAAACTTTTAAAGTATTGAGGTACAGTAATGGGAACACTTACCATGGCAATGGAGACTGATATGGGAACTTGAAGGGAGGGGGAATCAGGCTTCTTAATGGTAATTACAAGGATGTTTAATAAAATGAGGACCAGAAAGAGATATTCTTGCTGGCAAGACTGGGGGAATCATAAATTATTCTAGGAGTCTCAGCTGCATCCACAATTTTTACTAAATTTTTTACTAGATGGGTCAAAGTGCTTTTCCTCAGTGAGACCCTAAAAATTCCAGTTTCACCCAAAGACATCCTGCCATCTTCCCCCAAAAGCAATCATGCTGTCATATAATTGTTTTTACTAGTTTCTCCTCAAAATGCATGGAGGTTCCTGCCGTCTCCTAATCTTTGTTCAGAACGCTGGACAGCTCTTTCTCAGCCTCCGTGTGTTTAATAAGGGAAAATCCAGACCCTTCCCTTTCAAAACACTTCCTGGTCATTCACAGGATTAGGAACTTCAAAGAAATCAGTATGATGCAGATAGTATATATGAACATCATTTTTTAAAAGATGTGCAACTTCTGAGACTGTTCTCTAAGAGTTTGCTAGGACAAACATTCTGCCAAATGCAGGAATTACAGTTACTGTTCCAGATACTGGGTATTATTCCTTCTTGCATAACTTTATTAAATAGATTTGTCATAAATATTATGAAGAGTTTGTCCTTTTCATTTAAACACAATGTGTATCAAACTGCTTTGTACCTAAATTCCAACTCATGTATTTTGGCCAGTAAGTTAGGGGCTCTGTCTTCTGTTCCTTTCCTTTCCTGTCCTGTCATAGGAAGTCAAACTATTACATTTTTCCTGCAATACCAGTTTAAGAGCATCCCAAACTATGTGTCGGTATCCTTAATTCAAAATAGTTTTCAGTTTATACACCTAGTTAAGAGTAACGAGCAGAGGCTGCAAACCTAAGAAACCCGGAGTTGTATCTCAAACGTCTGCCATTTATTACTTTTTCCATTCTGCCGTGGGTCAGTGGTAGAGCATCTGCTTGGAGTGCAGAAGGTTCCAGGTTCAATCCCCAGCATCTCCAGCTAAGAGGACCAGGCAGGAAGTGATGGGGAAGACCTCTGCCTGAGACCCTGGAGGGCCACTGCCAGTCTGAGTAGACAGAACTGACCCTGATGGACCAAGGGTCTGATTTGGTCTAAGGCAGCTTCATGTAAGCTTCACGTAAGCTACAGTATCATATCCTCAACCCAACTGGATACCACGTCCATTTGAAGCTATCACACAAAAATATTATCAAATTACTACTTCTCTGAAATCCCCCCAACCACCCACTTACTCTTTCCTCTTCATCAATATCAAATAGCTGTCATGTCGCATTCTCATGGAAACATGTTTCCTTATGGTGGGTCTAGACAAATCCATACTTTCTGGGTTCACCTTTAGTAGAAGAATGCCTTAGATTCCTCCCCGCCCGCCCCCATGAAATTACACTGTGAAGTGTGTAGAATCTATAGATGTGTACTGTTTCTCTTTTCGATACAAAACAATATAAATGGTAACAGCCCAAGATAACCCGTGAACCAGAAAGCAGGCTGACACTCAGCACTTCAGGATGAAATGAGATGCAATTTCTCTAATGCACTTAACAATGTTGTTTTATAGTGGTAATTAACATATCCACATTCTATAGCCACACTCTTTTTTCATAAGCACACCATAAGTACAGAAAAAAAGTGGATCGACGAAACTCCCTGCAGTTGATTTTCGTTTCGTTCACAACTTCATCCGAACACTCTGAAGCACCGTGGCAATCTCTCTTGAAAACCTACTGTTCACAGTGTCTTCACATGATATTCCATGCCATGATATCAAGTAGCCAGTTTGGTGTAGTGGTTAAGTGTGCGGACTCTAATCTGGGAGAACCGGGTTTGATTTCCCACTCCTCCCCATGCACCTGGCTGGATGACCTTGGGCAAGCCATAGTTCTGATAAGAGCTGTTCTTGAAAAAAGAGCAGTTTCTGTCAAGAGCTCTCTCAGCCCCACCTACCTCACAGGGTGTCTGTTGTGGGGTGGGGAAGGGGAAGGAATTTGTAAGCCGCTCTGAGACACCTTTGGGTAGTGAAGGGCAGGGTATAAATCCTATCTCCTCTTCTTCTCTTCTACTAGAATGTATTCTCATCCATTTTACTGGAAAATCTTATCCCGGGCATACAAACAAATCAATCAGCCTAACGAACAAATCAATTTGATATACTTTGCTAATATGATTATTTTCTTTGTGTTTATTTTATTGCTATCAAGTCCATCTATAGGTGCTACTGCTTTCAGGGGCCCGTGAGATTTGAGTGTAGTTTTCCACTGAAAATGACCATATTTCACTGCAACTGTTTCTGTATTCCCATCCTAAAGAAACGATGATCCTCTCTCTTTAATATTGTGACATTACATTTGATGGTTCCAGTGAACCGAGTATAGGTCGCAGCCTCAACACAAATGTCATATGCGACTTTCATCTAAAAGAGACCCTTTGCTCTGTTTCTCCTATGCTAAAATATATAACTTTAGCTGTATGTCCTGGATAGCCCAGACTAGCCCAATCTCACCAGATCCTGGAAGCTAAGCAGGTCAGTACTTGGATGGGAGACCACCAAAGAATACCAGGATGATGATACAGAGGCAGGCAATGGAAAGCCACCTCTGAACATCTCTTGCCTTGAAAACCCTACGAGGTCACCATAAGTCATATGTGACTTGATGGTACTTTCTACCACCATGATATCTCTTGACCTCATTTTCGTTTTTTCCCATTGGGTTACCTATTTACAGCAGTCATTGAATTCTTTCACTCGATCATCAAGTTGCATTAAACCAGCCAGCTATGTACATATCCAAGTGCCATCAAATTGCAAGCAACTTATGGCCACCTCAGCAAAGGGCTTTCAGGGCAAGTAAGAGGCATTTACCACTGCCTTCCTCTGCAGATGCTTCCTTGGTGATCTCCCATCTCAGCACCAGCCCTGCCTAGCTTCTGAGATCTGATGAGACTGGACCATACCATGCCCCCTTGAATCCCTTAAACCAGCCACATACAGCATGATGTATACAACACAATCATTTCCTCCTGATTGCACTCTACTGCATATCACCATGTTTGTTTCATTACCAGCAATTTCAAATCTTAACCCTACAGGACTTGGGGTGGATGGCGTTCCCCTCTTACTCTGACTAAATGGTACATCGCTTGAGCATTGATCTTTGTATAGAGACAGAAAGCCAGGCAACAATAGTATATTGCATGCAAAGATAATCCTGGTATCTAATTCCAGATGGAGTTGGCCAACAGGACCACAGTTCAGGAATTCATTTTGCTGGGCTTTGAAGTTGGGCAGCTGCAACGACTCCTGCTCCTCGTCTTTTTCACTCTTCTTTACATGCTCGCCATGGCTGAGAACATCACCATCATCACACTGGTGCTTCTAGACACCCACTTGTCCCGGCTTCCCATGTACATCCTGCTGAGCAACTTCTCCTGGCTGGAGATCTGTTACGTGAACAGCACCGTGCCCCGGATGCTCTTTGACCTGGCATCATCCCACAAGTCCATCTCCTTCAGTTCCTGCTTCCTCCAGTTTTACATCTTCTTTTCTCTTGGCAGCACTGAATGCTTCTTTCTCTCAGCCATGGCCTTGGACCGGTACTTGGCCATCTGCCACCCTCTGCGGTACCCACAAATCATGTCCCCAAACTTTTGCTATGCCCTGGTAACTGTTTGTTGGGTCCTTGGCTTCGTGACATACATTGTCCCAGTGACACTGATCTCCAAGATGTCCTTCTGTGGCCCTAACATCGTTGACCATTTTTTGTGTGATCCTGGGCCCATTCTGGCTCTGGCTTGTCCTCCCCTTGCAACTGCTCCTCTCATCAGTCAGATTTTCATGGACGTGTTGGTGATCCTAGGCAATATCATGTTCGTTGTGCTGTCCTATGGCTCTGTGATTGCCACCCTGGTAAAAAACTCTCGCAAAGGCAATCGGTTAAAATCCTTCTCTACCATATCGTTTCACTTAACGGTGGTGACTCTTTTCTATGGGCCAGTGGCAGGGCTCTATGTCATGCCAAGTGGAGAAATCGATTCAAGTGTCATTAAGATAGTCACAGTATTCTATACTGCCATAACACCCTTCCTTAACCCCATGATTTACTGCCTGAGGAATGATCAGGTGAAGGAGGCACTGGGCAGGTTGTGGAGAAGAAAGGCAATATTTTTGAAGAGAAAGGTGACAGTGTGAAAAGGATGGTTTCAGGTGGGTAGCCATGTTCGTGTGTGGTTGAAGACCAACATTCGACACCAGTAATGCCTTAAAGACCAACAAAATTTCCAGGGTCATACCCTGGACTTCTTTTTGGTCTTTAAGGTGCTACCGGACTCAAATGTAAAAAGGAGGAAAGCTAGAGGAAATATAAAACAAAACACCTGACATTTCCGTCAAAGATATATGACTAGTATATTAACCTATACAAGGTTTCTGCTTGCTTTTAGAATTGTTTTAACTACTGTTGTCTAACTTCTATTTTATGTACATTGTAAATGTTATGTTGTATTTTGTAAGCCACCCTGAGTTGGCCTTGGCTGGGAGGGTGGGGTAGAAATTTAATCAATCCATCAATCAATTAATGAAGAAAAGTACCTTTCCCTGATCAGTTTCCTTGGATTGCTCAGGTAGGCAGCCCCCAAATCAGTCTAAGGTTATGGAAGGTCACAGTGGAGTGTGTCATTTTCCTGGTAGAGACCACATCAAAGATGTTCTCTTTGTGAAATGGAACACAAGGCCACAAAATTTCAGTGTTATGTAGAGCTCCTTGCAGTACACATTAGGTGATACAGAAAGCGAAATGAATTATCTGTCACAACAACTGTACGATTTTCACGTGCTCCGTGAAGTGGCCACTACGAATTTAAAATGCCACAAGGCCCTGATGTGTCAATGGCTCATTGTGTGGAGCTCTTGAAGAGTTCTGTGCCACAAGCCCACACCAGATCAGGACTTTGTGGATTTTTTCATTGTGGGGGGGGGTTTGCATGGCCCATGATGGCTGTACAACATCTTCTACCCTTATGCAGTTCCGCAGGGCCTGTAAGACGGAGCTCTTCCGCCAGGCTTTCGAGTAGGAGCTGCCGCTCCCTGCTGCACCACCACTATGATGCCAACTTAGGCGATGCAGTGAGATGGCCCTGGCAAGAAGAAGACCAGAAGAGCCGGTAATATAGAGGGAACATCGTCAGAACATCATCTGGAACTGGGCTGGTGGCAGAGGCCAGAAGATCCTTTGACCCCATCTGGGTACCAACAACTTAATGCGAGCACCGATATTTTAATTGAGGATGGAAATTTTAATTGTTTGTATGGCATATGCCTCTTGTTAGCAGCCCTGAGCCTATGGGGAGGGCGGGATATAAATGTGAAAAATAAATAAATAAATAGAAAGACAACTGCATATGGAAGACCATCTAGAAAAAAACTCTTTAGCTGTACAAAAGCGGAATACCAATCCCTAAGGCAACCTCTCCTTTCACCACTGGGCTTGCAGCTATGGTAGCAACCCACAAATCCTGCCAACTGCCCCCTTCCCTAAAACCTGTCAATCAACAAACATCACCAGAAGATAACGTCTTATGGGATGAAGAAGGATATGAGCACTGCTGGTCTCATCTCACTCACTCACTCAAACCCACATTCAAGAACTCGTTTCCCATGTCGCAAAGCTGCACAAAGCACGGAGGCCTTTGGCCACATAGAGCCTCAGAAGGCATTCCTTCACCCCTGGGTATGGGGAGGAGCCAGGGCTCAATGGTAGGGCGTCTGCTTGGTATGCAGAAGGTCCCAGGTTCAATCCCCGTCATCTCCAGTTAAAAGACCAGACAGTAGGTGAAGTGAAAGACCTCTGCCTGAGACCCTGGAGAGCTGCTGCCAGTCTCAGTAGACAGTACCAGTGGCCTTGATGAACCAGTGTTCCAATTTGGTATAATGCAGCTTCATGCGTTCATGCAGCAATTAACTATAATACCAACAGCCCACATCAGATGGGCTTATGTGTTCCTTCTAAGCTGAGTTAGTGTGAGCTAGCTCACAGTTTTTAGCCTCTGGCTCATACATTTGTTGTCTTAGCTCTGGAAGGATGGCTCCAGAGCAAATTAATTTATCCAATTGTCAAATGGCTCACTCACAGCTTTAACACCAGTAGCTCAAAAAGTAGAATTTTTGCGCACAAGACTCCAAAGCTTAGAGGGAGCATTGATTGGCTTGTTGATTTTGCATTAGAGCCTTTCAGGAGACCCAGTACCTTTACTTCCACAGGTTCTGGCAACAAAACAAGATTGCGAGAATGTGCAGATTTGCCTTCAATTTACTTTTGGTACAATTTTCCAATGGCACAATATACCAATGGTATAATACTATACCTGTTGGTCCTCCTAATTTCAACACACACACCCTGAATTTGTTCTTCTATATGAATTTGATTCTGAATAAAGGGGAAAGTAGATGGAGGGTGGCAGGTCGCTCATTGGGGAATGCCAAACACTCACACACACACCTGTGGCAGCTTAAAAAAACCAGTACACTAGGGCATTGTGGGTACGGCTCCCCATCAGACAGAGTCCCTGGCTGGTTAAATCCCCCCCCTTTTTTTTTCCTCCCAGGGAAAGACCAACAAGACTGGTCAATGGGGTTTTACGGATCCATTGGTCAATCAGGGGCTCAGAGGGAGCCGTAAGGAGTACTCCCTGCCCCATACTAATACACTGGTGTGGATGGAATTGGCTTAAAGTAAAAAAGCCTGCTGCCTCTGTAGTATAGTTGCCAACTCCTGCCTGGGAAATTCCTGGATATTTGGGGGTGATGTCTGGGGAAGGCAGAGTTTGGGGAGGAGAGAGAGCTCAGAGGAGACGAAATGCCACAGAGGAGGAGGGGTTCCCAACATGGCGCCTACAGGCATCACGGTCTCCACCAATACCTTTCCTGGAGCCAACCAAGTGGTTTTAAAAAGTGGAACCAGATGGGACACTTGCCCAACAAGGCCTCTGATCGGCCACTGGAGATCTGATTGGCTGAGCAGATTAAAATAACATTTCAGTTGCAGCTGCCACCATGCTGTTGATTTTTCTACTCTCACTCCTCTTTCCCAGTCTATTTTTGAAAGTTATCCCTCTTCTCTCCTGCACTTAGGCTTCCTTTGTGTGTGAGGCTCGGCCTCCCCCAGCAGCCATTTTGTGTTTGGCTCTGGTTCCAGTGGCAGCCATTTTGAGGTTGGGCCTACCATCCTGTGCCAGAATTCTGAAGTTGCCTGTAGGTCCAAAAAGGTTTGGGATCCCCTGCCATAGATTCTGCCTTCCAATGCTGCTATTTTTTCCAACGGAACTCTGTTGTCTGGGGATCAAGGAGAACTTAAGGCCCCACCTGGAGGTTGGTAACCTTAGGGAGGGACTTGCTTGCACTGCTTAGTTAAAATGATGACAAGAGTGACTTAGCTGCCAGCCTACCACCCCAGGGACTATCTGCTAAGGACAATCAGGTTCAGAAGGAGGAGGATGGGGCAGCCCGAGTTGGTAGAGCCTTGTCCCATTTCCCCTACTGGACCAGCCTCCACTGATTGCCTGCCAATTTGATTGGATGACTCCCAAGTTTAATATAGCAGGAGGAAGAGGAGAAGATGCCCACGCTGTCTGTAACTCTATCCTCCCACCACGCGCAACTTAGTCATGTCTTTTTTTCTAAACGAAAAGCTTCCAGCCACTTTAGCCCTTCCTCAACAACCTGATCAGCTCTGTTGGTATATCTGGTTGCTTAAAATAGTCCAAAGAGAAAACTCAGGGAGATGATTGTGTGAGGAAATGGTGTTTGTTTCCTCGTGGCAGAAGTAAGCAGCCGGTTTCTGAAGCGAAGACTTACCGATACAGCTCTTGAGGGGCACAATCTCAAGGGCCCCCAAAGATTTATCAGAACAATTCAGACTTCGACACTCATTCATGCCCCCTTTCTTTCTAGCAAGCCTGTCGCTTGGAGCACCAAAATCACAACTGGGCTCCTCGGTAAAAGTACAGGAAGGTGCAATAGACTCCCTTCCCCCGCCCCAAGCTTTGACAGAAGATGTCTGATGACTTTTCTACTGGATGGAGCATCGCTTTCAAAGCTATTGAGGTACAGTAATGGGAACAGTTATGGACAGCAAAGCGCAAAGGAAGTGGGACCTTGCATGGTTGACAGAGTCCAGGGGGGGAAAGCATTTGTGCTTCTTGAAGGAGATTACAATGATTTATGATAAAATCGTGGCTAGAAAAGAGAGATTTGGACTAATGAAACTGAGGGGTCGTGAGGTAGTCCAGGATTCTCAGCTGCATCCATATTTTTTACTTAATTGTTCAGGCAAACTGTTTTCTTCCTATTAGACTCTACAAATAACAGTTTCATTCAAAGACACCCAGCCACCTTTAAGTATGGACGCTGTCGTACTATTTTCTATGCTACTGGGAAAATGAAGTCTCTCTGAAAAATGTGTGGAGGTCCCTACCTGCCACAAAGGAAGGTCTCTCATTCAGTGCACTGAACAACTGAAAGGCCAGACCTTCCCCTCACAGAGCCCTTCCTGATCACTCACAGGTCTGAGGGAACAAAATTTAAAATGTGTTTGGGCCAAAAGATTGGTTTCCCCTCCCTCCCTCTCCTTCCCCTTCAACACCAGTTTCAGAGAATCCCAGACTATCTAAGCTACTATTTGTATACTTTCATATGGAATAGAAACTTTTGAAACTCTGGCTGTTGCTGACAATTTCTCTGTCTTCGTCTCAGGCTTTTTGGATCTGATGGGAGAGGCCTACTGTGTGTGTTCACTAGGCTCCTATCTTACCTGCCCCCCACAAAAAGGGGACACAGTTATAACCAGATTTACCAGTGCCATCTGAATACTTCTTAAAATGTTATTTATGGAATTGTTTTCATTTATGACATTGTTTTCATTCATTTTAAATCACCGGAATCAGTTTTGTATTTATTCAAATGGATGGTTGTTCATTGCTCAGGGCCCTGAGTACTCAAGGATTAAGTGATTTATAAATCCAATTTATAAATAAATAAATTCCTGGTGTTACACTAACTGCAAGTTGCATGAAACAACGCAGTCATTTCATGCTAAATTCTGTATAATTCGTTTCTTCTAATGTGTGCTAGGAAATTATGGAAATATCAATAATAAAGACACGATCTGCTTTTTAGATCCTCCAGTTCTGACGGCATTGTCTATGTACTTTGTAAACCTCTCACCTCATTCTAACCGGCAAATACAAGAGATATAGCAGTGCTATCAATATAGAATGTCTCTTTTAGAGATTGGTTTATCTGAGGCAGCTGGTGCTGTATAGAATTATATCCTCAAACAGAATTTGTCTGGGATTGTACTTGTTAAATCTATCTTCTTAGTGTCTGCATATCAATACAAAGCATTTGGTTGATTTGTTATTCTAATGGATTGGGGGAGGGGCTGTAGCTCAGTGGTGGAACATCTGCTTGGCATGCAGAAGGTCCCAGGCTCAGTCCCCAGCTTCTCCAGTTGAAAGGATCAGGTGGTAGGTGATGTGAAAGAATTCTGCATAGGATCCTGGAAAGCCTCTTCTGTAATAGGCAATACTGGCCTTGACGTCTGATGGTCTGATTCAGTATAAGGCAGTTTAATTCATGTGTTCATGTGTGAGAACCTTTCTCCTTCTGCCCTGTTCAGCCAACCTTTCCACTGTTGCTGTGGAAAATCCTTTCAAAAACTTGCAACCTCCAATGGAGGATCTTCAGGCTGTTGTCAATTATTGGACAGATTACCCTAAATTAAATAACCATTGACTTGACTAGTGAGGTTTGGAGCTGAGATCTTGTGACCATCTCCTAGGAGTCACATCCCTCCTGCCCTATGCACAAGATTACTCAAAGTGCACGTTTTGCTATTACTTTTTATATTTCATAATTTATACGTAGCCCGAAGAAAAATGCCTTCTGATGATTAAATTGTTGTGATCTGAAATGTGGACAGGGAGGGGAGGTTGACATCCCGTCTCTTCCCTACCTGGATGGCATGTCTCTTTGGCATTTCTCTTTCTATGGATATCAACAGCCAGACAACAACAGTATATTGTATGCAATGATAATTCTACTGTCTAATTCCAGATGGAGTTCACCAACAGGACAGTTCAGGAATTTATTTTGCTGGGCTTTGAGGTTGGGCAGCTGCAACGACTCCTGCTCCTCACCTTTTTCAGTCTTCTTTACATGCTCACCATGGCTGAGAACATCACCATCATCGTGTTGGTGCATCTTGACACCCACTTGTCCCGGCTTCCCATGTACATCCTGCTAAGCAACTTCTCCTGGCTGGAGATCTGTTACGTGAACACCACTGTGCCCCAGATGCTCTTAGAACTGGCATTCTCCAACAAGATCATCTCCTTCAGCTCCTGCTTCCTCCAGTTTTACATCTTCTTCTCTCTTGGCAGTACTGAATGCTTCTTCCTCTCTTCTATGGCCTTGGACCGGTACTTGGCCATCTGCCACCCACTACGATATCCACAGATCATGTCTCCAAATTTTTGCTATGTCCTCGTCACTGCTTCTTGGATCCTTGGCTTCCTGGCATACATTGTCCCAGTGACACTGATCTCCAAGATGTCCTTCTGTGGTCCTAATGTCATTGACCATTTTTTGTGTGATCTTGGGCCAATTCTGGCTTTGGCTTGCCCTCCATTACCAAATGCCCCCCTCAGTAGTCTGATTTTCATGGATGTTGTGGTGATCCTAGGTAACATCATGTTTGCTGTGCTGTCCTATGTCTCTGTGATCATCACCTTGATGAAAAACTCTAGCAAAGGCAACCGGGTCAAGTCTTTCTCCACCATATCATTCCACTTGTTGGTGGTCACACTTTACTATGGCCCTGCAGCAGGGATTTATATAAGGCCAGGGGGAGAAACTGATTCAAAGGTCACTAAGATAGTAACACTTTTCTATACTGCCATAACACCCTTTCTCAACCCCATGATTTACTGTCTGAGGAATGATCAGGTGAAGGAGGCACTGCAAAGGTTATGGAAAAGAAAGACAGTGTTTTTGAAAAGAAAAGTCACAGTGTAAAAATAGGAAAGGGAAAGGAATAATATAACAAAACATGCAACGTTAGCGTCCCTGATAAAGCTGATATGTTCAATGTTGGACAGTAAAGATACTGTTCACTGTTCAATGTTTCCAACTCCTTTGCATGCTGGAAGACAACAACACACATTTCCACTAGAATACTATGCAGGTGCTTTTTAAGTACATATTCAATAATAGATTCAATAAAATGAATTGTCCATTTTTTATAAGGCACTCGCAACTATATAATTCTTTCAAAGTATTGAGGTATAGTAATGGGAACAATTACCATAGCAATGAAGACTGATACAGGATCTTGGGGGAGGGGGGT
The DNA here is from genome assembly GCA_029375565.1 of Gekko gecko. Classification (NCBI taxonomy): domain Eukaryota; kingdom Metazoa; phylum Chordata; class Lepidosauria; order Squamata; family Gekkonidae; genus Gekko; species Gekko gecko. The sequence goes on along the minus strand of JAPDNY010000015.1, from coordinate 45,047,034 downwards.
GGATTAGGCTTCTTAGGGGGAATTACAAGGATGTTTAATAAAATAAGGACCAGAAAGAGAGATTCTTGCTAGTAAGACTTGGGGAATCGTGAATTATTCTAGGATTCTCAGCTGCATTCACAACTTTTACTGAATTGTTAAATCAAAGTGTTTTTCTTCAGTGAGACCCTAAAAATTCCAGTTTCATCCAAATGCCATCTTGCCCAAAAGCAATCATGGAGTCATATAATTGTTTTTACTACTAATAAACTGAGTCTCTCTTCTGAAAGTATGGAGGCCCCTGCCGTCTCCTAATCTTTGTTCAGAACGCTGGACAGCTCTTTCTCAGCCTCCATGTGTTTAATAAAGGACTATCCAAACCCTTCCCTTTCATAACACTTCCTGATTATTCGCAAGATTAGGAAAATCCAAGAAATCAATACGGTGCAGATACTATATATGAACATCATTTTTAAATGATGCACAGCCTCAGGTAGACCGTGAGATTGTTCTCGAAGTGTTTTCTAGGACAAACTTTCTGCCAAATGTAGGAATTACAATTACTGTTCCAGGGACTGGACATTACTCCTTTTTGCATAGCTTTATTAAATAGATTTGTCATAAGTGTTATGAAGAATCTGTCTTTTTCAATTAAACACAATCTTTATCAAATTGCTTTTTTGTTTATACTGAAATTCCAGTTCATGTATTTGGGCCAATAAGTTAGGGGTTCTGTCTTCCATTCCTTTCCTTTCCTTTTCTGTCCTGTCCTTTAATAGGAAGTCCCTGCAGTACCAGTTTAAGAGCATCCTAAACTATGTGTCATCATCCTTAATTCAAATTAAAATAGTTTCCAATTTATCACAGAATCACAGAGTTGGAAGGGACCTCCAAGGTCATCTAGCCCAATGCCCCGCATGATGCTGGAAATTCACAAATACCTCCCCCCACACAACCCAGTGACTGCTGTTCCATGCCCAGAAGATGACAAAAAACCTCCAGGATCTCCGGCCAAACTGGCCTGGAGAAAATTTGCTTCCTGACCCCAAAGTGGTGATAAGTACTTCCCTGAACTTGTAAGAAAGGGCCACGAGAACTAAGCACTGATGCAGCCCTTCCTGCCCTCCCTCTCATGACCTGCCTAAGTTCACAGAATCTGCATTGCTGTCAGATGGCCACCTGGCCTCTGTTTGAAAACCTCCAAAGAAGGAGAGCCCACCACCTCCTGAGGAAGCCTGTTCCACTGAGGAACTGCTCTTATCTGTCAGGATATATACTTAGTTCCAGGGCTTTTTTTGTAGAAAAAGCCCAGCAGGAACTCGTTAGACGAATAGGTCACACCCAACAGCAGAAACTCATTAGCATGTTAGGCCACACCCCAGACAGCACAGCTCATTAGCATATTAGGTCACAACCCCATGTTACCAGACGTGTGGTCATCTAGCCACACCCACCTTTTGATTCTTATTCTGTTTACCTTGTTTACTGTCAAAACCCAGGGCTTTTTTTGTAGCAGGAACTCTTTTGCATGTTAGGCCACACACCCCTAATGAGTTTCTGCTGTTGGGTGTTTCCTATTATGCTAAGGAGTTCCTGCTGGGCGTGGTCAACTTGGGAACCAGCTGGAACTCCGTTCCTGTGCGTTCCTGCCCCAAAATAGCCCTGCTTAGTTCTTCTACCACCAGATCTTACATGAGTAACTGGCAAAGGCAGCAAACCTAAGAAACCCGGAGTTGTATCTCAAATGTGTGTCATTTATTACTTTTCCCTTTCTATCATGGCTCAGTGGTAGATCGTCCACTTGGTATGCAGAAGGTTCCAAGTTCAGTCCCCAACATCTCCAGCTAAAAGGACCAGGCAGGATGGGAAAGTGATGGGAAAGACCTCTGCCCAAGACTCTGAAGAGCTGCTGCCAGTCTGAGTAGACAGAACTGACTTTGATGGACCAAGGGTCTGATTCAGTGTAATGCAGTTTCATGTAAGCTATAGTATCATATCCTCAACTCAACTGGATACCATGTCCATTTGAACCTATCACACCAAAACATTATCAGATTACTAATCCTCTGAAATCCCCCCACCCACTTACTCTTTCCTCTTCATCAGTATCAGATAGCTGTTGTGTTGCATTCTCATGGAAACATGTTTCCTGGTGGTAAGTAAAGGTTTCCCATGCTTAAAAGCTAGTCAAATCCAACTCTAGGGGGCAGTGCTCATCTCTGTTCAAAGACGTTTCCATGGTCATGTGGCCGGCATGACTAAACGCTGAGGTGCGCGGAATGGTGTTACCTTCCCACCGAAGTGGTACCTATTTATCTACTTGCAATTTCTTGCTTTTGAATATTTTCTGGGTTCATCTTTAATAGAAGAATGCCTTAGGTTCCTACCTATCCTTGTAATTACATTGTGAAGTGTGTAGAATCTAAAGATGGGTACTGCATCTTCTTTCAATGTACATTGCTAATGTGATGATTTTCTTTGCATTTAATTGTTCTATTGTTAATAGGTCTGTCAAGACTATTTTGGGGAGCTGGTGAGATTTGAGTGCAATTTTGCACTGATGATGACCATGTTTCACTGACACTGGTTCTGCATTCCAATCCTAAAGAAACAATGATCCTCTCTCTTTAATATGGGGTCACCATAAATCATCTGTGACTTGATGGCACTTTCCACCACCATGATATCTCTTGGCCTCATCTTGGCCCCGTCCATGAATTCTTTCATTTGATCATCAAGTTGCATTAAACCAGACAGTTATGTATGTATCTAGGTGTCATCAAATTGCAAGCAATTTATGGCAACCTTAGCAAAGGGCTTTCAGGGCAAGTGAGAGGCGTTTACCGCTGCCTTCCTCTGCAGATGCTTCCTTGGTGATCTCCCATCTCAGCACCAGCCCTGCCTAGCTTCTGAGAGCTGATGAGACTGGACCACACCATGCCCCCTTGAATCCCTTAAACCAGCCACATACAGCATGATGAATACAACACAACTATTTTCTCCTGATTGCACTCTACTGAATATCACCACTTTTGTTCCATTTCCACCAATTTCAAGGCTTAACCCTACAGGACTTGGGGTGGGTGATGTACCCTCTTACTCTAACTAAATGGTACATCACCTGAGCATTCATCTTTCTATGGAGACAGATAGCCAGGCAACAACAGTATATTGCATGTAAAGACAATTCTGGTATCTAATTCCAGATGGAGTTGGCCAACAGGACCACAGTTCAGGAATTCATTTTGCTGGGCTTTGAAGTTGGGCAGCAGCCATGACTCCTGCTCCTCGTCTTTTTCACTCTTCCTTACATCTTCGCCATGGCTGAGAACATCACCATCATCACACTGGTGTATCTTGACACCCACTTGTCCCAGCTTCCCATGTACATTCTGCTGAGCAACTTCTCCTGGCTGGAGATCTGTTATGTGAGCACCACCATGCCCCAGATGCTCTTTGACCTGGCATCATCCCACAAGACCATCTCCTTCAGTTCCTGCTTCCTCCAGTTTTACATCTTTTCTCTTGGCAGCACTGAGTGCTTCTTTCTGTCAGCCATGGCCTTAGATGAGTACTTAAATAAAGTCATTGTTTCTCCTTGACATGTGCCAGTCTTATTTATAGCAATTAATCTAATCGTAGGGTGGATCTGAAAGTTCTCTTCCACTGTCAGCAGAACTGTCCTCCAGTGCAAGGATCCTTCCCCGCAGAATGCAGCTGGAGAGCCAGTTTGGTGTAGTAGTTAAGTGCGCGGACGCTAATCTGGGAGAACTGGGTTTGATTCCCCACTCCTCCACTTGCACCTGCTGATGTGACCTTGGGTCAGTCACAAGCTCTCGTACAGCTGTTCTTGAGAAAGAGCAGTTTGTGTCAGAAGTTCTCTCAGCCCCGCCTACCTCACAAGGTGTCTGTTGTGGGGAGGGGAAGGGAAAGGAGTTTGTAAGGCACTCTGAGACTGCCTTTGGGTGGTGAAGGGTGAGGTAGAAATCCAATCTCTTCTTCTTCTTCTTCCACTCAATCCATATTCCTTGCTACATTGACTCCATCATTAGCAGGGCAGAAATTTTTGATCCCATCCATAAATATTGTCTCTAAGGATGGTTCAAAGTTTGAGTCCAGTGGCACCTTTAAGACCAACAAAGTTTCATTCTGGGTAAATGTTTCTAGGTCCATCACAGTCAATGGGCTTGGAAGGTTATAACTCTGATTACGACGGCACTGTGAGCTGCCTACCAGCACCCTCAAAAGTCTGGCCAAGGAGAGAATGAAAAGTTTTACAGCAACCTTCCTCCCTCACAGTTGCCCTCTCGTAATGGTATTCAGAGTTCCACTTCAATGGAATCTGAAGATTCACTTGAGCCATCCTCGCTAATATCTATGGAACAATCCACTACGGATTTCTCCTTGTCCTCTTTTAAAGGCATCAGTGCTATTTCCCATTCCAGCATTTTCTGCAAGCAAACTGAAGAAATGAATTCCATATTGTGTAAAGGTCAAGCAAACCGAAGAAGTGAATTCTCTGTTGTGTAAAGATCAAGATGGGGAGCCACGTTAGTCTGTCTGTAGCAGCAGAAAAGAGCAAGAATCCAGTAGCATCTTAAATAGGAACAAAATTTGTGACAGGTAATGCGTTTTCATGAGTCACTGAAGTGATTGGTGACTCGCCAAAGCCCATCCCCTGCTACAAATGTAGTCTTTCAGACCCTACTGGACTCTCGCTCTCTTATTCCGTAAAAAGTTGTACTTTCTTTCCTCTGTTCTAAATCTACCACCCATCAACTTCTGTGGCAACCTGAAATCCTCAGCTAATGAACATAAGAACATAAGAGAAGCCAATGTTGAATCAGGCCAATGGCCCATCTAGTCCAACTCTCTGGGTCACACAGTGGCCAGAAATGCCAGGTGCCATCAGGAGGTCCAGCAGTGGGGCCAGGACACTAGAAGCCTCCCACTGTTGCCCCCCCCCGGAACCAAGAATACAGAGCATCACTTGCCCCAGACTGAGAGTTCATATAAGAACATAAGAGAAGCCAATACTGGATCAGGCCAATGGCCCATCTAGTCCAACACTCTGTCACACAGTGGCCAGAAATACCAGGTGCCATCAGGAGGTCCAGCAGGACACTAGAAGCCCTCCCACCGCTGTCCCCCACCCAGCACCAAGAATACAGAGCCTCACTTGACCCAGACTGAGAGTTCCCATCTATAACTTGTGGCTAATAGCCACTGACGGACTTCTGATGGGAGAAACAAAATTCTCTTTATCTATTTTCTTGCCTCATGCATAAATTTTTATACACCGCACAGGGCTCCTTCAGAAGACAGTGTTTAATGGTGGAGCAGTGCTAAAGACACGTGTACATTCTCTGTGTCAGTAATGACTAGATACAGCAAAGCCTACTAGGTTATACTACATTCAAACAAAAAAAAACCCCATACAGCAGAAGCCAAATGATACAGTTCACGCGCGTGGGAAGCATGTGTGTGGCTATTTAGTAAAACATTCTAGGAACCGTTGTAATTCCCAGTGTTGGGCTCCAGCAGCTGGAGCAACAAGGTCAAGGGACCTGATAAGAGATTGTGTGGAAAACTTCAGAGAGAGAAAAGGGATGCAGCAGCACTCTCCTTTCATACCATTAACGTGACAGGATTACCTGACAGGTGTTTAGAATGGACTGACTCTGCAGAAGCCTGCACTGTGTTAGCCATATTTGGAGATAAGAGAAAAGAAAGAGGAAAGGCTTGGACTTAGAGCCTCACCACAAGAAGGCAACTTTATCTAGTTCTTCCTTCCCACTACAGGCCACTCTTCTCCCCCCAAGTGTTCAAAGGGGTCCAGAAACCACTGGGGCAGCAGCAGGAAGGGGGAGACAGGAAAATTCATGTACATAAGTCCCTTTCCATTTGCACTAGAGAACAGTTGGGTCCAGCCAGGTTTCTCACTCTATCTCATCCAATTCCTCTCTTTACTACAACCCTTGTGCTGCAAGGCTTTTGTTCATAGTAGTCCCCTGATCCCCCAGCATAGCCTTTTCTTGATGGCTAAAGGGCACCTGTGCTTCCTGTTTCACCCACAGAAAAGCCGCTTGGCTCTAAACCTTGGTGTCCATCTGTTTGTAACTGAGAGCCCCCTCCAAGAACAGAATGGCCTCAGACCCATCTCAGCCTTCAGAGACTAGCCAACCATCTAGCCAAGGTTGTTCCCTAATGCCCCAGTTTTCCATGTGCAGGGAAGCATCCTTGTTGCTTTTTCGATCCTGCGGAGGTAGGTCTTCCCTTGACGGATCTATCAACAGGAGATGGTCCATGTTTACCAACACAGCATTCTGGAAGGAAAGGCTGATTGCTCACGGCAATTGCCTGCATATCATAATAACAGGGAGCCAAGCTGTCTTCTAATGACATTACTCCTGAGGGGCCATTTCCCACGGGTCGCCGATAATTTATCAGTAGCATTCTGGGTTTGTTCTCTCACTTCCCACCAAGCCATGGCCAAAGCTACAGCCGAACACCACTGTTAGACCACAGTCTCTGCCAGCAGTCTGGAGAGAGACTGGAAGGGAAGGTTCATGTTGTGCACCTGCGATTCTTCACTGGTTTTCTTCTTCTTAACTTAATTATCAGTGAAGCCAAACACTCTGGGGCTGCTGCTTTCTTCCAGTCAGATCTGTTTTATGGGGTTCATGATGCTGGCTTCCCCTGGCCTGGATGGCCCAGGCTACCCCGATCTCATCAGATCATACAAGCTTAGCAGGGTCAGCCCTGGTTAGTACTTGGATGGGAGACCACCAAGGAAGTGCAGGGTCGCTATGCAGAGGCAGGTAATGATGTTTGGGTTCTTTTGTTTTTCTGTACTCGGGGTAATCTGCATTACACCCGAAATATTCCAAAAGGCATTCCATGTGATTTGATTGGGACTTCAATTTTATCATGACATAGCTGAGTTTTGTTACATAAGAGATTTTGTGTGCATGTTTTTTCCAAATGGAACTTGCATATTCCAGTTTAGCCTCGCTGGCATTATTTTGGCCTTCCGTCAGCCAAGACATAAAGACAATTTAGCCTGTGCAACATAGGAAGAGAATGGCTCCCAGCCACATTCAGAGGAATAATATGCGACCCAAAGTTACTCTTTAGACTTAACTACATATAGCTACCCAGTGCAGCAGTTGTTTCTGCAGAAAATTCGTATGAGATCTGAAACGCAGGAGGACAGCTCTCCTTCCCTAACTGAATGGCATGTCACTTTAGCATTTCTTTTTCTAGGGATACAAATAACCAGTCGATAAAGGTGTATCGTACATAATGATAATTTTCTTATCTATTTCTAAATGGAGAGAGTCAATGGGACTAAGATTCAGGAATTCATTTTGCTGGGATTTGAACTCGGGGAGCAGAAGTGTTTCCTGCTCCTCCTCTTTTTCAGCATTCTCTATGTGTTGACCCTGGCCGAGAACCTCACCATCATCACACTGGTGCTTCTAGACACCCACTTGTCCCGGCTTCCCATGTACATCCTGCTGAGTAACTTCTCCTGGCTGGAGATCTGTTATGTGAGCACCACTGTTCCCCGGATGCTCTTTGACCTGGCATCCTCCCACAAGACCATCTCCTTCACTTCCTGCTTCCTCCAATTTTACATCTTCTTCTCTCTGGGCACAACAGAATGCTTCTTCCTCTCATCCATGGCCTTGGACCGGTACTTGGCCATCTGTCACCCACTGCGCTATCCACAAATTATGTCCCCGAATTCTTGTTATGTGTTGGTAATTTCTTGTTGGCTCCTTGGGTTCCTGACGTACATTATCCCAGTGACTTTGATCTCCAATATGGCCTTCTGCGGCCCCAATGTTATCGACCACTTTTTGTGTGATCCTGGGCCCATTCTGTCATTGGCTTGTCCTCCACTAGCAAATGCTCCTCTCATCCTTCAGGCTGTCATGAACGTTGTTGTTTGTCTAGGCAATATGTTCTTTGTTGTGCTGTCCTACGGGGCCGTGATTCTCACCCTGATGAAAACCTCTCGCCAAGGCAACCGGAGGAAATCCTTCTCCACCATATCTTTCCACTTAGTGGTGGTGGCGCTTTTCTATGGCCCCGTGGCAGGGTCTTATGTAGTCCCGGTTGGAGAAAGCGAGACGAAGGTCATTAAGGTAATAACACTCTTCTACACTGCCGTGACACCATTTCTCAACCCCATGATCTATTGTCTGAGAAACGATCAGGTGCAGGAGGCACTGGGCAGATTGTGGAAGAGAAAGACGGTACTTCTGATGAGGAGAGTGACTGTGTAGGGAGGTGAGGAGAAGAAGATGGGGAAGGAACACCCAGCCTCCCAGCAATATTAATGCATTCACCATTGGACAAAGAGGGTACCTTTCCTTGATCGTAGATTCAGGTGGGTAACCATGTTGGCCTGAGGCAACAGAACCAAGTTTGAGCCCAGTGGCACCTTTAAGACCAGCATAGTTGTATTCTGGGTATAAGCTTTCGTGTGTACACACATTGTATCTGAAGAACTGTGCGTGCACACGGAAGCTTATACCTAGAATTAAACTTGTTGATCTTAAAAGTGCCACTGGACTCAAACTTTGTTCTATTCCCCGGATCAGTATGTCTTGGATTGCTTGTCAGAAAGCCTTCCAATTAAGGTGGGGAAAGGGCCCAGATTGTTCCTTTCTTGGAAATCCAGAGACCACCTCAATGGATTCCTCTGATGGCTGTGAACTGGAACCCTCATCTGCAAACATTTTAAGTCCAAGGTTATTGAGAGCTCTCTGTTGTGCAACTCTTCTGTGATGCTTAAAACGAAAGGCCTGGTCTGTTCTTCTTATAAAAGGGTAAAGATAAAGGTTCCCTTGCTCGAAAGCCAGTCGAATCTGACTCTAGAGTTGCGGTGCTCATCTCCGTTTCAAAGCCGAAGAGCCAGCGCTGTCTGAAGATGTTTCCGTGGTCATGTGGCTGGCATGACTAAAGGCACACGGAATGCTGTTACCTTCCCACCGAAGTGGTACCTATTTATCTACTTGCAATTTCTTGCTTTCAAACGGCTAGGTTGGCAGGAGCTGGAACCAGAGACGGGAGCTCACTCCGTCATGCGGCACTCTCGGGTCTCGAACTGCTGAACTACTGACCTTCCACAGCATTTGGAAGAACTGTGTGCAGAAACCAAGTGTTATTTGTTTTTCTCTATAACTTTCTTGTAGGAAATGGGTCTGATCCAAGGCCATGCTGCAGATTTAGGGACATGCAAGACCATTGTGATAGGCTAACGCCAAATAGCGCAATATCAATCAATCTTTCATTATGTCATGGACCAGGCAGAATAAAACTTACATGAACAGAGTGGCTAAAAGAAAAAAGAAAAATACACACACACACCTTTCAGTCAAAATGGAAAAGGTCCCTTGTGCGTATATATGTGTATATGTACACACACACACACTTTCATTAAAATATATATTAAAAAGCAAACAAGTGTCACTGAATCAGCCTTGTCCCTTGGTAGACTCTGGCAGCTGCACAGAATCTGGCCACTCTATCCCAGGTTTCTGATTCAAGGTCTACCAGAAGAAAGGAGGCATATCATTCCTCCTATCTTCCCAGGATTTTTGGAGGACAGGTATAATAAATATGTATCTAACATCATTATAGAAGGGGAAGTACAGCAGCACATGACCTACTGATTCAATTTCCCCAACAGCAAAGGCATAAATGCTCCCGAAGTGGCACATCACAGTATCTCCCTTCTGGGACAGCAGAAAGAAGAGGAAGAGGAAGAGGAGGAGATTGGATTTATAACCCACCCTTCACTACCCAAAGGAGTCTCAGAACAGCTTACAATCTCCTTTCCCCTCCACTCCCCACAGCAGATACCCTGTGAGGTAGGTGGGGCTGAGAGAGCTCTCTCAAGAACTGCTCCTGAGAGAACATCTCTGAAAGAACTTGTGACTGACTCAAGGTCACACCAGCAGCTGCATGTGTACAAGTGGGGTGTACAAGAAACCCAGTTCTCCCAGATTAGAGTCCGCACACTTAACCTCTACACCAAACTGACTCTCATGAACACTGAGACAGGGCAGAGTGAAAGCCATCCTGTGTTTAGGAATCAATCAACTAAATAGTTTGAGAACACCAGTTTCCTGTTCCTGGAGTGATGGGATCTTGTAGAACCAATTAAAGGTCCTTTCCGTTAAGGTCCTTCTGGGTCAGCAAAAGCATCTAGCCATGATGACCATTTGGCCATAATACTAGTAGAGGTCACCTGTCTATCTTGCTGCGCCATCCAGTCTTGTCCAATAAAAAATATCCCCACTTCTACTGACAGTTACTTCTGAAAAAGTGCTGCATTTGTCTGTCCTAAACTTCCTGCCTATCAATTTCATTGGCTAACTAGGATTTCTAGCCTTGTAGGAGAAAACATTATCTTTATTGAGTTTCTCCCCACCTGGCTTCATTTTATATGCCTTATAGGGTTGCCAGTCACCTGGTGGGGGCAGCAGATCTCCAAATATAAAATAAAAAAAAAAGACTACCAGAACTATGGTGTGACATCTCTAGGAATTGACAGAAACTCTATGTTAAAACTGCAGGATTTCCTGCAATTCCTAGAAAAGACTGACATCACTTCCAGGATTTCCCCAGAAATGACATCAATCCTTACGAGGAATCACAGAAAAATTTACAGTTTTACCATAGTGTTTCTGGCAATTCCTAGAGAGGTGTGATTTCATTTCTGGGGTTTCCCTGGGAGTGACATCATGCTATCACTGGTCGCTACCTCCCATCTCCCCAGCCCCTCAATCTCCTGCTAGTTGCCAGGCAACCCTATTTCTCCATCATGTGACCCTCATACCATGCGATTCTAAACAGGGTCACAAACCCATTGACTTCAATGTACTTAGAAGGGTGTACTTGTCTTGAGAACTGTTATTCACCTTCATGTGGGACCGAACCATCAGTGTGTTGTTGTTTTGCAGACAAAGTGTTTCACTGCATTCTCTTCTTTTTGGGGGTATATATTTTTTGCATTAGTGTGTATGTATGTGTGCTTGCGCATGTGTGCCCCATGCCTGGAAGTCATGGTGACCTCTGGCAACTCCTACTGGGCATGGAGGACGTTCAGAGAAGTGGCTTGAGAGCCTGCCTCTGCCTCCTAGCCCTGGTATTCTTTGGAGGTCTCCCATTCAAATACTCGCCTGGGTCTTCCATTTTTAGATCAGGATTGCCTGGGCTATCCAGGTCAGGGCTGTTTCACGTGCATTCTTGCACTTGGATTGTTTTGCTTACGATGTTTCCTTTGCAGCTTCTATTTCTGTGTTTAGTTACCTCTTTTTTGTGTCCTTTGAAAATTATCAGACATAAAGTATTTTAAAGGATTAACACAAGGCTACCTCTATCTTCCAAGGCCCCCATTTCCTTATTTTGCACTCTGTCTGCTATCAAAGGTGTGCGCCCCATACTTCCACCAGTCAAACACTCATTTCCCAAGGCTCTCTCCCACCCACCCCAGATGCACATGTTGGATTTGCCATCATGCGGTTTTTGCCAGGTGGGGGCCAGGCCAACCATACAAACGAGGGCCAAATGGCCCAGGTGGGGAGAGGAAAATGAGGTCATGCAGGACACCATTTGTATCTCTCCAGGGCTTTTTTGTTTTTGCAGAAAAAGCCCAGCAGGAACTCATTAGCATAATAGGCCACACCCAACAGCAGAAACTCATTAGCATATTAGGACACACCCCTGACAGTACAGCTTATTAGCATATTAGGCCATACACCCCATGGCTTCCCTTGAAGGGAAGGGAAGGCAGTTCCCTTCTCATGGCTTGTCTGGGCACCCCACAGCTGCAGAGAGCCTGGGTAAGCCAGCCCTTGGACAGGCCGGGGAAGGCATGGGGAGGCATTTAAATGCCTCCCCGATCCTTCCAGAGGCCCCCCTGGCCCGTCTGCCTTGGAGTTGCTGGGGGGTTGCTCTCCAGGCCTTCCCTCTGTAGCTACGCATGCAGAGGTTTTGGCTGTAGTGGGCCCAAAAATAGCCCTGTATCTCTCCATTAGCAAGAGCCTTTTTCAAGGAAGAGAAGAAGAAGAAGAAGAAGAAGAAGAAGAAGAAGAAGAAGAAGAAGAAGAAGAAGAAGAAGAAGAAGAAGAAGAAGAAGAAGAAGAAGAAGAAGAAGAAGAAGAAGAAGAAGAAGAAGAAGAAGAAGAAGAAGAAGAAGGAGGAGGAGGAGGAGGAGGAGGAGGAGGAGGAGGAGGAGGAGGAGGAGGAGGAGGAGGAGGAGGAGGAGGAGGAGGAGGAGGAGATTGGATTTATACCCGGCCCTTCACTTGGAGTCTCAGAGCAGCTTACAAACTCCTTTCCCTTCCCCTCCCCACAACAGACACCCTGTGAGGTAGGTGGGGCTGAGAGAACTTCTGACAGGAACTGCTTTTTTTCAAGGACAGCTGTGCCAGAGCTTGTGACTGACCCAAGGTCACATCAGCAGGTGCGAGTAGAGGAGTGGGGAACCAAATCCGGTTCTGCCAGATTAGAGTCCGCGCACTTAACCACTACACCAAACTGGCTCTCTCTGTATGGACTGTATAGAATGGTGGTTCATTGCCTCAGTCAATCCAACCCCTTTCAGGGAGAATAATATCTAGCCAAGGTTCCTGCCTGACACATCAGGGAAGGTCTTGTTTTGATCTTCTGGCGGCAAGTCTTCCCTTGGGCACACATCAATAAGGCTTGGCAACATCAGTTATTGGGTGGAACCTTTTTCTATCACATCTCCCATGAACTGCAGACCTTTTCCAACAATAAGTCAAAGTTACTAATACATTTCATTGTTCATCATGGTCCACAGCAAACACAGAATTCCAAGGGGGGGATTACCTGTGGAAGCTGCCTGTTTCACTATACCAGGAGGAGATAACCTGTCTCCAAAGAGGCAATATACTGGCTCCTACTGATGTTGCTCTACAAAGACCCTTTCCCCAGGGGCACCAAATATTTATCAGCAGCATTCCACTTTGGCCTTCCCACATAGACACTCTGTCTTCCCACTATTTGGCCATATGACCAACCAACACTACAGCTGGGCAGCAGCATCCGACACGAGGAAGAACGACATATGTCTTCACAAGATTTGACCCCAAACTTATGATGAAGCTTTTGCTGGATGGAGCAGCATTTTAAACACTACTAAGGTAGAGAAATGGGAACTTTGAGAAGGCTGCAGAAAGCGGGATGGAACCCTAGAAGGATGGATTTGAATGGGTGTCACGTTCAATAAACAGATGTGAGCGTCATCAAAGAAATTACGATAGAACATTATAAAGGTATGGCTGTTGAAAGAGAGGGTGGAAGGGAGGGCTTACAACACATGTTCCCTCTAAGCTGTGGAGTCTTGTGAGCAAAAATTCTACTTTGTGAGCTACTGGCATTAAAGTTGTGAGTGGGTGATTTGGCTATTGCGTAAATTAGTTTGCTCGGGAGGCATCCTTCCTGAGCTAAGACAAAAATGTGTGAGCCGGAGGCTAAAAAACTGTGAGGTAGAGCACACTAACTCAGCTTAGAGGGAACACTGCTTACAACACATGTCTGTGATTCTCGTTGGCATCCTTGATTTTAACTTGGTTAATAATAAAGGCAGAAGGGAAGGCAGCATGGGACAGCTCGGTCTTGTCAGATCTTGGAAGATAAACACAGTCGGTACACGGAAGGGAGGCCATCAAGGCAGGCTTTGCAGAGGAAGGCAATCTGCTTCTCACTTGCTTTGCTGGGCTTGCTGTATGTTGGTAGAGACTTGATGACACCTAAATACGAACAAAGTCAAAGACCCATTTTCGCTGCCTTTTTATAGAACTCAGCACACTCCTGCGGAGTTATTGAGAGGGCATAAATGTGGCAAAGTGCAAATCTGGTGATGTTTGGAAAAACAACAATCGTCTGTCAAAAGTCTAGACAACCCCACCAAAAGGCACAGCAATGAAGCCAGAGAATGCTCTGCACAGAACAAGCTAACTAGGACATTGCCTGGAGGTCCCATGTAAACAACAGTAGGCTTCCAAGGGGTGTGGAGGATGCGGGAAATAAATGAAAGGTAGAATGAAATGAAAAGATGCAACGTGTTTGGTTCTGGGCTCAATGCTTCAAGAATAATTTAGGCGCACTGGAACAGTTGCAGAGGAGGAGCAGTGAAGATGGTCACACAAACAAGTCCTGTGAGGAAATGCTGAAGGAACTGGGTATGCTTAGTCAGGTGAAGAGAAGAGTAAGGAGATACGATTGCATCTTCCAGACACCTGAAGGGCTGTCACACAGAGGAAGGCAAAAAAACAGGCTCTCTGCTGTCCCAAAGTACAAGACCTCCTCTAACAGGCTAGAGTTATAGAGGTTAGGTTTCAGCTGAATATTAGGAGAAACTTTGTAATGGTGAGAATAGTTCAGCAATGGAACCGATTCCCTATAAGGGTGGTGGGCTCTCCCTTGCTGAAGGTCTTCAACCAGAGGGTGGAGAGCCATCTGTGGGGAACGCGCTTGCTGTGGTTCTTCTGAGCTGAGCAGAGGGTTACATAAGAACATAAGAGAAGCCAATGTTGAATCAGGTCAATGGCCCATCCAGTCCTACACTCTGTCACACAGTGGCCAAAATATACCAGGTGCCATCAGGAGGTCAGCAGTGGGGCCAGAACACTAGAAGCCCTCCCACTGCTGCCCCCCGCCCAGCACCAAGAACAGAGTGCATCACCTACCCCAGACTGAGAGTTCCTATCCATACCTTGTGGCTAATAGCCACTGATGGACTTCTGCTTCATATGTTTATCTAATTCCCTCTTGAAACTGTCCATGCTTGTAGCTGCCACCACCTCCTGTGGTGGTTCTACATAACCCTTCCAACTCTATGAATGGTTCTGTAATCCAGGAAGAAATCCAAAGATGCCAAGTTTGGACAGACTGAGCCGGCTTACCTCACAGTTTGATCCTGGTGGAAATGCCCAGCTACATTAAGAACTTCTTGTATCATTGAGCAATGCTGAGAACTATTGTCATGGTTATTGTAGAAATGGGTAAGGTCTGAGGCGATAAGGTGGGATAGAAAAGTTTTAAATAAATAGGCTACTGAATCGCTTCAGGCGAGCAGCCTACACCTTTTTCAGCCTTCTAATACATCCTGCAATGCAGTTCGCTCCAAGGGGAGGCTCCTTTTGATAGCTGGAAAATGAGCACATTGAAACTTCTGTCTACTTAGCCAGCCTGCAGGTCTATCAAGGTCAGTACTGTCTACGCTGACCAGCCACAGCTCTCCATGGTCTCAGGCAAGGGTATTTCCATAGCCCTCCCTACCCGATCCTTGCTTAACGGGAGATGTCGTGGCAGCTGCAAGCATGGACAGTTTCAAGAGGGAATTAGATAAACATATGGAGCAGAAGTCCACCAGTGACTATTAGCCACAGGGTATAGATGGGAACTCTCAGTCTGGGGCAGGTGATGCACTCTATTCTTGTTGCTGGAGGGGGCAGCAGTGGGAGGGCTTCTGGTGCCCTGGCCCCACTGCTGGACCTCCTGATGGCACCTGGTATATTTTGGCCGCTGTGTGACAGAGTGTTGGACTAGATGGGCCATTGGCCTGATTCAACATTGGCCTCTCTTATGTTCTTATGTTCTTATGATGTCAGGGACCAAATCTTGGACTTCCTCCTTGCAAACCGATGCTCAGAAACTGAGTTCAGGCCCCTTTCAATGCCAGCATCCTCCTTATTTTTCATCTTATGGAAGTCTCTGGTTCAAATCTTGGCTCAGCTCATGGGGGGAGAATGTAGGCAAGATGCTATTCTTCATTTCATCGGGATCTCACCAGTTTTATGGGGGTTCATAATATCAGCATACTTGACACGGTGCTTTTGAAGACGTCTGGGATGTTAGACGAAGTCCTTTAAATCCTTGAGTGAAACCACGGTATGAATTTTCAAAGGCATTAAAGCAAAAAAGAAAAGAAGGAAGCAGAACCACCCCCGATAACTAATGGTTGTTAGTGTGTGTGTGTGTGTGTTTTCTCCCTTGTGTTTCTGGTGATTTCAGCCACACGGTGGTGTCCAAGAATAATTCTGCTGTCTGATTCCAGATGGATCCAGCCAACGGGACTGGGCTGGAGGAATTCATCTTGCTGGGCTTTGAGGTCGGGCCGCAGAAACGGTTCCTGCTTCTCATCTTCTTCACCATTCTCTATGTGCTCACTCTGGCTGAGAACATCACCATCATCGTACTGGTGGTTCTGGACACCCACCTGGCCCGCCTTCCCATGTACATCCTGCTGAGCAACTTCTCCTGGCTGGAGATGTGCTACGTGAGCGCCACGGTCCCCCGGATGCTCTTTGACCTTACGTCCCCTCAAGGGGTCATCTCCTTCCATAACTGCTTCATTCAGTTCTACGTCTTCTTTGCTCTCGGCAGCACCGAATGCTTCTACCTTTCGGCCATGGCCTTGGATCGGTACCTGGCCATCTGCCACCCACTGCGCTACCCGCAAATCATGTCCCCAAACTCCTGCTATGGTCTGGTGGGTTCTTGTTGGGTCATTGGCTTCCTGTGGTATCTCATCCCGGCTGTCTTGATCTCCAGGTTGTCCTTCTGCAGTTCCAACGTCATCGACCACTTTTTGTGTGATGCCGGGCCCATTCTGTCCCTGGCCTGCCCTCCGCTAGGAGTCGCGCCCGTCATCAGCCAGTTTTGCCTGAATGCTCTGATTATCGGCAATATGTTCTTTGTCGTGCTCTCCTACAGCATCGTGGTGAACACTCTAATGAAAGCGTCCAGCCAAGGCAGTCGGATGAAGGCCTTCTCGACCATATCGTTCCATTTATTGGTGGTGACCCTTTTCTATGGCTCAGTGGCAGGGATGTACTTGATTCCGGGTGGGGAAAACCAATCAGCCATAACTAAGGCCGTGACACTCTTCTACACTGCTGTGACACCCTTCCTCAACCCCATGATTTACTGCCTGAGGAACGATCAGGTGAAAGAAGCACTGGTTAGGCTCCTGAAGAGAAAGGAGACAGTGTAAACAGAGAGGGAGGACAGAAAAATGGGAGGGGTGGAAGTGCCACCTTCTGGAAAATTAGGGCAAGTAGTATATCTATCTTTCCTCTGGGTTTTTACAACCTGTACTACGTATGTATGTGCCGTTGAGCCACAAGTGACTTACAGCAACGCCAACAAGAGGCGTTCAAGGCAATCGATTAAGCAGAGGTAGGTTTCCATTGCCTTCCTCTGCCAAGCCTTCCTTGGTGGTCTCCCATCCAAGTACTTCCAGGACCTAATGAGATCAGGCTATACCAAGATGCCTCTCAGCCATGACCTGTACTAGATGACCAAAATTCAGGTTTGGAACTAAGTCGTGGAAGAGCTTGCTGGTTTCTTGGCAACAAGAGACCAGAACATTTCCCCCTTACACTGAGAAAGAAAAGACAAGTCATGAAAATATATATAATGTGAAAAACTAGCCAGGCAAATATCCTGGGACCTAATAATAGGCAACAGTAAAATAAAATCGATGCTCTATTCTATTCTATGTGTCTATTTTGTGTGTGTGTGTGATCTATATTAATTATCACATGGCAGTGTCTGTAGTATAGCCAGAAGATCCTAAGATTGTCTGGCAGCCAGAAGTTCTAGCTCTTTTAGCATTGTGTACCACTAAGTGGCAAGCTAGGCTTGTTTTTAAGGCAAGAGACATTTCAGAGGTGGTTTGCCATTGTCAGCTGGGTGACCTTGGGTCAGCCACAGCTCTCTCAGAGCTGTTCTCTCAAGAGCAGTTCTCTCAGAGCTCTCTCAGCCTCATCTACCTCACAGGGTGTCTGTTGTGGGGAGAGGAAGGGAAGGGGATTGTAAGCCGCTCTGAGACTCCTTCAGGGAGTGAAGGGCGGGATATAAAACCAATTCTTCTTCTCCTTCCCATACAAACACTAGTATTTAGGTCAGTTATTTAGCTTTGTTATTTTATTGTCACTGCCAGGGCTCCCTCTAAGCTGCGGAGTCCTGTAAGCAAAAATTCTACTTTGTGAGCTCCGGGTACTAAAGTTGTGAGCGAGCAATTGGACTTCTGCATCAGTTAGTTTGCTCTGGAGTCATCCTTCCTGAGCTAAGATGAAAATGTGTGAGCCGGAGGCTAAAAAACTGTGAGCTAGCTCACACTAACTCAGCTTAGAGGGTATATTCCTGAACATTCTTTTAATAAATCACTTTAATTACAAATACTAGCCAGGGCCAGCCCTGCTTAGCTTCTGAAATCAGGTTAGCCTGGGCTATCCAGCGGTATGTGCTTGTGTGTGTGTGTGTGTGTGTGTGTGTGTGTGTTCTATGAAACACACCCAGCATGAGATCGAGTGACTCAATACAGGAAGCCACAACCCACAGTGTGCAGGACCAGAGCAAGGCTGTTACAATAGGAAATTTTGGAGGACGCTAATTCACAGGTTTGCCATAAGTCGGAAGCGACTCGTTGGCACTTGACAGGTGAGAAGCTGTGTTTGTATGTGAGTCATTCCAAGCATCGATGCAGCAAGGCCAAAAGGTGCCCACATCAGCATCCCTTGTGAGGACAGCCACAGCCAGAGAACCAAGAGGCAGGTGGCTGGAATGGTGCAAATGTTTTGGGTTTGGATCATTCGGGTTCAGTGCAATGTAGGCAGCACAGCTCGGGAGTCACTGCAGCGTTCAGAAGCAACCTAAAACCAGACTACAATCCAGGCTCACTCATTAATCACTTCAAGCTATCAGTGCGACACCCCGAGCTGAGTTACATTCTTCTATGTCCAGTGAAGACAGCGATCTTAAAAGGATGTAACTCTGCTTTGGAGCACACTGTTGGCCAAGTCCTTGTCTCTTGGCCTAGCTGGTATACTGCAAGGAGATTTAGCACACCTTCTCTTTGGAAAAATGACCATGAAATGACTAGTATTCATAACTAGTCAGACACTGAGATTAGTAGTAGCCCAAGGACTTAGAACAGAATCTTAGAGTTGGAAGGGACCTCCAGGGTCACCTAGTCCAACCCCCTGCACAATGCAGGAAATCCACAAATACCTCTTCCCCACGCCCCCAGTGACTCCTGTTCCATGCCCAGAAGATGATAAAAGACCTCCAGGATCCCCGGGCAAACTGGGGAACAATTGCTTCCCAACCCCAAAGTGCTGATCGGCATTTCCCTGGGCATGTAAGAAAGGGCCACGAGAACTAAGCACTGATGCAGCCCTCCCTGCCCACCTTCCCATGACCTGCCTAAGTTCACAGAATCCGCATTGCTGTCAGACGGCCATCTAGCCTCTGTTTGAAAACCTCCAAAGAAGGAGAGCCCACCACCTCCCGAGGAAGCCTGTTCCACTGAGGAACTTGCTCAGGATCCCTGCAAAACGGTCTTAAAGGTGCCACTGGACTCTAAATTTGTTCTGCAAAATGGGAAATAGACCCACTTCTCTCGCTCCAATTTTCAGGCCATTAACATATTTAGCTACATTGACACCCAGCCTTTCTTCCACCATGAACTCAGCAGCATACAAAGGGATCTCCCATCCAGGCACTGACCAGACCCCAAGCCTGCTTAGTGTCAGGTCCAGCATGACTTCCTCCCCCTTTCCCAGAAGTAGGGACAGGACCGGAGGGTCCCAGCTCTCCAAATCCATCCCTTCCCCGTCCTATCGTTGTAAGCCGCTACAGCTTACGTGGCTGCACACCCCAAATTTAGGGGGAGCCTGCCATCTCATGGCGACCCTGTCCCAGGGAATTCCACCAGACTTAAACCAGGACGAGAGGAAAGCCATCTTGGCATCATTCACGCTGTTTGCATTTGCACTTTCCTGGCTCGCTTTCTTGGTCTCCCCCCACAGGAGCCAATTAAGAAAACGAGCTCGCTCGCTGGCAGCAACACTTGCTAAAGTTGGGCAATTAGGGGGTGGGCAGGCAGTCTTTGCCGTGCCAAGTCAAGAGAGGTCACAGGGAGGTGAGCCTGGTTGTTCCTTAGGGGAGCAGAATTTGTGACTCTTTAGTTGTCTGCTAACAGGGTGATACGGGGCTGATTCTTGGCTCGAATTTAGCAACAGGGCTCCTTAAAGCCTGGGGGGGGGGAAGCTTGAAATGGCACAAAAAGGGAGAAATGTCTGCTGCAGCCATTTCCCCCAGCTGTGGCAGTGGGAGAAGTTAACCTGTTGGGATTTTCTTCTGTGCCGCTGATCAGAAAGTTCTGTGCGGAAACTGGCAGTCCCAGGCATTAGCAAAAGGTGGAGGGAAGGCTAGTGGGTTAGTTGGGGGAGGTTTACAAATTATTAGGATAATGAGTGGGAATGAAGGGAAGGAGGGCAGGTCTCGCCAACAGAAGGGTATCTTGAGACTGCAAGGCCATTCTGCTCTCAAAGGGACTTCCACTCATGACACTAACAGCACTGCCTTCAATTCCCATGCGTGTAACACAGAAAGAAAGCCCAGTTTGGCTGGAATGCACCCTTGATTTTAAAATGTGTCTCTGCTGGTTTCTGACTGGGATAGCCCAGGCTAGCCTATGCTAGCCTGATCTTGTTAGATCTCAGAAGCTAAGCAGGATCAGACCTGGTTGGTATTTGGATGGGAGACCACCAAGGGATACCAGAGTCATGACGTGGAGGCAGGCAATGGGAAACCACCTCTGGACCTCTCCTGTCTTGAAAGCCCCATGGGGTTGCTATGAGTCAGCTACAGTGAGACAGAAACTCAGGTTTGGGGCCAAATGACACCTTCTATGCAGGGCTTTTTTTGTAGAAAAAGCCCAGCAGGAACTCATTAAAATAATAGGCCACATCCAGCAGCAGAAGCTTATTAGAATAATAGGCCACACCCCTGACACCACAGTTCATTAGCTTATTAGGCCACACCCCCATGTTACCAGATGTGTGGTCATCCAGCCACACCCACCTTTTGCTTCTTATTCTGTTTACCTTGTTTGTTGTCAAAACCCAGGGCTTTTTTTTTTTTGTAGCAGGAACTCCTTTGCATGTTAGGCCACACAGCCCTAATCAATGCTCCCTCTAAGCTGTAGAGTCTTGTGAGCAACTTTGTGAGCTACTGACATTAAAGTTGTGAGCAAGTGATTTAGCTACTGCATAAATTAGTTTGCTCTGGAGCCATCCTTCCTGAGCAACGACAAAAATGTGTGAGCCAGAAGCTAAAAAACTGTGAGCTAGCTCACACTAACTCAGCTTAGAGGGAACACTGCCCCTAATGTAGTCGGTCCTAATGAGTTCCTGCTGTTGGGTGTGGCCTGTTATGCTAATGAGTTCCTGCTGGGTGTGGCCAGCTTGGGAGCCAGCCAGAACTCAGTTCCTGTACATTCCTGCCCCAAAATAGCCCTGCTTCTATGCAATTCTGTGTAACGACACCCCAACATTATTTACACGTTGAACAGAAAATTGGCTGGAATGGCAGGGGGGAGATGCCTAACCCTGTTCTGGCTGCCTACTCTGCCTGCTCACCATTGCAGGCACTCATCTACCTTTCCCTCTTCCAAGGGCAGCTGCAGTCCCCGTGTCTTTTTTCCCATATGGCAAAAGGAAAGCTGCGGGGGGGAGGGGCTGAGCCAAGTAACAACCCCCCCCAGTCTTGTTCTCGAGAATGCAGCTTCTCTCAGCAATGTTTGTCACTAAACAAACAGCAACAAAACTGTCAAGAGAAAAACTGTCACATGTCATTCAGTTTGGTATAGAGGTTAAATGCACGGACTCTAATCTGGGGGAACTGGGTTTGAGTCCCCGCTCATCCACTTGCACCTGCTGATGTGACCTTGGGTCAGTCACAAGCTCTGGCACAGCTGTTCTTGGAAAAGAGCAGTTTCTGTAAGAGCTCTCTCAGCCCCGCCTACCTCACAGGGTGTCTGTTGTGGGGAGGGGAAGGGAAAGGAGTTTGTAAGCCACTCTGAGACTCCTTCAGGTAGTGAAGGGCGGGGTATAAATCCAATCTCCTCTTCTTCTTAAGTTCCACACATCACACTTAAAAATGACCTTCAGGAGTCTATGGAATTGAACCCAGATATTACAGTGGACACCAGGGGGCAGCAGTCCGTAAAGGATGGGGAAGTGCAAGGGAAGATCACATTGGGATGCCTTCCTTGATTTTCAGGGCACACGTTCCTGCAAGCCACACTCCACCGCCTAAGCCTCTTGCTGAGATGCCAACAGGCCGCATGACAGACAGCGAGACTTAATGGGATCCATGCAAGTAGCTGGTGCAGAGCACAGAACATGAAGCAGAGGCCTTCCCAGCGGAGCCCGTCTCTGTCCTCGCAGGGCTCCTTCCTAATTCCTCTAGGGGGAGACCTGTGCTAAAGATGGCCAGCATCAGGGCCCTTTCGGGGCCACTCCATCCTCCCAGGGCCAGGAACAGGGTTTGTCACAAACACTGAGGCCCCTTGCCAAGCAGCCAGCCAGTCCACGATCAAGACCAGAGCCATCTAGAAGGGCTTCCTAATTAAGCAGCACAGGCCTTCATACACAGCTTTATACATGAGACAATGAGCACATGGTTACATACTCAGATCCTGCCAACCTAGCAGTTCGAAAGCAAGAAATTGCAAGTAGATAAATAGGTACCACTTTGGTGGGAAGGTAACAGCGTTCCGTGCACCTTGGTGTTTAGTCATGCCGGCCACATGACCACGGAAACGTCTTCGGACAGCGCTGGCTCTTCGGCTTTGAAACGGAGATGAGCACCGCAACCCTAGAGTCGGATTCGACTGGCTTTCGAGCAAGGGAACCTTTACCTTTACCTTTACATACTCAGATGAAGACAGACCTGTTCACATCTCAGCGGACCCGCCGGTCCTGTCCCTACTTCTGGGAAGAGGGGAGGAAGTCATACTGGAGCTGACACTAAGTGCCTAGATGGGAGATCCCCTTGTATGCTGCTGTGTTCATGGTGGAAGAAAGGCTGGGTGTAAATGTAGTTAAATATGTTAATGGCATCGAAACTGGAGTGAGAGGACGGGGTCTGTTTCCCATTTTTCCGGGATCCTGAGCAAGTTCCTCAGTGGAACAGGCTTCCTCGGGAGGTGGTGGGCTCTCCTTCTTTGGAGGTTTTCAAACAGAGGCTAAAATCTGACAGCAATGCGGATTCTGTGAACTTAGGCAGGTCATGGGAAGGTGGGCAGGGAGGGTTGCATCAGTGCTTAGTTCTTGTGGCCCTTTCTTACATGCCCAGGGAAATGCCGACCACCACTTTGGGGTCAGGAAGCAATTTTTCTCCCGGCCAGTTTGCCCAGGGATCCTGGAGGGGGTTTCTTTGCCCTCTTCTGGGCATGGAGCAGCGGTCACTGGGGGTGTGGGGGAGGCATTTGTGGAGGTCCCTTTGAACTCTGATTCTACGATTCAGTTTACAACTCCCTTCTTTCTTACAGCTGGAAATTGTGTTGTTTTTAAAGAAACCATGGGAATTTTTTTTAACTGTTCACATACGGTAGGGCCACCGGAGGTCAGCTACACTTGACAAGGGGGCAGCAGAGGGGCCGATCACATCCACAGGCTACTAATCCGCCCCCTGAACTGGGGACTCTCCCCCAAAATACAGAAGATGGGCCAGCCCTGCTCATCCCTGAACCTCTGGCCTTGAAGTGAGGATCTGTCTTGCACTCCGCTGGCCCACTGGTTCTTAGCAGGCGTCACACAACCACTCCCACCCCCAGTGGATGATGTAAAATCAGGAGGAGGGGCAAGCTCAGAACTTTTAGGGGCAAATAGGGGACATTCTGGATTTTAGGCAGGCCTTTCTCTGTGCTTCCGAGGGCTAGCAGTGGATAACTGTTTTATACCGCTCACCCTTCCAAAAGCGGTGCACAGCAAATAAGATCAAAAGGGAACACTAAAAGCTGGCTAACAGCTATCAGGGCACAAAAATTTCATGGTGTATACACATCAGAGGGCATGTATCATATGCATATATCATAAATGTACCTCTGCAGATAAAAGTTGTCTTGTCTGTAGTGCTGTTTGTACATCCTAATTTCTGCTTTGTCGCTTGGGGCACGTTCAGTGATAAACGTGTGTTTGATGGGCAGTAGCAGATTACAAGTTATGAACCGTGGCCCCGGTCTCTCTCACAGGGCCCTTACAGAGATAAATTCAGTGTCATCTCTTAAACCTACCTTGAGCTACTGCTAAATGCAACACGGCGTCCTCCTTTGGTCCTGGAATCCTTACAAAAGACACCACACAAATGTTTATTGCCTAGGGAGAGCAGTCTGGAAAAATGTATTTAAAAAACCCTTACAAAAGCAAACTCAAACTTTGCCAAATAAATACAGGTTATCTCCTATACACATATATATACACACACGTTCACTCTCTCTCACACACACAAAGATAATTAGGCCTTGAGCAATCAGGATTTACAAAAGGCTCTGTGCCCAAGGATCTTAAGTGCCCAAACTCAACTGGAACCAGAGTGAGCAGCTGGCCTCCTATTGGGAAGGAAAAAAACACGTCTTGAAAGTGGGGAAATTCTGAGGGCCAACGCTACCTTCCCAACAGGTCGTTTACCCTTGAAAAGCGACTGCTGTTTCCCCTGATCGAAACCACCCTCCTCCTCCTCCCCCCGGGCAGGGGAAACATGAAAGGCATCCTCCCCTGGCCAGTTGTTTCTCCCATCCAGGAAGGGAGAGCGCACAGGAGGGGAAAGACGGTTTGTTTTCGTTGCTTTCAAAGGGTGACTTCGTTCAGGATCTGCAGCAGCAGCAGCAGCTGGTTTTTAAGGCTCAGCTACGTATCTGGGGATCCGACGGCCGATCCTCCTCATCACACCTGGCCTGACTTTGAAAGGAGAACAGGCAAGGAGGGAAATCCGAGGTCCACCCTTTTTTTTTTCCTGACTGATGTAAGTCTAATTTTGCTCAAAACCATGCATCAAAGCACAGGCTGGCGCCTGCAGAAGTGGGGTGGTTGAGAGGAGCCAAACGAAGCTATTCTCCGGTCTGAGCACACACACGCTCTCGAACCGTTACTTCCCTTCTCCCCACCTCTTCCCTTCAGCTCCAAAATGCCCAGACAGGAGAGACAACCAGCCCCGTCTTCCTCGGTCACGGTTCTTCCAGGTCTGCTGAGGGCCGCCCACAGTACAGGCCAGAGAGCCAAGCTCGGCTGGAGAGACAGGGAGGGGAGGTGCACCTTCACAACCCCGCCCCGTTCGTCATTCGCTCTGTGCCTGGTAGGCCACAGTGGCAGCAGCCTGGCTCTGGGACCCCTGCACCTTGCCGTTCACCACCAGCAGCAGCGGGGTCTCCACACGGATGCTCGAGAAAGTGAAAGTCTGGAAAAGGAAAAAGAAGAGGGGGGGGAGAAACTGAATTTTCTACCCAATCAAACTAGGACCTGCTCCCCTGTGAATCGTAACCATTACTGTACTGTGAAACAGGAATGGGACTTCTGTGTTCTTTGACAACATAAGAACATAAGAGAACATAAGAACATAAGAGAAGCCAATGTTGAATCAGGCCAATGGCCCATCTAGTCCAACACTCTGTCACACAGCGGCCAAAAAATACCAGGTGCCATCAGGAGGTCCACCAGGGGGGCCAGGACACTAGAAGCCCTCCCACTGCTGCCTCCCCTAGCACCAAGAATAGAGTGCAGCACCTGCCCCAGACTGAGAGTCCCCATCTATACCCTGTGGCTAATAGCCACTGATGGACTTCTGCTCCATATGTTTATCTAATTCCCTCTTGAAACTGTCCATGCTTGCAGCTACCACCACCTCCTGTGGCAGTTAATTCCATATGTTAATCACTCTTTGGGTGAAGAAGTATTTCCTTTTATCTGTTCTAACCTGACTGCTCAGCAATTTCATGGAGTGCCCACGAGTTCTTGTATTGCGAGAAAGGGAGAAAAGTACTTCTTTCTCAACCTGCTCAATCCCAACTGAAAGGAAGTTGGAAAAGTACCACTAAAATAAAGGAGGAGGAGGAGGAGATTGGATTTATACCCCGCCCTTCACTACCCGAAGGAGTCTCAGAGCGGCTTACAATCCCCTTTTCCCTTCCCCTCCCCACAACAGACACCCTGTGAGGTAAGTGGGGGTCAGAGAGCTCTTTTGAGGACTGCCCTTGAGAGAACAGCTCTGAGAGAACTTGTGATTGACCCAAGGTCACACCAGCAGCTGCATGTGGAGGACGGGGGAATCAAACCTGGTTCTCCCAGATTAGAGTCCGCACTTCTAACTACTACACCAAACTGGCTCTCAGACTAGAGGCCTGCAAGCTATTTTGATGAAGCTGCCTTATACTGGCACAGACCGCCAGCCCCTCAAGGTCAGTCTTCTCTACTCTGACTGGCAGTGGTCTCCAGGGTCTCAAGCAAAGATATTTCACATCACCTCCTGCGTGGTCTTTTTTTAAGTGGAGATGCTGGGGACTGAACCCCCCAGGCAGAGGCTCTTCCACTCAGCCATTCCAGCTTGCAAAGTATTTCCCCAGGAAACAGTCTTTGCTTGGCAACGACCAGGGCTCTTTTTGTAGAAAAAGCCCAGCAGGAACTCATTAGCATGATAGGCCATACCCTGACAGCAGGAACTCATTAGCATATGAAGCCACACCCTGACAGCACAGCTCATTAGCATATTAGGCCACACACCCCATGTTACCAGAAGTGTGGTCATCCAGCCACACCCACCTTTTGCTTCTAATTCTGTTTACCTTGTTTGTTGTCAAAACCCAGGGCTTTTTTTGGAGCAGGAACTCCTTTGCATGTTAGGCCACACACCCCAAATGTAGCCAATTCGAATGAGTTCCTGCTGTTGGGTGTGGCCTGTTATGCTAACAAGTTCCTGCTGGGCGTGGCCAACTTGGGAGCCAGCCGGATCTCCGTTCCTGTGCGTTCCTGCCCAAAAATAGCCCTGGCAACGACTGATCCGTGGTTGACTCACAGCAGCAATATGGGGGGAACTGCAAGTTTCGCATTGCTTTCCCCTGCTTTAAGAGTCGGTTGTTTCCAGTACTCAAGGAATTCCAATTCAGGCTGTCACAACTATGCAACTTCGGAGTCTGTGATTGTATGAGGCCCCTTGTTCATGTTAGTACTAATAATTATTATCATATGGCATTGTGTGTAGAATAGCCAGAAGATCCGAAGATTGTCTGGCAGCAGCAAGTTCTAGCTCTTAGCGTTATGCACCACTAGGTGGCAAGCTAGACTTGTTTTTAGGGGCTGAGAGAGCTCTGAGAGAACCGTGACTGACCCAAGGTCGCCCAGCTTCCTTCACGTGCAGGAGTGGGGAATCGAATCTGGTTCTCCAGATTAGAATCCACCACTCTGAAGCACCACACCACACCGGCTCTCATGTCCGCGTTAGTTACGGGAACACGGAAAGGCAGGGTGGAAGGGGAGTGCAGCCTCGGCTCACCTTGCCTTGGTGCTGGATGTGATGGTGCCGAAGGTGAGGCTCGGGAATAGCCACCGCGTCCCCAATCAGGACCCCCCAGCTTTGGGCCATGTTGTAAACGGTCACAGCGAAACAGGAGCCCTCGGCGGAGTCTGCCAAGCCGAAAGTGCTGCCAAGAAACAGCAAAGAAAGGACAGAGAAACATCAAGGTACATCAGTGCAGGTGAGGGGAGAGGCAGGCACTTCCACACAGTGCACAACTGATCGGTGACGCTCGGGTGAGGTCTTTGTTTTGCTGAAGCTGAACGGAGCTTTTAACTGTTACTCTTGTTTTAACTGGAGTGTCTCTTGGGCCTCTACTTTGAGGGAAAGCAGGATATAAACATTTCAAATAGGGTTGCCAAGCTCCAGGTGGCACCCGGAGATCTCCCCCTATAACAACTGATCTCCGGACAAGCAAGATCAATTCCCCTGGAGAAAATGGCTGCTTTGGAAGGGGGACTCTCTGGCATTATACCCTGCTGAGGTCCTGCCCCCTCCCCAAGCCCCGCCCTCCTCAGGCTCCACCCCCGAAATCTCCAGGTATTTCCCAACCCAGAGCTGGCAACCCTAATTTTAAACAAAAAACAGATGAAAGGTTCAAGTGGCTGGTTGTCTCTTATAAAGCTCTAAGACTGAGCGGTTTACAGGGACTGTGACTCCTAAACTCAGCTGAAAATGCCGTTCTAAAACGCATCCATCTGCCCAATTCAAACGTCAAGGGTACCCAGAGGGGAGCTCTTGGTAGATTGTTCTTGCCGGAACTGCAGTTCCCGGGCGGTCTACTGAAACCCTAGCCTGGATGTATGTCAGAATCAAAGTTAACGTCTTTCTTTTTATTTAAGCAAGCAAACATTCAGAGAGCAAAGAAGGAGAAATGGGGAGGAGGATCTTCCCAGTTGCACATCTCAGCTGTGCTTCCGTCTCCTCCTTGCCTGCAGATCTAAAGGCTGGGTAAAGCCAGAGGCACGAGCCCTTGGGGGACAGCCAAAGGCCTCTTGGCTCTGGATAGCAGCCTGGAGGGGGCCCACAATGGCTAGCTGAATGAAGAAAGCCCCTGTGGCGTGCTCACTTATTGGGGAGACGGTTTCACCTTTAAAACACTCTCTATGTATATAATCTTAGTAGATTTCTGCTGCCACCAGGAATTAAAAATACAAACTCTCTCTCTTTTGGTAGAATGACCTAGGGTCTGAGCACTTCAGAGGACTATGTGGCCCTGATTTCTGGGATAAGTTTAAACAAAAAATGATTTATTTATAAAAGAACAAAATAGGTGTCTGGTTATTTTTGAACTGTTGTTGAAGAAAGGAACTTGTAAATATAACTGGCAAAGCTTGGTGTCACACTCAGTCTCTTAAACATCAGACTCCACCCTGACAGGCTAATCTCTTTCTCTCTCATAGCCACACAGGCAAAACTGTTTGTCTTATTCACACAGAATAAAGCATTTGTCTAACCACACAGGATAGACATAACTTGTTTCTTTGGCCATACAGACTCTCCCACAAAACTCTTATAGTCACACAGACTAAACTTCACACAGAGTCTCTTCAAAATTCTTCCACACTTGTCTCCCTCCCAAGACACACACAGAAGCCACTCAGAAACACCCCTCCTCCCATTCTCTCAGTCATCAGCCAATCACATCACACTTGTCTCCCTCTATCACTCTCTTCACATTACTGCAGTCACACTAAACATTTAAAGAAACACACACACCAAAACATGAAATCATTACAGTCCCGCTCAGAATGCATCTGTTTTTGTTTGATTGTTGTGATTGTTTAAGTTGTGTAATTTGGTAATGAAATTTCTGTAAGCTAGTGTGGGTCCCTTCAGGGGAAAGTGGCATAGAAATGCTTGAACAATACTAATTCAGTGGGTAAGAATGGGTACAGGAAGGGATGTTGCTTCAAGTTAGAATTTTTTACTATTATTACTATTATTATTTTAAGATAAAGATGGCGAAGTGCCCTGAGCCCTTTTGTTACAGCAGGACATAAGCCCTAATAAGGAGGATGAAATGAGCAAAGATGAAAGCTAAGCACACGAGCGGGGTGGGCGGGAAATGGAGAGATTGACACGTATGGGGCTGGATACTCACAAAGGCACCTTCTCCTCTGTGGTCAGGCTGAACAGAACTTTCCCCAGCACCACGGTGCCTGTGTTCAACCCAGCCCTCAGGGTATTCAGGGGCCGCTGCTCCAGCTCCACCTTCTGACCCGAGGGGCCCTGGTAACGGCCATCCCCACAGGGGCCTAGCTGAGAGGGACGCAGGCTTCCCAGCATGCTTTGCAGCTTCTTCCCTTTCACCTTTCCCTGAAAGGGAGAGAGCAGCAGGCTTAGTCAACGTGGCTGAGGGGGACAGTGTCCTACACACACAAGGCTGCAGAAGGGCATCCCATCTCGTCGCCACAATACCTTGTTTTCAAGGAGGCCGGTGAGCCTCTCTAGGAAATCGACAAGGTGCTGCTCCCGTTGACGTGGTTCTGGCCAAGCTGGGTCGAGGGCTCCGGCCCGTGCAAAACCCTCCAGAGCTGCCGTGTAGTTTTCTTCATACTTATAGAGCTACCCAAAAAGGACACAGCAGAGGGTCACAGGTTAGAGGAGAGGGGAAAGTCCCACAGGAATCGGAACATGCAACCAGTGTTCCCTCTAAGCTGAGTTATTGTGAGCTAGCTCACAGTTTGTAGCCTCCAGCTCACAGATTCTTGTCTTAGCTCAGAAGGGATGGCTCCAAAGAAAACTAATTTATGCAGTAGCCAAATCAGTTGCTCAGAACTTTAATGCCAGAAGCTCACAAAGTAGAATTTTTGCTCACAGGACTCCACAGCTTAGAGGGAGCACTGCTTGCAACACTGTAAATGGAGCAAGAAAGGGAGGCAGGACAGGCCAAGGTGTCAAAACACCGAGGTCTTGTTTCTCACTCTAGGATGGACGCAAAGTCTGATGTGTGTTCTGAAGAAAGAAAGCCTGCAATAATGTGCCTGCTGAAACTACATCATGTCCCCTTGCTCAAACTGTGTTTAGAAGAAGAAGAGAGGAGATTGGACTTATACCCTGCCCTTCACTACCCAAAAAGTCTCAGAGCGGCTTACAGTCTCCTTCCCTTCCTCTCCCCACAACAGACACCCATTGAGGGAGGTGGGGCTGAGAGAGCTCTGACTAAGAACTGCTCTTGAAAGAACAGCTCTGAGAGAACTGTGGCTTGCCCAAGGTCACACCAGCAGCTGCAAGTGGAGGAGTGGGGAATCAAACCCGGTTCTCCCAGATTAGAGTCCGCGCTCCTAACCACTACACCAAACTGGGTCTTATCTGTGTCCCAAAGGAACGACAAGCCTCCTCATCCACCGGGGTTCTTTATGTCAAGTACAGCGCAGAAGAAAAAGAAGAAGAGTTGGATTCGTACCCTGCCCTTCATTCAGAATCTCAGTGCGGCTTACAATCTCCTTCCCTTCCTCCCAGTTCTCCCAGCCCCTCTCTCTCTCTCTGAGCAGGCCTTATCTTATTATAGGGAAAGACAGCAGCAATAGCCAGATTCTGAGCCATCAGACCAGACGGCAAAGTGGATAAGAGGGTGGGAATTAGTTTCCCTGTTTAACAGTGTATCTGGAGGCTTTGTCTGCATTTCATTTGAGGATCCCCCTGTCCATCAACCCATTAGGAAGGATACCACGAACGTTCCAGAGCCCTTTCAGATGGGTTAAACCAGCGTAGCCTAATGAGTAAAAGTGTCGGACTAGGATTTGGGAAACCCAGGCTGGAATTCCTGTTCTGCCAGGGAAGCTTGCTGGGTGACCTTGGGCCAACCACACACTCTCAGTCTAACCTACCTCACAGGGTTGTTGTGAGGATAAAACAGAGGAGAGGAGAATGACGAAGGCTGCTCTGGGGAGGTAAGTGAATATATAAATAAATCGGCCACCCATTACGTGGCACCATGTCCCCTTCCCCTCAGCTCACCGTGGCTCGATTGAGATGCAGGTCAGGATTACACGAGGCAGTGGGGTCCACTTTCTCCTACAGAAAGAAGGCCGAGAGAAAGGCGTGAACGTGGCTTCCTCCGCGCATGGCCGTTCCAAGCAACTCGTCCAGGGTGTACAAATCACAGTCCTAACTTAGGAGCATGGACAGGCCAACAGTGGTTTTGTGCAGAAAAGAGCCCTTCCCACAGCCAAGCTGAAAACCCCCATCCCTCCGAGAGAGCAGCTCTTTTCACCTCAGCTTCTGGCACCACAGAAAGAGGCCCAACCGGGCCCACCGTCCCCTCCTCCCCAGACCGCCGCCTCGTCTAGAGCCCCTTCCAGGACCTACTGCTTGAGCATAGGCACTCAACGCCTGCTGGGAGATCTTGGGATTCTGTCCTGAGTTGAAGAACAAGGAGAGGTAGGCGTTGCCCAGGACATCTGTGGAAAGACAGAGAAGAAGAGATTGGGTTTATACCCTGCCCTTCACTCGGAGTCTCAGAGCACCTTACAATTTCCTTTCCCTTCCACTCCCCACAACAGACACCCTGTGAGGTAGGTGGGGCTGAGAGAGCTTTTTTGAGAACTGCTCTTGAGAGAACAGCTCTGAGGGAACTTGTGACTGACCCAAGGTCACCCAGCTGGCTGCATGTGGATGAGTGGGGAATCAAACCTGGTTCTCCCAGATTAGAGTCCACCGCTCTTAACCACTCCACCAAACAGAATTGCTGAGAACGCCACCATCCCCCTTCCTTCCTTCCTTCCTTCCTTCCTTCCCTCCTTCCCAGAGCCTCTCTTGCCATCAGGAGGTGGCCATAAAGAGCATGGCAGACTCACACCAGGAGCGGCCATCGCGCACATCCATCTGCACAGCCAGCTTGGCCTGCCGCACACTATCCATGACGTTGTGCGCATGCTCATCGGTGGAGCTCGTGCGCAGCTGCCGTAGCACCATGGAGAGATTCTGCAGGGACACCTTGTTTTTGCACTGCAGGAAACAGGGCAGATGGAAGAAGACAGAATCAGGTTTGGCTGGCATTAGGACCCTCCATGACGAGATCCATGCATTAGGCAAAATCTCAGCAAGGCCGCAAGGACGGCCCTGCCCACCGCCCTAAAAATACTTTTTTTGGGGGGATGAAGAAAAAGAAGGGTTGGATTTATACCCTGCCCTTCATTCAGAGTCTCAGAGCAGCTTACAATCTCCTTCCCCTCCTCTCCCCACAACAGACACCCTGGGAGGAAGGTGGGGCTGAGAGACATCTGAGAGAACTGCTCTTGAGAGAACAGCTCTGAGAGAACTGTGGCTGACCCAGGGTCACCCAGCTGGCTGCGCTGCATGTGGAGGAGTGGGGAATCACACCCGGTTCTCCCAGATTAGAGTCCACATTCCTACCCACTATGTCAAACTGGCTGAAGTGCAGGGGCATCTGTTTGATCTCTTACTGACTGAAATTGCCTTTAGAAAAATGTGGAAGTAATTCCAGGTAGCCATTCATACCAAAACCCCACCACCCTTCGTCCCAGAGGGAGGAACTGCGGGAGACTTACATGGCTCAGGGCTCCAGAGAAGCAGGTATGGGCGGCAGAAATGTCACCCTTCTTCCAGTAAACTTCCCCTAACTGGTTCCAGGCCTCGACCAGTTCTGGGTCCAACTTGACCGCTTTGGAGAGCAGCTCTTCAGCTTGGGCACTATAATCTGGAGACACGTTCAGAGCTTTCCCCTTCAGCATCAGGGTGTGGGCTCGTCCCTGGGGCAGGCCTGGCAGAGGAAGGGAAAGAAGCGATTGCTGCACTCGAGCTAAATGAACTCCACCCACCAGAGCACAGCAGGGACTTCTTTAAAGGTGGTAGGAAATTGTAATTCACACACACAGCGCATGCACCCTACAACACATGCAGGCATTTTCCTTGTGTGTGTGCTCACAGGTTTAGATTCACACCTGATGGTACTTATTTTATTTATTTATTAATCGAATGTGTACCCTGCCCTCCCCACAAAGCAGACTCAGGGCGGCTTACTCTGGTTAATACATAAATAACAATTAAAATCCGCATAAAATCATCTAAAACAATTCGGTTATAAATAATTCATAAAATGCTGGCGGTGTTTCATTAGCTATTTAAGTTGGCGTACTGTAAGGACGTGTTTAGCAGCCAAGTGGCAGAAAATCCTCAGAACTGGGAATCTGTACACAGTAATGCAGATGAGTTGTACACGACAGCCATCATGAACTCCAAAACTTTATTTGGAGAAAGGGATATTTAAAAAAACAAGAATAAGAGATAAAAACACAGGTGCACAAACACTTGGATGGCGAAGCAGGCCTCAGCTCAGACCCCCTCTGGTACACAGATTACGTTAGACCCTGTTGAAACAACCAGGGAAGCCCGCTCTTAACAAACAAGTAATCCTCTCACCATGTATTTCACAAAACACAAGAAAGAGAAGAATGTAGTCTTTTAAGCATGTGGAGAGTCATTGCAAGGGTGAACAGCACAGCAGCGGAGGAGCTGTGGCTCAGAAGGAGAGCACCTGCTTGGCATGCAGAAGGTCCCAGGTTCGATCCCCAGCATCTCCAATTAAAACAGCAGGTGACAGGTGATATGGAAGACCTCTCCCTAAGACCCTGTGAAGCCACTGCCAACCTGAGTAGACAGTACTAACTCTAATGGGCTAATGGTCTGATTCAGTGTGAGTCTGCAGGGAATGTCTTCGGCAGAGAGACTGGAATGGGCGTGCTCGGCCGAGGCCTGGAGTGTTAACAGGAGCAGAGAACCTTCGGGTCACTTTTCACATTGTTATTGGTCACTCTGTACATCATCAAACATAACACAACATTGGCCCAGCTTGACTTTTTGAACTACATCAACATTTGGAATGGCTCATTTTGGGTCTCCCTGCACAAGTTTGTTTTTTAAAAGCCCTGTCACACAGGAAGTTCCATGTCTGGAAGTGCCCAATATTTACCCCAAGGTTTGCTTTAACGGACAGCCAAGAAAGGCCCATACTGGGCAGTCCAGAGAAAGCCATGGGACAAATGCAGGCAAAGCGAGAGAGGAAGAGGCTGGGTGGCATGCAAAAGGGGAGCTGAAGCTTTCATGGGAATTACCTTCTATCGCTTCCATCGCCTTCAGGGTCTTCTCCATCTCCTCCCGTACATCCTGCTGCTTTTTCCCAGCATCCTCTACACTGTGGCTCTCAAAGTAATGGTCTCGGAAATGATACAGCTGGTCAACTAGCTCCTGTCATAAAGTTGCCCAAACAAGAGTTACTGCTAGAGAATTCCAGATGTTAGTATCTTGCCTAGTCCTGATCTGGATGGTCCAGGCTAGCCCATTCTCATCAGATCTTAGAAGCTACAGAGGTTCAGCCCTGGTTGGATGGGAGACCACCAAGGAAGTCCCGAGCTGCTATGAAAAGGCAGGCAAACCACCTCTGTTTAGCTCTTGCCTTGAAAACCCTACAGAGTTGCTTTAAGGGCCACAACTTTTCAGCAGTTTCCACCATCAACATCTTGCCTCGTCTACCCTTTACAGATGTTAATGACTTCAAGTATATCTCTGTAACTTGTTGGTGTATCTGCTTATTGTATTTCATCTTCCCCTGGATTTTATATTTTGCCTATCTAACAACAGCTGGGAGTAACTCACGGCCACTCCGAATGAACTGATTTTTTATCACATCTTGCTTTGAACCATCTTCCTCTTTGTAACACCCTCACCTTTCTGTTATGTATATAAATCAGCCTGTTAGATGTACACTTGACATACCTGATGAAGTGAGCTCTAACACACAAAAGCTTATGCCGGAATAAATTTTGTCATTCTCTAAAGTGACACAGGACTCCTGTTTTACTTAAAAGATAATGTCAACCACATCTTGCCAATACACCATTCAGTGGCATGGAAAGTTAACATGTGCCATTCTTTTAGAAAGAGACTGGTAGCCAGGGGTATAAACTCTAGGGTCAGATGACTAGTCCATCTGCATAGCAACTCTTAATGATATTTCACACAAGTCAGACTAAGAAAAATTAAAAACTAAGAAGGTACATGATAAACAGTAAATGAAATTGGTGTAGTGATTAAGTGCACGGACTCTAATCTGGGAGAACCTGGTTTGATTCCCCACTCCTCCACTTGCACCTACTGGATGACCTTGGGCAAGCCATAGTTCTGGAACAGCTGTTCTTGAAAAAGAGCAGTTTTTGTCAGAGCTCTCTCAGCCCCACCTGCCTCACAGGGTGTCTGTTGTGGGGAGGGGAAGGGAAAGGAGTTTGTAAGATACCTGGGTAGTGAAGGAAGGGGTATAAATCCAATCTCCTCTTCTTCTCCTACTGTGCACAAAAAGTAAAAGTAGGTATCTTTCCCCCCCTTCCTTTCCACTAACACCATAACTTGGAGTCACCCACTAAAATTATACTTCTTCATACAATGGATTACTTAAGGACTTCACTGTCCCGAGACAGCCGACGGCACAGATGACTTCAAAGCAGGACTAGAAAAATCCATAGAGGACAGGACTAATGGCTACTGACAAGATCCTCCCTAATCAGAGATGCTGCTAACTAGCTGCCAAGGGGAAACAGCGGGGGAGGCTATGGCCTTCTTTTGGAGCATCCTGAAAGCATCTTGCTGGACTGGATTTATTTATTTAAATCGTTTATACCACTCCTTTCTCCCCAGTCGGGAGCCAAAGCAGCTTAAATCTTGACAGCAACCCTCTTAGGTAGGTTAGGCTCAGAGTCAGTGACTGGCTCAAGGTGATTCATGCGCCATTCATGTCATCCAGCAGGGCTTTTCCTGTGCTCTTAATGAGGTATGGTCAGCTTAGGGCAGGCTAGTGGGACACAATTATAAGGAGGAACAGGGATAAGGGAAGCTCCGAAATGTGCTAAGTAAAAGGGAGCACCTGAGCATGTGTGGAATGCCTTTTTGTCACTACCCAACAGCCTCAGGATGCACCTGGAAACAGCTGTCACCAGTGTTCCCTCCAAGCTGAGTTAGTGTGAGCTAGCTCACAGTTTTTTAGCCTCTGGCTCACATATTTTTGTCTTAGCTCAGGAAGGAGGGCTCCAGAGCAAAGGAATGTACGCAGTATCCAAATCACTGGCTCACAACTTTAATGGCAGTAGCTCACCAAGTAGAATTTTTGCTCACAAGACTCCACAGCTTAGAGGGAGCACTGGCTGTCACAGGGCTTCGTTGTTCTGAAGGCTGGCCAGAATCACAGCAGCCTGCACAGGGCTTCGGGTCACAGCGTATCCTCAGGCACTAGCCCGGCAGTGGTCGAAACCCAGGCTTACTCCTAGTTCTCAGTGAGCTGCGGGACAAGGGGCCGCGTTTCCAGTAGTAGTAGTAGTAGTAGTCAGGCGCGGGGATCTCTTCGCCCCACAAATGCCCCAGCCAACCCCTCGGCTCCTTCACTGTTTCCACACACCCCTCCCTCCATTGCCTGCGGTATTGTGATCCAACAAAGCAATAAGCACTGAGCAAAGCTTGAAGGAATGGGCTGCATCCTGCCAACCCGCTCCTCTCCCCGATGTTTCAGATCAACGTTCCCCTAGGTTTGTACGTGTGACTCCCGAAACCACCAGCACAGAACAAACACAAGCCTAACTTGCAGCAGTTTCTCGTTGTGGTCAATTTCGACGGCGAGAACTTTTGCTCGCTCGCCCTTACCTGTAAGCTTTGCCGAGCTTGCGGGTTATCTTCTTCTTCCTCGGCCATGATTCTTTCCGACCCTCCTTCTCTGCCTGAGATTCCCTTCCTTGCAAGCACAGAGACCGAAAGCACCTACGAGGACACCTGAAGGACCGGAGGACACACTACACCTCGGTCTCAGGAAGAGAGTAGCGATTTGAGGCAAAGGGAAGAGGTCCCGCTCCGTGGCCTTTAATTTTTTGGAAAGCAATGTTCTTCTGGCACAGCTGTTACTGAGGTCTGCTGCAAAACAAACACAAACAATTAGTTGCTGTAGATTTTCCAGGTTGTGTGGCCGTGGTCTTGGCACAAACAAGTTGGTCGGAAAAAGGAGGCCCTAATGGAAAATCCATTACACCTTTTTATTCCAACTCTATTTGAGCTGTAATGTATTTCAATGAAGCCCATGGAAGTCAATTGGCATTCCTGGCTCCCATTATTTCCAATGGGCCAAGTCTTTCCCATTGTTTCCAATGGACAATCCTGTCCTTCTTTTTAGTACACCCCGTCGGAAAAGCATATGGAGCAGAGGTCCATCGGTGGCTATTAGCCACAAGGTAAACTCTCAGTCTGGGGCAAGTGAGACTCTGTATTCTTGGTGCTTGGGGGGGGCAACAGTGGGAGGGCTTCTAGTGTCCTGGCCCCACTGCTGGACCTCCAGATGGTACCTGGTATTTTTGGCCACTGTGTGACAGAGTGTTGGACTGGATGGGTCACTGGCCTGATCCAACACTGGCTTCTCTTATGTTCTTATGTACATGCTCTGAGGCTTTGTTTTCTGAAGTCTGTTTTTGGCAGCAAGAGCTCAGCCTCTTTCACAAAGTGAAGATACAGTGCATATGCTCAAAGATGCTTTTCCCAGGGTGCTAGAATTTTTGCAATAAACTGCTGGTAATCCTAAATCAATCTATCTATCCATCTATCTATCTAGTACTGCTCATATCGTGATAGCCTTGAGCAGAAAATAAAATTATAAAATAATGCCTTACTTAGTGTTATTCTTCTGTTGTTTAATTATTGCCCCCAATAAATTTTGCCACACAGAGAGTAATGAAATCAATATATCCAAATCTAAATGTGGCCAAATCTATGGATATTTAAGTACAGAGATTGTAACCATGAAGAGACAAGAAAGACTGAAGTTGAAAAAATACATTAGGGGGTTAAAAAACACCCCAAATAATAGTAGTTCATGTTGGTTTAAGAAACAAATACCCTCTTGGTGGCTATTGGAGAGTTGCTGGGCAACCACAACAGTACTGCCAGCCTTCAAGCCTGGGTATCTGTCAGTAAAAGGGAGAGGGGAGGCCCTTTGAGGGAGAACGTGTTAGGCAGGCAGCAATCACTGGCTGGCCTGATATCATGCCACTTACATGACAGGATTAATGTTCAGCAGCAGCCACTCCAAAAAAGCCAGTGTGGTATAGTGATTACAGCTTCAGATGAGGATCTTGGAGACCAGTTCACATCATCACTGTGCCCTGAAAGCTCGCTGGGTATCCTCAGGCCATATACATTCTCAGCCTAACTTACCCCATAGGGTTTTTGTGAGGATAAAATGGGAAAGAGAATGATGAAAGGTGGATGTAAGTAATCCCCATATCCTTACCTTTCCCTGCTTCTTTCCTTCCCACCTACCAATCAGCCTACCTTTTTATCTGCCCATCTTTAGCTATGCTTCTTCATTTTACCCACAATGGGGCCATGATGAGAATTAGATATACTGATACATAAATATATATTGCAAAATTAAAGGACGGGAACTATAATTTCATTCACTGCAGTAAATGAGGTTCAAAGATTAATTAAATGAACAGTCAGCATAGGGTGGTGGAATGTTTAAAAGTAGCAACTGCAGCAACAGGAGTCTTAGTGAAATAATTGAACAGTTGGTATTGGAAACGATAACAAAGGTGCTGTCCTTTAACAATACATTCCCTATTGTCAACACTCAGTCATTGAAGAATGCCATCTCCCCAAATAAGCCCAAATTCTCTTCTCTCCAGAGCAAACCCCTGCTAGTCCATCAGGCAGATAGAGTTCTACAGGTTGTTTCAACAGCAGCATTTATTTATTTGAAATATTTATTAACTGAGTTCTCCACAAAGCACTCAAAGGATTTCTGTCAAATTGTATGTGTTTGTTGATTTGAAATATAGGTCACTTTGCAAGCCAATCTACCTGAAAAATGGGATGTAAATATAACAGATAAAGCAGAAAAATAACTTAGGTGGAAGAGCTGACAAAATATGGCCCAGTAGCAAGAACTAGAATATAGCGGTGCGTGTCCAAGGAAATGTATGCACAAAAATCAAAGTCGGCCCAAGGGCAAGTAAAAACATTTTTCCCCACATAGCTGTACCTACAAGTGATAAGCAAAACAATGCAATCTTGAGAACATATTTATGCATGTCATCAGAGGAAAATACATCCCTATGACATGCATCAGAGGGAGTTCAAAGCAACAACCAAAATGAAAGGAAATATTACAGTGCACTACAGGTACAACCATTATGTGTTGTATAACAACTGGAGATATAACAGGGTAAAACAACCTGGTACTTGATTCTTAATACATTTCAGTTTTAAGTAAAATGAGATTAAGATCATAGCCAGAGCGAGAAGGGAAAGGTGATGTTGTCATGTGCATGTGGAGAGAGAGAGAGTGGTGACATGAAAAGAACTTGGTTGCAACTGAATGTTTATTCTTTCAGTCCTCCTTGCAGAACCCCTTGCTTTGAGGTTTTCTGCCGTGGAATCTGGGGCAACCACAAATTGGCAACCACTGGATGTCTCTCAGGTCTGGGCTGTCGATTCTTGTGAAACTCTCAACTCTATAAAAAGAGTCTCTGCTCATTGTCTAAAAGTCTTCAGAAAGGCCTTATAAATTCAGTATAAATTCTAGACTACATTCTCTTAATTTTATAGGCTCTATTGCCTCCTGGGCACTGGTCCAGATCATTGCCAGGTGAAGTGAAAGAAAAGAAGCAGTTGCTAGAATTGCCCATTGGGGGAGAGGAAGCGAAGAAGGTTTTGAAATGGAAGTCTCCTTCTCCACGCTGGCCCTGGTGAGGCGTTGTATCCCCAGAGAACCTGGCAGCATTTCCTAGGACATGCAAGAAAGAGAGAGATTAGTCTCGGGGGGGAGGAGGGAATGAAGATGCAATCCTACACACACATTTCTGATATAGGATAGATCCCTTGATCTTTGGGACATTATTAACTACACTAATATGTTAACCCACATAATATTATGCTTGTAAAAGTATGCCCCCATGTGATTTCATTTAAATATCAGCTAGAAGGAGTCACCCAGGACTAAGGCAGAGATTTCTGCAAACCTGAGAAAACCCCCAATTTTTCAGAAAAATACAACTTTTTAATATTGTGGGACTAAAAGCCACCAAAATAGTAACAGTACCATCTGCACATGCAGAGAGGTCATTTTAAAAAATTGCATTGTGTGACAACACAAACCAGTGCTCAACAATTCTGCAAGAGAAAAAGGCAAATGACAGGGAGCAAAAGTGGGGAAAGAACAGGGACAGAGAAACCACATTTGCTGCAGTGGGAGGAAGCCAGTGAAGGGGTGGGTGAGAGTGGCAGAAGAGAGAAAAGACTGGGCAGGGTAGTTGGATAAGGGGGAAAGAAAGAAGAAAGATTAGGTGAAGGGGCATGGAAGGACAGAGAGAGAAGAAGCAGAGATAGATCAAAAGGAGGGATTCAGACTTCACTGTGTGGAAAAGCTCATTACATTTTTGCATTACACCTTGCAACTGAATATGCTAGAACACTTCAGCTCCCAAACTATAAAGCCACTATCCTTACCCAAAGGGAAACCAAAGACAGCTGGCTGAGGCATCATAGGGGGCTCATGAGCTGCCTCCTGACTGGCTACAGCAATGTTGCGTAAGCGTAGACTGTCATAGAGGCCCTGAAGTTTCTGATATTGACGGTTGCGCTCCATGAGTTTCTCGGAAAGTTCTGTGAATTTCTTTTTGTATTCCTCCAGCACTTTCTTCAGGGAGGAAACCTCACTCTTCATGGATGTCAGCTCCACATCCTTGCTTTGGAGTTGCTGGGTGTAAACTTTTTCCATCTGTTTCAGGTGTCCCTCAGCCTTGCTGTAGGTGTATTCTTGGTACAGCCTTTCCTGATGAACCTGCAAGGACAGAAGCAAAAACAGGAACCATAATGGTGTTCTTAAATTTTTGGATTCGGTCTACAGTGAAACAGTTGGGGGAGAAATCAGAAAACCTGCTTCATTTTGCCTGTCCTGAAACTACCACCAACATTATTTGGGATCACAGTCTGCTCCATGACATCAATCCAGCTGTTTAAGCAGGAACCAATTACTTCTGCTTTTTTTCTTTTTAAAAGTATGTAACAGTTGCACAACTATTACCTGTTCTTATTTTCACTATGAGAACATAAGAAGAGCCCTGGACCAATGGTCCATCAAGTCCAGGATCCTGTGTTTCACACAGCTCTGGAGGATCAACAAACCAGGCATAGAAGCCAGGGCCTTCCTTTGATGTTGCCTCCTCACTCTGGTAGGTTCGCTACCTCTGGATCTGGAGGATCCCTTTAATCATGGCTGGTACCTGCAATGGATTCCACAATTTAATGCCACCTTCTTCCCCCATCTCTTACTGATTTGTTCACAGTACGCAGGTAAAAATTTGTAGATTTAAATTTTTTCTATATCTGCTGCGTTCGAAGCCATAAAGCAGATGAAAATAGATGAAAATTTTAATAATTGCAGTAAAATCTGCTGTAGAGCCTAGGAAGAAAGTTCTGGTGGTCCAAACTGAGATATCAAGACTTTGGTCTGGGCTTGGGGACATTAAATTCTTGCTACAGTATGTAAATTTGGATTTTGTGCTGCAAAAATAAATATTTCCCCAATTTATTCCCAAAACAGGACTTTGATTATGTGCTCATTGGATTTCATAGAACAGAATGTGAGATGCCTAACTTTAATGGGTTGGATCCAAAGGTGTATTTCTGCACGTAGGCCTCTTCTACTCACCAAAGCCATGTTAGTCTGTCTGTAGCCACAGAAAAGTGCAAGAGTCCAGGAGCGCCTTAAAGACTAACAAAATTTGTGGCAGGGTGTGAGCTTTCGTGAGTCACTGCTCACTTCACCAAAGAGCTTTTCTATTTCTCAGTCTACAGCACTAAGTGAGGAAAATGCAACCTAATCTAAAGTTAAGAAAGAGCCTCATGGCACCTTAAAAACTAACAGAATTGTGGCATACTTACCCAACTCCAATGTATAAGAAATGTTGGCAGACACAGATATAGATACTGGGTTGGATTTCACTACTGAATTTTTCCATAGGTGAAGATTCAGGGTAAATGCAGTCTACAAAAGCTGATGTAATAAATCCGTTAATTTTTAAAATACCACAAGACTCCTTTTTGTTTGTGTTTCACTTCCCTCTGGAAGTTAATTACAAAGATTTTTTTTCTGCTTGCACAATGACATGCACAATTTCTGTGCAAACAGAAGCATGAAAACAACTGTCACACCTACCTATCTTAGCAGCATGTAAATGCACGCATAAACGCTTGTGCAAACATTTGCAAAACAGCTCTAGCAGCTATTTTCCTTCCAATCACAGTTCTTTGGAGCCAACCCATACGCCTGAGGAGAAAGAATCAATCAGTAAACGATGATGTTGTGCATAAGACACTGGGTCTTTTTTCTCGGATAAATTTTAGTCCATGCCAGAGATTTCTCTGAGAAACTTCAATCAATAATTCCAAGAACAGTCATAGTATTTGGATCTTCAGCTTTAAGTCATTGTGCCAGCTTTACAAACAGTAGCACATGCGCACATTCAATTTATGCTAATCCTCCAATTACTTTGAAAATACATCCTTTTCCATGTATCAAAATACCAGTTTTGGAAATCTATTCAAGGTGACTTTACCTGGTATGTCCAGAAGGCCAGGGCCCTAGAGCTGATGTCTAGAATAATCTCTGGACGCAGTCCAGCGAGGACCATCGCTTTATATTCTTCAGAAGGATTGAGTTCTGTCCGAACAATATCTAACTTGCCAGAAAGGGCACTGTTGCAAGCAGGGCAGACTGCTGGTGAACGACTGAACTCCCCACTGCCATGCTGGTCACAGAAGATATGCGAGCAGGCTGTGACCCATGCATAGCCTGAAAGCTTGACTCTGCATTTGCGGTAATTGCAAAGAAGCATATCCTCACAGACAGACATGTTGGTGGGCCAATGAAAAAGATGTACAAATGCTTCTTATGGGATACCGTGCACCTAAGGAACGAAAGATATATTAATGCCAAGGTTTGCAAAAAAAATTTAGAATTTTGATATGGGAGGGAATACACACACACACACAAAGATCCAGGAGATCTGAGTTCTAGTGTGTTCCTGCTGTGGCTTGGTTTATGAATTTAGTCAGAGTACAATCTTCTAAATGGGAACAACAGCAATTTACCTCAAAGTGACAGGATTAATTTGAAAGTGACTGTAAAAAATACTGTCAAGTGCTTGGCAAGTTAAAAATATTATCCACGTAACTAATAGTTGAACATCTACCACACACCAAGTGCAAGCTAACATGGTGTAATGGTGAAAGTGTTAGACCAAGATCAGTGAAATGCAGGTTCAAATGCCCACTCTGCTGGGTTTTTTTGTTGTTGTTTGTTTGTTTGTTTGTTTAAATTTCTAGCCCGCCCTTCCCTGAACTGGAATAAACAATAAATTTAAAACAATTAAAATATAATCTGTACACTATTAAAATGTATACAGCATCAGCTATGATATTCACTGGGTGACAATGAGCTAGTCACACTCTCTGCCTAACCTGGCTCAGGACTCTTATGAGAATAAAACGGGAAAGGAAGAAAAACACACTACCTTCAGCCTCTTTATGCGGGCCTGTCTGTGAAAGCTACACAAAGCCACAAGAGGCACAAAGAACAAAGGAGGGGTGTTTTATGTCAAGCTGCAGAAATTGTTTGGCTCTGGTAAATAGGGATAGGTGGAACGTATTCACACATTAACACACAGTCATGTAACCCTCATTTTGTACAAACATTAAGCGGTGCTTAAGTAGGGTTTCCAACTTCCAGGTGAGCAACAAACACACGGGAAACACAGCAAGGTGGAACAAACGTGGAAAAACACTGTTAGAACAAAACAAACAATACTGATATGCTACTATGTCTTCATATATTCGTTTAAATCATATACTTAAATATACAACAAAGACCCTAGTGTACCTTATTAATTATAGTATATCGATAACAAAAACCTAAAGAACAATATATATCTTGTAGAAAAGTCCGCAGCTACTGAGAGGGAACCAGAGAAGTCTTCTACAGAGTTGTTTGACTTGTGCATTGTAGCGTTGTGAGCTTTGGTTCCAGGAAAGATATTTTGCCTGAAGAAGAATTTCTCAAAACATCGCAATTTTTGGCTGGGAGGCGTGTTGCTTTGATGCTTGCTGGATCTCTTTTTGGAAAGCAAAACAGCCCACAATCTTGGCATTGACGACTGCTGCGTCTCATCAGTCTCTCATCAGAAAGCAAGATAGTCTTACAGCATTGAATCCCATCTGTATGTTTGTCTCAGTAGCGTTTTGTTCTAACACTGTGTTTTTCCACGTTTGTTCAACCTCCAGGTGGGGCCTGAAGATCTTCCAAAATTAAAACTAATCTCCAGACCACAGAGATCAGTTGCCCTGGAAAAATGGTTGTTTTGGCAGAGGGGCTGCATGGCAAATCCCTGCTTCTGCCAGCTCTCCAGGGATTTCCCAACCTGGAGCTGCACTGGCACCTCTTGTGCTTAGAAGAACCAGGGTAGATCTTCCCTTCCCACCATTCATTGCACAGCCATAGTTAACCTCTAGCACTAAAAAAGAGCAAGAGTTCAGTAACACC
Source organism: Gekko gecko (assembly GCA_029375565.1). Lineage (NCBI taxonomy): Eukaryota > Metazoa > Chordata > Lepidosauria > Squamata > Gekkonidae > Gekko > Gekko gecko. Next base: position 45,002,054 of record JAPDNY010000015.1, on the reverse strand, counting down.
TTAAAGACTAAACAGAATTTGTGGCAGGGTAGGAGCTTCTGTGGTCTGAAGAAGTGAGCAGTGACTCACAGAAGCTGAGAAAGTTTGTTAGTCTTTTTAAGCTGATCCTGGACTCTTGGCTCTTTTCTACTGCTACAGACAGACTAACCCAGCAACCCGCCTTGATCGATCTAGCCCTAAAAGCGTGCGAGAATATCGACACACATTATTGCAACTTAAATTCCTTTATCAGAGGCAGACATTGCGTTAGTTGCAGCTCTTCTGAGAAATTGCCAAGTTCAGGGATGAGGAAAAGGTTCACCTGTTGCACTTCAGCCATTCGCCCCACCCTAAGAAGCCCCTCAAACGGGACCTCAGTGTATGTCACAAACAGTTATTCTTGTTTATCCTGCAGTTTTATTTGCCTGGAAGCCATCTATCTGTTCCTGCGTGACAAAGAATTAACATTTATATCAATAGGTGGGCTTATGCGGAAGGAAGGCTGGAGTGTAAAAAGGGAAGATTATATAAACCGTTATGTTTTTCCCCCTTCACATATTGCTTTTTAAAAAATATGCTCGGGAAAATACGTGTCCAGAAAAGGCGGGAATTGGACAAGCGGCAAGACGGGGGGGGGCGCGTTGCTCAGGGTTACGCCCGCGCTTCCCGCCAAATCCAACCCTCCCCCCGGTTTAGCTAACGGTCAGAGCTCGCGCCCGTTCCCCTCGGCTTTTCAAAGCTTCCCGCGCTTTCCTCTCCCAACGCTTCACCTGAGGCGCTCAGGAAACCTAACGGGGGGCGGGAGAGAGGAGAGCGCTCGGGCCGTACCATTGGTTGAAAGGAAAGGGGGCTCCAATATCGAGGAAGCAAATCGCTGCGTTAACTCCCCCTCCCGCTGTTGAGGATCTGTTTTCCTCACGCCGCCTCCTCACCCCGCCGATGAAATATTGTCTGTCCTTTAGGACGCGACGAAAGCGACCGTTGCAAAGTCAACGCAAAAATGGTACGGCCCAATGTGACAGGAGAAAAAAGTCCTGAGTCCAAGGAGCACCTTGAAGAGCACGAGTTTCATTCTCGGTATGAGCTTTAGAGCGCATGCGCACTTCCTGCCCACGAGCGCTTCTACTCAGAATTAGACTTCCTTTGCCTTAAAGGTGCCACCCACCGGAGTCAAACTTGGTTCCGTTGCTTCAGGCCCACGCGGATCCCCACCTGGATCTATTTAAATCCAGTGCGAGTGTTTTGCTTGTTTTAAGAAACTGCGTCCATGCACTAAAGCAGCCTTTGCAACACAATTGGTGCTCAATTCTACTTAAATTCAAAAGATAAAAATTATGGACCTCCCCCCAGTAAAATGCAACCTTACAAATTCAACAGAACCCTTCTTCTGGCTGGTTATGAACAAAAAACCTTAACATAAAGCAAGCAGAGAAAAGGAAGTTGCTAGCACAGCTAATGAAAACGTCAAGTCTTAATTTGAAGAGCGGCTGCCTTCATTTTTGCACATCAGCACAGAGTTGCGGACAGCCCTGGGGGAGGGAGGAATGTTCTTCTGACCCCTTAAAAGAGGCTGATGGCAAGGGAATAGTTGAAGCTTCTTGTGGCACAGGGGAAAATAACTTCCCATTTAGCCTCTATTAAAAAGAGGCAGAGACATCACCTTGCCAACAAAAGTCAAAGCAATGGTATTCCCCGTAGTAATGTATGGCTGCCAGAGTTGGACTATAAGGAAGGCCAAGAGCTGAAGAATAGGTTCTTTTGAACTATGGTGCTGGAGAAGACTCTTGAGAGTCCCTTGGACTACAAGGAGATCAAATCAGTCAATCCTAAAAGAAATCAACTCTGATTGTTCCCTGGAAGGCCAGATCCTGAAGCTCAAATACTTTGGCCACCAAATGAGAAGGGAGCATTCACTGGAGAAGACCCTGATGCTGGGAAAGATTGAAGGTCAAAGAAGAAGGAGACTGGCAAAGGATGAGATGGTTAGACAGTGTCATCGATGCAACAAACATGAAATTGAGCAGACTTCAGTGGACAGCGGAAGACAGGAGGGCCTGGCGTAATCTGGTCCATGGGGTCGCAACTGAACAACAAAAAAGAGGCAGAACGTTTTTTCTAGACAGTTTGGCAACCCTGTTTCTAAATATCAAAATGTTTCTTATTTTAAAAACGTGCTGACAAATCTGTGTGAATGGGGAATATTTGGCAGATCTCCTATGAAAATTTTGACTTATAGCCAAGTAAACAGTTCAGCCCAGGGGTTTTATTCCATATCCAAGAATACCACATACTATACCCTCCGTTGCCCAAAGTTCCCCTCTCTGTTGGTTGCATTTAATAAAATTGGGGCTGATTGAGATTTAGTGCCTGCAGGCATCCTATATGTTTAAGGGAATTTATTTGAAAGGCATACACATAGAAGACCGTCGTTGTTTTCCCACTTCCTGAATGGCAAGAAATTCCAGAGGAATCACTACTGAACTTTGGCTTCCTTTGGATGAGAGTATTTGATAATTAGGTTTCTCTGTAATATTTGCTTTTACAGTTATGCAGGCAGGCAAAGCAGCATGTGATACAGGTGAACACTCCCCCTCACTGCATACCTATGTGGTTTTCGTTGTAGTTCAGTCGCAGTCGAGTCCAACTCTTTGCTACCCCATGGACCCCACATCACGCCAGGCCCGCCTGTCCTTCACTGCCCTCTGGAGCCTGACAGCCCCTATCTGACTTTGCTGGCCCTCCAGGCAGCAGTGGCCATCCAAGGGCTCCACATCTGGCAGCTTCCCTAACACCAGGAGGGCTTTAAAATTTTTTCTATATTTTCATTTTATTTCTATACTGCATGACTAAGCATGGCCCTGAGTAAGCTGTGACCACTCTTGGCTCAGGCACCTTTGAGAGCCGGTTTGGTATAGTGGTTAAGTGATAGACTCTAATCTGGGAGAACCGGGTTTGATTTTCCATTCCTCCACTTGCACCTGCTGATGTGACCTTGCGTCAGTCACAAGCTCTGGCACAGCTTTTCCTGAAAGAGCTGTTTCTGTCAGAGCTCTCTCAGCCCACCTACCTCACAGGTTGTCTGTTGTGGGGAGGGGAAGGGAAAGGAGTTTGTAAGCCACTCTGAGACTCCAAGTGAAGGGCAGAGTACAACAACAGAAGCAAAACCAAACCAAAATGTAATTCACAATTCAAAACCTAAACACCAACTGGTTTCAGAGAAGGTATTCTGAATTCACAAGACAAGACATAAAGAACACTGTACTTCCAGTTAAAGTCAGTCTTAGTTATGTACTTCCAGCCCTTAATGACACTGCATTTCCATCTCTGCAAGACCAGACTTGATTGGTATAAATTTGTCACTAAGTAAAAAAAAGTCACAGGAAACGGAGACTGGGAAACTCAGACTTTAAATGCATGTTCAACCCCATCCCAATAAATACTCTGCTCAATGAAACAAGTATTAAGCTGCAATTCCATTCAGTCAGTAGTTTTATTTATTGTAAGTGGCCACTTAAAAATCAAGGCAGATTTTCAGAATCCACTGTCTTCATTCCCGAACGTTATGGCAGAATTCCTGTATCTTCTAGAGAGGCTCTTTCCCCACCAGTAACAGGAGACAGCCATTTGCACCTTAAAAGTCCAGCTTGAACACCCTGTGGAAAAAGCAACTCGGGAAAGTTAGAGATGAGCACAGCAACACTCTTACATGAAAGAATGCATGCATTCCCAAACCCATGCATCATGGATAGAAGACTCACCCTCACAAACACTTTTCCCCCTCCCATCAGCATGGACCAATTAGATCCAAACAGGTTGAATGGAGTACTGGAGTGAAGGGGGGGGGGACCTGAAGGGAGTTTAATGGTCAACAACTGACAAACAGAATTGTTGGGATTTGGAGGGAGAAGTAACAGGTGGTATCCTGACTAGGCAGGGTGATCACAAGGGACTGCAGTATACGATTTTGGACAGGCAGGGTTTAGATGCTGTTCCATGACAAACTTAAGGAATCTTGCGAGTGTAAGATAAGACACACTAATAAATTTATTTAAAACATTTATTAACTTCATTTCCACCTAAACATACTGAAGATGGCTTACAATATAAACAGTTATAAAACACATAAAAGATGACAGGTTTTTTCCACTTTACCTCACACACCTAAGTTAATGGTGAGCCCAGTACAGTAGCGTGGGCCACATCTCCAGCCTGAGTGACTTTTTATTGGCCAAGTGGAATAAAGTCACAGGAGAAAAGCCTCCTTCTGTGGTTGTAACACCATGCGATGAAGAGATGCCTGAGGGAACAGCCTTCTACACCTCAGGACTGTGTTTAAGCCTCATGGGCATTTGTTTCAAAATGTGTGACCCCGCAAAATTCAGTGAAGTACCATGGGACGGCCCAAACCCATCCCTAGGCACTCCTGAGTGAAGAAAGGCCAACTTTAATATACGATGACACAAAAACCCACTGCCCAAGTCTTGTGACAGTGAGAGGAACGGTCATCGGGGACTTTTATGTTCAACACTCTTATAGCTACCCCCCCTCAAAACCTCAAGCTTCCATAGTTTTACTTTCTTTCCTTTTTACAGAACAAGGCTCCCAATACAGTGCTTACTTGCTCCTTGAGCCTTGGGAAAAATCCGAAGGGCCTTGAGAATGAAATGGAAGTTTTTAAAAAACCTTCAGGCTGCACCTTATCAGCTAACTGGTGACAAGAGCACCAACTTTTCTCCCAGCCAGGTGCCCTTAACTTATCCACTAACAGAAACAGGGTGACTCGGTGCTCAGCATCCTTTTCCCTGTGGCTGGACCAGGAACTCATCCTCCCCTTTCCAGAAACAAACAAAAAAAAGGACTGATCCTGCCCCACTGGTAGAGATTTTGGGATGGCTCCATTTCAGCGGCAGGCACTGTGATTTGCCCTTCCATCCATGGTCATCATTTCGTAGTGATGCCTGCCCAACACATTTTCTCAAGTCCCAAAAATGCTCAGCCTCAGCAAGATTGGGAGCCCTTGGTTTACAAGGCAGTGCGACAGCAACATTTAGAATCATCCAATCTTTGGCTATGATTCCCGCTCATGATTTCTACTGCCCTTCAGTGCTAGAAACTCACAAGGCAAACTAAATCCACATCCTTTTCTCTAAACAGCCCCTCAGTCATGCCTACCTCTGTCCAAAGGAATGACTGTTCTAGTTGAGAAGTCACTAGGGGAGGAGAGATCAGTTTCCAATCCTTACGCTGCTTTCTCATTTTTCCAGAATCACCACACCTACGGAAACCAAGAACAGCATCTGTTAGCAATTAATCAAATTATTTTTAGTTACTGATTACATGCATAACAGTTGGGGGGGTGTCTTCCTTCCTTTCTACAGCATATCATAGCTTATACTCCGAGAGAGAAAAGGGACTAATTACTATGCAATTCCCAATGCAGAAAAGGCAAGAACATCCTTCACACATATATGCGGACATCTCCATCGGTTAAATTTTCAATTTGTGGATGCATCCACTGTGCCTAGGAATCTGCTCAGTGCATTCACATAATCAGGGTTTAATCAGGTGAAACACGGACAGAATGTGCAGCTCATCATAGCAGACTCCCCAAAATACTCTTCACTCCCAGCTAACCCCCAAAGGGATGGGAAGTTGTAATCAAACCAACTAAGCTATGGTACAGAAACTCACCTATTTAAGAGAAGAGAGCACACTTTTCTCCCACTGACCACCAAGCTCTGAAATCCTCGGCCTTTTGTGGCTCTGTTCAACCCATCTTGTGATGCAGTCGGTCACTTCAGAATTCTATGGAATCAAGATCCATCGTTCATTTCCCTTCAAACTCACAACCTGTGAATGAAACATCCATTATTACCAACTTTGCTCCATTCTAAAGGCAGGCAGACTGAGCTAACAGATCAGAGTAGTGTCTTACTGATGTGTTTAATCAAGAAGCAACAATGCCAAATACTAAGCCACATTCTATGCATTATTCCAGACTTTCTAACCACAGAGAGATCCAAGTGGCTAGCCCTGTTGGTCAGAAGCAGCAGAACAAAGTTTGAGGCCAGTAGCACATTTAAGACCAACAGAAGTTTTATTCTGGGTACAAGCTTTCATGTGTGCTCACAGTTCTTCAAGAAGGGTGCGCACATGAAGGCTTATACCCAGAATACAGCTTTGCTGATGTTAGAATGAAGTTTGAGTCTAATGGCGCCTTCTAGCCACAGACAGTACATCTAGTTTCAAGCAAGTTTAAGAACACGATGCATTTTGAAGCAAATTAATAGGGCCATCTTGATGAGCTTCTTATATTACTACCACATTAGTGTGCTGGACTTTTTTTCACAGAAAATCTCCCGCACCCCAGATCAGAGTTCTTTGGGCAGGCCACACACAGAAGTTGTAACCATTATTACCTCTGTAGAAACGAGACTGTAGAACTTCCTCTTCGTTAAGCCTTAGATTAATACAAGGGGAACATTCAACATTTACACTAGACCAGTGCTTTCCACCAACTACAGCAAGGCTCTGATAAAGACACCTCAAACAACACCCTTCCATTTTTCCAACCTGGAGAATAAGAGAAAGAAACGGAACAGGTTACCAAAATGCATAAGACACCCTCCTGCAACAGAATCAAGACTTGAATGAAGCACAGTACAAAGATTGCTGAGTATTATCACGCTACACCCACACTTTAAGGAGTTTTCCCACATATGAAGCCCAAAGAGCCCTTCAGGTTCTCAGATATTTACTGAAAGCACAAGTGTTTCTAATACTGCATACAAAGAGAAATTACACAGGCAAAAACATCCTATTTAAATCTCTTGGATTTAGCCTCAAACCAAAGCAGCAATACATAACCTTCTTTCCTCCACTTTGATTAGCAAGCTGCTCTTTTCTATCTCTTCCATCTCCCTCCCCAGGAGGAAGGGTGACCGAGCAGTCCCTCTTGGGCTCCACCGTGCCTACACACACCTAATTGCCATTGCCGCTACAAAATAAAATGGCCACAAAGACTCTCACCCCTCCCGGTACGTTCAGTTTTGCAGTACCAAAAACAAACAAACCAAAAAAAACCACAAATACCCCGGCGGCACATGGGGCTTGCATAAAGCGGCGAGACACGTGTAGAGACACGGCTCCAGTATCGTAACGAGGAATGCCGCATCACGGCAGATGCAGCAAGCAAAACACGTCCAAAGACCTGATAAGCAAACTGGCCTTCAAACGGGCTGTCTGGAACGACGACCCCACGTGAAGCCACGCAAACTGAGTCAAGGGGGTCCGCGACACCCCAAGGCCAAAAATCCAAAAAAATTCCAGCACAGAACAATGCCTACTTCGATTACAAATCATCCCAGAAGAAAAAGAAGGGCGGATGCCAAAACTAACCTGAGATTAGCAGTGGATTCTTTGGCGAGGCCGGAGGAAACGACGCACACCGCCACACCAGCAGCCGGCACGAGACAAAAAGGAAAAGGATAGGCGGAGCAGGAAATACTGCCCGCCTGTCTTGCTATTAGCAGAGAAGGCAAGTCAATCACTTTTGTTTGTCACGTGGGCTTGCGGAGGGCGGGGTAGATGAATGCATCCGAGCATGTACCGCAAGCTAAAAAAATGCACTGGAGCGTGTTCAAATGTGTTGCGCTTTTCTGGCCAAACTGCCCATTTATCTCAGTCCTTACGAATGTGTGATGGAGAAGAATTTGTGTCTACTCTTGGGACGAAGTATCGGTCATGCATATCGTGCCTTGCTGGAAGCGTAGACATTTGTCAGTGCCGATTCTTAATCCACGGGCCACCACCCCCCTCCCGACACACACAACTAGGGATGCCAACCTCCGGGTGGTGACTGGAGAGCTCATGGAATTACAACTGATCTCCAAGTAGGGTTGTCAGATCCCCCCCGCCACTAGCGGGGGAAGAGGTGGTAGAGTTCCCAGATCCAGACTGAGAAACTCCTGGAGATTTGGGGATGGATCTTGGGAGGGACAGGGACCTCAGTGGGGTACAATGCCATATAGTCCACCCTCCAAAGCATCCATTTTCTCCAGGAGAACTGATCTCTGCAGTCTAGAGGTCAGCTGTAATTCCAGGGGATCCCCAGAGCCCACACGGAGGCTGGCATCCCTAGGGTGACAGATCAGTTGATCTGGAGAAAATGGCTGCTTTGGGAGGTGGACTCTATGGCGTTATCATCCCTCCCCACCCGCTCCAGACTCCACCCCCCCAAATCCCCAGGAATTTCCTAACCTGGAGCTGGCAACCTGGCTTGCAGTCTCAAAATTAAGAACAAAGTTCAAATCCACTGGTACCTTTAAGACCAACCAAGTTTTATTGCAAGTGTAAAGTCTTTTAATCTAAGTATAAAGTATAAGTCTTTCCTGTGCACACACATTGCACACAAAATCTTTTACCCAGGATAAAATGCTGCTGGCCTTAAAGGTGCCGCTGCTTCAGACCAACAGGCTACCCATCTGAATCGATCTCAAGATTAATGATTGTTGATCCCGAACACAGACAAGCGGGCCCAGGTAGCAGATTTCAAAATCAGATGACTCGAAGCCACAGTTATCCTTGCCCAAGGAGGGACATTTTATCATATACGGTGGACTCATAATAAAGCCAAAATATTGGATACAAATACATTCAATTATGCAGAAGATTTTAAAGATGAACATACAATTGAAACCAGAGGCTTATTCATTGGGACCAATGGATAAACAACTAGAAAATGTGTATGGAACTTGGTTTTGGTATATAACAACGGTAGCAAGTCTGTTATATGCTCAAAAATGGAAAACATCATTACCTACAACAGAGGAATGGCTAGTCAAGATAATGGAGCTTGTGGAGATGGCCAAACTTTGAGAAAATACTCTACTTAAATTTATATCTAAATGGAAACCTTTTATGGACTTCTTGCATAAAAAAGAAGAAAAAATGATTTGAAGATTTATGGTTTTAAAGACTAAAAGCCAAAGGTAATAAGCTTATACAGAATGGTGATACACTTCCCTCACTCTGATTCGGACTAAGGAGGTAATAAGTAAATTTATGGCTTCCTGTAGCACAGAAAATCAGATATGATTCCCTTTTCCTGCTCTTAATTTTGTTATTTGATCTGTTGTTTAGCTTCTACATTTTTGTTACTTTACCTTTCCCCCCTTCTTTTTTATTTGATGTATAAAAGCCTTAATAAAATTAATATTAAACAAGTATTTTGGAAGAGAAGACATTTGGCGATATATACTTCATACTTATTCTTATGAGAAACCCTGTCAAAAGGTAAGATTCTTTATACACAAATTTTCAAAGCATGAATGCCTTGTGGCTCCCTAACCCAAAGTTATTTGGGAGACATTTAGGTGTGGCTGGTTCAGTACAGAAATTCCTCCTGCAGTACTTTTTATATATCAAGATTTCATTTCAGTCCAAGCCTGAGACCCTGGGACAGCTGCTGCTGGTCTGAGTAAACAGTACTGACCGTGAAGGACCAAATGGTCTTGTGCAGTAGAAGGCCGCTTCTAGCTTATTGGGGAACTGATTTTAAGAAAAAGAAACCACGGAGCCTTTGGGTGACCACAACCAAAGAATCCATACTAGCTAAGCAGAGGGCTATGTGGCACGTTGTGGCGTGTTGTACGTCAAACAATATAATTTCTGTCTCTCTCTTGGGAAACGGAATGTCTTGGCTGGTCCAGAAGAACCAGGGCCTACTACATTGTAAAGCAGCAAAGCCCAAACACATCTCAGAAGGACACTCCCACCCCCAATTGCACTCTCTAGAAAACATATTGAGTAAGTAATGTAGAATAGTCAACATTCTGTAACCAGAACGCCAGCATGGTGTAGTGGTTAAGAGTGGTGGACTCCAATCTAGGGAACCAGGCTTGATTCTCCACTTCTCTTCCACACGAAGTCAGCTGGATGGCCTTGGGCCAGTCACAGCTCTTTCAGAACTCTCTCACAAGGTGGCTGTTGTGGGGAGAGGAAGGGAAGGCGATTGTAAGGTGCTGTTGCGTCTCCTTAGTGTACAGAAAAGCAGGTATAAAAACCAACTCCTCTTATGCTCTTCATACCATTGTATTGCTAGGTCAGTTTCCAATTTGAAACACACACACACAACCTATTTTGAAGGAAAAGCCACAGAGAGGCTTGGTGGTAAAGAAAATAGCTTTTCCCCATAGGGCTACAATTAGGGTTGCCAGCTTCAGGTTGGGAAATACCTGGAGATTTGAGGGGTGGCGCCTGAGGAGGATGAGGAGACAGGAGGCCCCTCAGCAGGGTAGAATGCCGTATAGTCCACCCTCCAAAGCAGCCATTTACTCCAGGGAAACTGACCTCTGGAGAACAGTTGTAAGAGCAGATCTCCAGGTGCCACCTGGAGGGTGGCAACCATAATTATGAAAGTTGTGCTTGTGAAAACATCCACTCAAAAATCATAGATGGCTTATCTAATCCCAGCCCTCAAAGAAAGAGGAGACATTATACCACAGACAGCAGGTGGGAGACCATCACCTTTGGCAGCGAGTAATGAAATGTTTGCTTCCATGTTTAGTGACAGAGAACCAAAAGAAAGTTTGGTCCAAAGGGAAAAAAAACCCCAACACCTAGAGTCTTCACATTATTTTCTCTTTCCATTTATGAAACAGATTTATGGTCTTAAAACCAAACCCTTCCTGGGTTCTGGCCTGGAATTTCCACCTCTTCGAACCCTGAGTTCGGCATAAAGCAGTGTCCGCATTCCGTCCTGTCCCCTCTGCTCCCTCGCAGCTGCTGTCAGGGGGGTGACCCACAGAAAGTGATCAGGTATTCGGGGTAGGCGTGGTCATCAAAGAAAGTCACGAAGATGGCTGGCTTGCTGAGAATGTCCACCAGACTGTCATACCGGCCTTTCCCCCCTGGCTTCACAGGTGGGAGGACCATCTTCTCTGCCCCGCCTGTGTACTCTCCGGTCAGGACTCGGGTCTGGAACACAAACCGGTGCCCCTCGGAATCGGGTTTGGCATAGAAAGCAGAACGGACGGCATCCTTTGCAAAATAAATGCCCTGGCCGTAGAGGCCCACTACAAAGAAACAGAAGCAAGAGAGATGATCACACCTTTGGGCATGGCCATACCAGAACAGAGAAAGCTACAGGTTTAAGAAAAGGGGCAGAGGAAGAGCTGTAGGCCATATCACTACACCCTATAACAAGGGTGCTCAACATGGTGCCCACGGGTACTGTGGTGCCTGCTGACACCTTTCCTGGTGCCCGACAAGTGTGTGAAGAATGCAGACAGGGCCAGGCAGGGCTTTTGCCCAGCAGGTCTTCTGACTGGCCTTTGGGGCTCTGACTAGCTGCCACCACAGCACAAAGATCTTGACTGCATAACTGAGGGTTAGCTGTGCATATGCAAGAAAATGTTTTCAAACAATATGTTTGTGTTTAATGGAACCCTGTTGAGTAGAGCTAGTGGAGTTATACATGACCACTCTGTCCCATTTTGTGCTTGGCTCCGCCTATTGTGGCAGCCATTTTGAGGCTGGTTCTGCCTCCTCTAGCAGCCATTTTGTAGTGGTGTCCACCACCCGATGCCAGAATTCCAACGGTGCCCCCAGGCTGAAAAAGGTTGAAGGTTCCAGCCCCATAAGACAGTGTAAAAGCTGCTTTTGGACATTTCCGATTCCAGTCTGTCTTTCTTTGTAGGTTGCGGTTAGCCTACAACTTGGGAGGCCTGTGTTCCTACCCCTGCTCAGCATTCTATCACCCTAAACTACCTTGCAGGGTTATTGTGAAGGTAAAGTGGAGAGAACCACATATGCTGCATACAAAAGTGTCAAAATTGTGACAAATGGACAGAAAGTGATCTTCACGGTTCTAGGCCTCCAAGCTCTCTTCACACCATTGTATTGCTAGGTCAGTTTCCAACCCCAGAGTAAAGTATAAAATGCATATTTAGAATAGACACCAAAGAGATTTTGTTTTTTAACAACCCAACTGTCCAGAATGCCTTTTGTAAATGACTGCATGCTTTACTTTAAAAAAAGCAGTATTTTTACTAGCTGGTAGAGGGGCACAATCCCAGAGTGACTCCATTCTATAATCTGTATACAATGCAACACGAGGAAGAAAATTTAAACTGTAGACTTAAACGACTTTGCTTGTAGCTGGATTAACAATCAGCCAGCCACACAATATCTGAGCTCACCTCTATTGGATAAAAGTTCAGAGGCCCCCGGACACACAGAAGGACACACAGAGCCCCCGACAAGCTTTCTGTCTCTACAGACAAGCCCTTGCCTCTCTTCGACATTCACAGAGCTCTAGGCAAACCCCCTCCTCCTCCATGCCTGCCCCATGCATGGCATTCTCCTCCCGCTGCCGTCTAACCTACCCTCTCAATCCTTCTAGTAGCCCTTCCAAGAAGAGAGCGCAAGAGTGATAGGTACACACAAGCCAGTTTCTCCCTCCTGCCCCTTAACAAAGAACGATTTGTCAGTCTGTCTCAGACCCTTTCGAGGATCCTTCCCATTTCTGGTCTCAACCGATCCCAGAGTCTGGGGCCCGGGTGAGACGTCACCAGCCTAGCTTACCCTTCCTGCAGGCACTCTTGAAGCCAATCTCTTGGATGGAGCGCCAGTTCTCTGGGCATGTCCCATGGTAGAGGATCCGCTCATTCTGCACCCCTTCTGGATTCTTCTTATCCATCCAGCTGCGTTTCCAGCAATAGGATACCCACAGGTAGCGATTCTGGATTCTTTCCACCTGTGTGGGAATCACAGGGAGACGGGTGGGTGGTTTACTTTGATACAGGGCTTTTTTTTGTAGAAAAAGCCCAGCAGGAACTCATTAGCATAATAGGCCACACCCAACAGCAGAAACTCATTAGCATATTAGGCCACGCCCCTGACAGCACAGCTCATTAGCCTATTAGGCCACACCCCTGTATTACCAGAAGTGTGGTCATCCAGCCACACCCACCTTTTGCTTCTTATTCTGTTTACCTTGTTTGTTGACAAAACCCAGGGCTTTTTTGGAGCAGGAACTCCTTTGCATGTTAGGCCACACACCCCTAATGTAGCCAGTCCTAATGAGTTTCTGCTGTTGGGTGTGGCCTGTTATGCCAATGAGTTCCTGCTGGGCGTGGCCAACTCAGGAGCCAGCCGGAACTCCGTTCCTGTGCGTTCCTGCCCAGAAATAGCCCTGCTTTGATGTATTTCCCTGCACTTCAGAGAGCAGGCTGCATAATAGAATTCACCTCAAAGAGGCCAAAGTGTTATGTACTGATGGAGTTTGGGTCTGAGTGAAGGCTCCAAAGGCCTTCAAGACTATTGGTTGTGTTGTCGGTAACGGCCAATCATACTTGTTGCTTATAATCCAATAGCTACACTGTCAATAGTAACTTTGTATATGATTCATGCAAATGAAGGATCCTAGCTGCCTGCTTGGTATTGGTTGTTGTTTATGGTGGGTGTGGTTTCTACAAGTAATAAATCGGTTCCTGTGTCTTTGGTTCAGAAGCACGGTATTGTGAAAAGAGCTGCCTCGTCTCAATACTTAATACTGGCGATGAAGGTGGGATGCCAACAATCACAGGCTCATCCCAAGCTGAAACCACTCACTGAAATCACCAGCTCACAACCACGATCATGGCCACCAAGGGCCACATTGAACCTTTCAATGCAGCAATAGAGGAACAGGACACCTATCAGGCCCGATCTGAAGGTCCACCAAGGACTCACTCACTCCTCCAGTGGAGACCCCATCTGCTTATTAAAAACCTCATGTTGGCTGGGGAACAACAGGAAGGCTTTGCAATTTCATGCCTCCCAGATGCCTGGTGGCTCTTTTCTGCTGGTGACCACGGCACACACGGAGAAGTGGTATTAGTCTCCAGCCTAGCCACTTGTTTTCCCATCTGCAAACTCCACCAGCTCGAAAAATGACTGGGAGGAGAGGTTAAAGCTGCTTCTCTCTACAAGCTGTGGCCACAAACAGAATAATAATTAATAAATATTGTATTGTATTGTGTGTTGTATAGCCAGGAGACCCTAAGATTGTCTGGCGGCCAGAAGTTCTAGCTCTTTTAGCATTATGCACCACTAGGCAGTGAGCTAGACTTGTTTTTAAGGCAAGAGACATTTAAGAAGTGGTTTGCCATTGCCTGCCTCTGTGTCACAACCCTGGTATTCCTTGAAGGTCGCCCATCCAAACACTAGCCAGGGCCGACCCTGCTTAGCTTCCAAGATCTGATGAGATCAGGCTATCCTGGGCTATCCAAGTCAAAGAGAAAAGAGGCACTGTGCATCTGGGAGACACAAAACTCCATCGCCTTTGTGACTACAAAGTCCTCTTTTGACTTTAAAACAAAGTGCCTCCTCCTTAAAGTGAGAGTTTCTGAAGCAATTGTGGCTTACTTTTAGGATTTTGAAGCCACCGCCTGTCCGATTGAAATTCTTTACAATGTCCTGATATTCTTCCGAGCTTTTCTGAAGTTCCACTTTCTTTACCAGACATTGATCCATAGCTTCCCAGTGTGGGGCGATATTCTTGTCTGCAACGAGAGAAACACCTCGACTGTGGGGCAACAAACTTTGTATTTCATTTATATTATGCCCATAAGGTGAAGATAGAAGCCCACTGTTAAATACTGGGTTCTGGACGCATTGTAGTGATCAGCTCTAGTTTATACAGTGATTTCAAGCATACAAGGACTGGAAACCTGGTCTTGCTGCCCTGTTTATAAAGCATGCAAGGACCACACCCCACCACCAACAACAGGCTATTTACATTACATTACTACTCTGGCCAATTCCAGGATCCTGGTCAGCTATTGTTCTGGGGGGAACAAGTTCAACCAGTTTCCAGTGTTGTGTCCTGAACATTAGAGTCTGCGCTCTTAACCACTACACCAAACTGAACCAAGAGGAAATGTGGAATAGAAATATTTTAATAAATAAATACATACATACATAAAACAGAGAAGGTGTCCTAGGCTGGAAATAAACTAAATATAAAAGTGACAACATGAGAATAAAAAGGGGATTTTGACAAATGGTTGCTTCTTGAAGTGCATCTCCTTACCCCACAAGCAAATTTCCCTCCGTAACTTGAATGTGGTCTCAGGGCTGGGCACGAAGGCTTCATTCTTGAGCAAGTCTATCTTGACTTCCTGTCCCTCCCACTGCAACTGGGCCTTCTTTTTATTCTTCCGGTAGGCCTTCTCCAGCTGGTAGTTGGCCGCTGTGTCAAAGGTGGACCAGCCAGCATCGGTCATGTGGTGCCACTGGACGGTCTCGCGCAGAAGCTTGGACTCCAGCCACTCCTGATGGTCCCTCTCGATCTTCGCTTGAGTGGCTTCCTCTATCTTGGCGTAAATGGCTCCCAGAACATTTTCAACATCTTCTCGAGAACCACAAACCCGGACGACTTTCTCTCTCAGCTGACGGAGAGCAACTGGAAACTGGTGCGGGGTGTTCTTGCAGAGGTCGTTGAGGGCTTCGTCACCGAAGGCCGGTAGCTCTGCACTACAGACGGTTTCTTCGTGGAACTTGGCAAGGAAATCTGCCACGTCTTGCTTGAACGAGGTCACGTCACTCTGCTTGCCTACTGCGTGGATCACAGCACAGCTGATCTCAGCCAAACCCTGGGGGAAAGAAGAAGAGATTGGATTTACACCCTGCCCTTCACTACCCAAAGGAGTCTCAGGCCAGTTTGCGATCTCCCTCCCTTCCTCTCCCCACAACAGACACCCTGTGAGGTAGGTGGGGCTGAGAGAGCTCTGACAGAACTGCTCTTGAGAGAACAGCTCCGAAAGAACTTGTGACTGACTCAAAGTCATACCAGCAGCTGCACATGGAGGAGTGGGGGAATCAAACCTGGTTCTCCCAGATTAGAGTCCGTGCTCCTAACCACTACACCAAGCCAAAAACTGTGGCTAGAATCATTACAAAAGCTTTGATCCAAGACTATGGACATTCATTTCATTCCACATTCTTAGATACCCCCCCGCCCCACCCCCACTTTTTAGCCAAACCTGTCTTCCAAAGCAAGTTCAGTAGCAGCGATGATTTTAAAACAAAATACAAATGTCCTAGGTGGGAAAGAGATGCCAGCTCCGGCTGGAAGCCATGGTGGTGGAACACCTGCCTTCTTCCAGCCGCCTCTCCAGACATTTTGTGGCTCCCATTCAAAAACTGTTCTCAGTTTTAAATAAATAAATATTTTCCCCAGCTTGCCCATTACCAAAAGAAGAAGAGGAGGAGAAGAGATTGGATTTATACCCCACCCTTCACTACCCAAAGAAGTCTCAGAGTGGCTTACAGTCTCCTTTCCCTTCCCCTCCCCACAACAGATGCCCTTTGAGCAATGCTCCCTCTAAGCTGTGGAGTCTTGCGAGCAGAAATTCTACTTTGTGAGCTACTGGCATTAAAGATGTGAATGAGCAATTTGGTTACTGCATAAATTAGTTTGCTCTGGAGCCACCCTTCCTGAGCTAAGACAAAAATGTGTGAGCTACAGGCTAAAAAACTGTGAGCTAGCTCACACTAACTCAGCTTAGAGGGAACACTCTCCCCACGACAGACACCTTGTGAGGTAGGTGAGGCTGAGAGAGCTCTCTCGAGAACTGCTCGAGAGAACAGCTCTGAAAGAACATGTGACTGACCCACGGTCACACCAGCAGCTGCATGTGGAGGAGTGGGGAATCAAACCCAGTTCTCCCAGATTAGAGTCTGCACTCCTAACCACTACACCAAACAAATACAATAGATTCCCAACTCGGAAAGCCCCTCCCAATCAATAACTAAGTAAGCTCATCTGGAGGTCACAGCTATCCATTCCTTGTGCTAACCCTGGCCACTGACCAAGCGTGTATTTGAAAAGGGGGATGGAGAGAAACAAATCAATCCATCAGTAATTTATTACAGTCATGGACCAGCAGAATAAAACAGGCATTAGCAGCATAGAAACGAAGGAACTTACCCAGTTAACTCTCTTAGTCACCACTACACTTACTTGCTCCCCGTTTCCATCGGTATTGGCGACCCCATCACAACGGCCAGGGCTCCTCTGCATTTCCAACCTCGCAATGCAATGCTGTTCTTGGGCCATTTCCTGCAGCGTCTCTGCTCCAACCCCAGAGAAGTATTCACCAAGAGCCACCTTCTTCAGCGGCAGCTTACCGAGCACAAGGGAATCCAAGTCCTTTTTGATGACCGGTATGGCTTCCCTCACAAATTTCTGGACACCGCTCACCTTCAGGGCCAAGATCTGGCTGTCTGGCTGGACCTGGATGTTCACTTCAAGATGATCCCAGTCCATTATGTGGAAGAGGTTCTCCCCAACTAATGCTAGTTCTGGCCTGGTGACATTCAAGCGTTCCTGCATCTGAGAATGGTCTTTCAGGTACTCCTTAATAGATTCCTCTACTTGAGTGATATGGGGGCAAATGCCAACCATAAAGAGCAGGCTGGATGAAGTATGATGAAGAGCTACTTCCTGGTGGGACTCCAACCTGTGAAGCAGTTCCTGCCAGTCCTCACACTCAGTGGCCCATTTCAACTCCTCAGGTATCTCCATTGTCTTCTCACACACATGCTTCACAATGAGCTCTTCTGCCTTCTTCATCGTACCCAAGTCAAGGCCAGAAACCTGGACAGCTCCAGAGATCTCCAACATGGCAGCGATGCCCCGTCCCAAGAAGAAGTCCTTGTGGAAGAGGCTGCCCCACCGTGCCTTGACAAACTGTGACTGGAGATCTGACAGAGAGACTGGAAGAACCCGGAAGCCACCAAGCACCTCCTTAAAACACCTCTCCAGTTCTACCACATTTCGACGGGGCCCCTTGAAAATGACAGTTGCTGGATTTCCAGCAAGGATTTTAGAGCTTGCAGGAGGATTGGATGGGAGCATCTCATGAACCAAGAATTCTTTTACAAAGGTGCATGGCACTTTCTCATACCGAGCCACGACTTCTATCCATTCAGCCTGGTATTCCTCGATCTTGGCATGAATGGCTTCCAGAACGTTCTCCACATCTTCCTGGAGGCCACAGATCTGAAGCTCGTCATCCTTCAGACGATGGAGGTCGACGGGAAATGAACGCGACGTGCTACTGCAGAGTTCCTTGAGGAACTGGTCGCTGAAGGTTGCTATTGCTTCACTGTGGATGTTTCTTTCGCGGAATTTGGCCATGAAACTAGTCATGTCTTGTTTCAGCAAGGCCACATGGTTCTCTCTACCCAGGGCATCAATCACCCATAGGCGGTTCTTAACCAATCCCTAGGGGGTAAAACACCAAATCTCAAATCAGAGCCATTGTATGTGGGTCTTGTGGGTCTATGTACAAATTACACTAATCTGATGTCCCATATAGGTCATCACTCCAGAACAAAATCTGATGGAGAAGCAATTTCTTTTTTTTTGTTTTTTTTGGCAGGGGGAGGGGGGAGTGTCTTCTAACAAAGTACATGGTTCTATCCTAATCTTAGAGACAGAAATCTGAATGGCATCCTCCACCATAATAATAATAACAACAACAACGAGAAGGAGAAGGAGAAGAAGGAGAAGGAGAAGAAGAGGAGGAGGAGGAGAGGAGGAGGAGGAGGAGATTGGATTTATATCCCGCCCTTCACTGCCCAAAGGCATCTCAGAGTGGCTTACAAACTCCTTTCCCTTCCCCTCTCCACAACAGACACCCTGTGAGGTCAGGTGGGGCTGAGAGAACTTCTGATAGAAACTGCTCCTTGCAGAGAACAGCTGTTGCCAGAGCTTGTGACTGACCCAAGGTCACATCAGCAGGTGCAAGTGGAGGAGTGGGGAATCAAACCCAGTTCTCCCAGATAAGAGTCCGCGCACTTAACCACTACACCAAACTGGCTACACCGAACTCTAACAGAACTTAGGAGGGCCTAGGTCTCAGCAAAAGAACAGCTGGGCTTCCAGAAAATTTTCTGGACTTCAACACACCATTTCTAAATGTTTCCAAATTCTTTAGATTCATGAACAATGCAGGTGAATGCAAATGTTGGTTTCTGTACGTGACAGGGAAAAGGTATTTCTTAAAGGCAAAGGATTTGCAAAGCATATTGGGAGCTTGGTTCACTGCTGCTTGCTACTTGGAAGGCTGCAGAAATAAAATACTATGATTACTTTATGAAGTTGTCTATATTAATTTTTCTGAGCCAAGTTATTCAAAACATTCTCACAGCAATGTGTATCTGTCAAGTGAAACATTTTCTTCCATTATAGCTCCATCACTGGAGGCGGCCTGACAAAGTCCTGAAAGGAAACGGACAGGAACCGGGGCGGTCCGTTGCCACACCTCTCAGCAACTGTGTTTTGTGGACATCTATCAACCGTTACTCCTCTTAGTTTTGTGGACATTTATCAACTGTTAGGAATTTGTTGAACTGTATTGGACTGTTTACATTTTCTCCAGGGGAGCTGATCTCTGTCAGCTGGAGATCAGTTGTAAAAGCAGGGGGTCTCCAAGCCCCACCTGGAGGTTGGCAACCCTAGACTCCTCACACTCCCAAGGCCTCGAGGCAGCCGATTTCCCCATTTCCTTCCCATTTCCCCTGCCCTTCAACCGAACATCAGCCGAACATCTCAACCCAACATCTCAACTTTAATGCCTCCTACAGCATGCCCAAATCTAATCAGGCCATTTGGGGTCAGTTGTGTTTTCCTTTTAGCTTCACTTGCAGAAATACATTTTGCTGCCAACTTTGGGAGCCCTCCAAGGACACAGAACCCCCTAGCTTGTCTCTGGGTTTGTTTGTCTTTTTGTTGCTTTTCTGCAAACTGGGGGGGGGGTGGAAAATGCCATCGTCGCAGCCAACTTATGGCCTGTAGGGTTTTTAAAGGCAAGAGACGTTCAGAGGTGGTTTGCCATCACCCGCCTCTGCTTCAGAACTTCCTTGGTGGTCTCCTGTCCAAGCACTAACCAGGGCTGACCATGCTTAGCCTCTGAGATCTGATATCATCTGGCCAGCTTGGGGTATTCAGGTCAGGGCTTTGTGAAAACTGCCCATGATTATCTTTAGAACCAAGCTAACTTTTTCCCAGGACAGATCCAGCAGTAGAATAGAGTTTGAGTCCAGTGGCACCTTTAAGACCAACAAAGGTTTATTCAAAGTACGAGCCTTCATGCACACGCAACACTTCCTCAGATACAATGAAATGGAATTTACCAGTCCATACATATAAGGTAGAGGATGAACAGCAAATTAGCATAAAACATAATGCAAATCAAAATGAACATGTTTTTAACAGATGCAAACAGGAATAATAAGCTAAGTTTATTAGGTCACCATTGTTTGGATTTAACTCCAGGGGGGAAACAGTGAATATGTCAGAATTGGAGACATATGTAAATGTTATCATACTTAATTGTGGAGTGCTATCTGTGGAGTGCTATCTAGTGTGAGCTAGCTCACAGTTTTTTAGCCTCCGGCTCACACATTTTTGTCTTAGTTCAGGAAAGATGGCTCCAGAGCAAACTAATTTATGCAGCAGCCAAACCGCTCACTCACAACTTTAATGCCAGTAGCTCACAAGCAATGTTCCCTCTAAGCTGTGGAGTCTTGTGAGCAAAAATGTTACTTTGTGAGCTCCTGGCATTAAACCTGTGAGCAAGTAATTTGACTATTGCATAAGTTAGTTTGCTCTGGAGCCATCCTCCCTGAGCTAAGTCAAAAATGTGTGAGCCGGAGGCTGAAAATCTGTGAGCTGGCTCACACTAACTCAGCTTAGAGGGAACATTGCTCACAAGGTAGAATTTTGAACAAGACTTGAGGGAGGAGCTTTTGTGTGCCAAATATTTGTGTGCAAATATTTGAAAAAGTGTGCCTTGCACATGAAAGCTCATACCTTGGATAAACCTTTGTTGGTCTTAAAGGTGCCGCGGGACTCTAAATTTGTTCTCATGAAAGAAGGAAGCATAGCAGAAGATGCTGGACAGTAACTACAGTAACTCAAACAGCACCGCACTTACCTGCTGTCCAGGTCCTTCACTGTGACTATTGGCCCCTCTACCAGAACACTCGACGATATCTTGGATCCCCATCGTAACAACGCAATGCTGCCGGAGGGCCATTTCCTGCAGCACAGCTGCTCCAGGCCCAAAGAAGTATTTCCTCAGAGACTTCTTCCTCAGAGGCATCTTGCCGAGCACTAGAGAATCCAAATATTTCCTGATGATCGGTACAGCTTTCTGCACGGATTTTCGGATGCCGCTCACTTGCAAAACTAAAATCCGGCTATCGGGTAGGACCTCTATGATCACTCTGAGATGCTCCCAGCTCATGATATGGAGGAGATTTTGCTGGGCTTTGACTAGTTCTGGCCTGTCAGAGGTTATCCTTTCTTCCATTGGAGAATTGTCCCACAGATACTGCCGGATGGCTTGCTCCACCTGAGTGATGTGAGGACAGACGCCAACTATTGTCACCTGGCTAGATGTGATTTTCGGAAGGGCTATTTCCTTGTGGGATCCCAACCTGTGCAGGAGTTCCTTCCAGTCCTCACACATGGTGGCCCATTTCACCTCCTCTGCTATCTCCACCGTCCTCTCACACACGTGCTTCAGGAAGAGTTCTTCCGCTTCCTTCATTTCACCCAAGTCTAGGCCAGCAACTTGAACTACTTCAGAGATCTCCAACACGGAAGGAATGCCTCGCTTTAAAAAGAAGTCATCGTGGAAGAGCTTACCCCACTGGGCCTTGACAAAGTGAGACCGGAAGTTTGACAGAGGGACTGGAAGGACTTGGAAGCCACTGAGCAGCTCTTTAAAGCGCCTCTCTGCCTCCTCCACTCTATGACGGCGGCCCCAAAATCTGATTATTGGTGGAGGGTTGGTGAACATTTCAATGGTTACAAGAGTGTCGGATTTGAGAACCTCCTGGACCAAAACATCCTTTGCGATGGTGCACCGGCACAGGGGTTCGGCCGAGCCTTCCTGGCTCACCACCTGTCTCTGAAAGGCCACTCGGAAGAGGCAGTGCAAGAAAGAGGCCAATTCATCACAGAGGCCCACCAACCACATTCTGTCATTGAAGAAGATCCTGATGGATCTGAACTCATTCACAAGGGTCTGTTGTTCAAGGAGAGCTTCCATCACATCTGTCCTGGTCTCACAGTGCATCAAATACTTTTCCCGCATGGACTGGAATGCCGTTCCCAAGTCATACAGCTCCACAGATGGACTTGTGGCTCTGAACATTAAAATTCCCCAAGAAGAGAACACCTGGATGCCACAACCGATCTCCTTCAGTTGCATCTCGAACTGATGAAAGGCATCTGGACTCTCTTCCAGATACTGGAGGAAAAGTGGGTCCTCCGGGTGACAGACACCCACAAGTTCTGAAAGGAAAGTGGGGTTTATTCAATATTAGGCTGTATTTTTACCACGGAAACACACAAGGAATGTAGTTCTCCTTATAATTCTGGGAGCTCTCCAGGCCCTACCTGGAGGTTGGCAACATTACAAATCATAACCATCATGAATATGATTGTGATACAGATCAATAAACTCCCCTATACAGATCAATACAGATCAATAAACTCCCCTATACAGATCAATAAACTCCCCTATAAATCCTCTATTCTCTCTCCTATCAGGGAATTTTATAACTTCTGTCATTTCCACAAGACATAAAAGTCGAGTATAAAAGAAAAACCCTCGAGCTTTCCAACACTACTGCAATTAAGCGACCCTTCTTTTAGAGGAGGAATACTGTACACAAAGATGTATTTGTGAGCTTGTCATGCCGGCCACATGACCACGGAAACGTCTTCGGACAGCGCTGACTCTTCGGCTTTGAAATGGAGATGAGCACCGCAACCCTAGAGTCGGATTCGACTGGCTTTTGAGCAAGGGAACCTTTCCCTTTCCCTTTAAAGGTTGAAAAAGGGGCATATCGTCCACCTGAAACGTGAGGGAGGAGAGGCAAGTCTGAGGAATTAATTGGCGTTCAGATTGGTGGCAAGCACGTCTGTTGTTTTCACAGTCTTTTGTTCTCACAGAAGCCAGACTCTTCCTGGGGAAGGAAAGACCTCAGCGGAGTCTGTTTTTCCGGGCACATTTGTACACACTCTACAAGAGCCGAGGGCTGATTGAGAGACCCACCACTTCACACTGTATACACATATCTCCTCTGGTCAAGCAGGTTTTACAAAACCCGATTACCAGGGAAAGAAAGAAAAATATGCAACATAAATCAATCTTTTACAACACAAGTTGCTACCAGACCAGAAACGACTCTTTCGAACTATTTTCAGCTCCTCAGAATCTTTTTTAAAAAAATCATTGTCTACCTCAAGCTTTAACCAACATCAGTCCCATGAGCCCAAAGGCCATTTCGCACTCAGATTCCAAGTGCTTCCTATATCACTGCACAACACAAGCAAATGTAATACGTGAATTCTCAAACAGATGGGACTGCCTGAGAGGCTCGCTTTGCAGTTCTGTTGCTGGAAAGGGAACAGCTTTTGCCCACAACACCACAAACCTTTATTTGGGATGTTCATGAGGGGAGGAAAACGTCACTCGATCTACTCCACACAGAGTCCCTGCCACATGACAACAACCACCACAGTGGTTTTCACAGAGGAGACAGAAAGGTTGTCCTTGAACCTCCCACATCTGTGCTTGGATGGCTATTATGCAGGAGAAAATACCCCGAAGTTTGTGGGTGTTTAACTACTGTTTCTCCCCAACTGATTACTGGGTTCTTTTATCTAGCGTCGCTGTGGCTGGATTTAATGACAATATCGTATTTCCATTACATTTTAAGTCACCCGGTGGACCCTTCTTGCACAAACATTGGAATTAAAAAAAAAAATCTGAAATAAACAAGTAAACGACCTGGCAGTCCTTCCCACCCGGCTGAGGCCAGCGATGACGACATACCTACGGCAGTGGTGATGCAGTCTCCCGCCTAGAAAAAAAAAGATAGATTAGTCTACTGTTTTAAAAATGACCACCTTATAATGGCTCTGATGTTTAGAGGCAGAGAAGAACTAAACAAATGGTGGCAATTTAAATGATCTCTTTACACATTGCGGTGTGCACAGGTTGTGCCAGGGTCCTCACCTCACGTCCTCTACAATTATGGGTTTCCCCAACAGGACAGACCACACCCCCCCACAGGACCGTTTCAGGTAAGAAAAATGGTGCAAGGGGAAGACTGAAACCCTTCTCTACGCACACCACAGCCACCATTTGAATCAGGCTCCAAGCGCATGGGAACGGAGGAGAACCTGCAACTCATGTCTGACTGGGACACAGGGTGGGGGCCCTGGATCGTGTATTAGGTGGTTTCAAACTGTGACCATTTGTTCTTGTCCTTCTTCTCTGACATCTGGATATTCTAGCATGGATAAAAGCTGTAGAAATAGACTTCCATCTGCTTAATCTCTTCAGACCAGACCAATGTTCCCGCTAAACTGTGGAGTCTTGTGAGCAAAAATTCTGCTTTGTGAGCTAATGGCATTAAAATTGTGAGCAGGTGATTTGACGGCTGCATAAATTAGTTTGTTCTGGAGCCCTCCTTCCTGAGCTGAGACAAAAATCTGTGAGCCAGAGGCTAAAAAACTGTGAGTTAGCTCACACTAACTCAGCTTAGAGGGAACACTGGACCAGACTGCTGTTAGAGGCAGGGGACAGTGAAGGTGAGGGAAGGAACTAACCATAAGGGGGATTGGCTGAGTCTCCTCCCAAGAGAAGTGCAACAGATTTCTTGAGCTGTGTGGGGGTGTTTCTACCAACGCACCGCTGGATCACAAAACCATCATATGAGCCAGGGGCCAGCTCTAGAAATCCAGAACTGAAGTCCTCCGCCCCCACCAATGCTCTCTTCACTCTCCTACCAAAATCAGCAGCAGAAAGCAAAATCCCTCTGATTTGTAAAAATCATACTTTCATTCCTGCTTTGGTTCATGGCCCTGGGCTTGCCAACTTTCTAACTAAGAGATGACTACGCTTATTTCATGTGGATAGAGCAATGGACCAGGGAAGCCCCAGTTCCAATCCCCACGCAGCCAAGAAACTCACCAGGTACATGGGGGCCAGCCTACCTCATAGAGTTGTTGTGAGAAAGCAGACGAAGGGAGAATTGCATTCTAAGTTGCTTTGAATCCCAACGAGGGAGAAAAGCGGGAGAAGAAGAAGAAGAGGAGGAGGAGGAGGATATTGGATTTATACCCCGCCCTTCACACAACAGACACCCTGTGAGGTAGGCGGGGCTGAGAGAGCTCTGACAGAAACTGCTCTTTTCAAGAACACCTCTGTCAGAGCTATGGCTTGCCCAAGGTCATCCAGCAGGTGCGAGTGGAGGAGTGGTGAATCAAACCCGGTTCTCCCAGATTAAAGTCTATGCACTTAACCACTGCACCAACCTGGCTCACAATGTGTGTGAATGCATGCATCGTCACTTTCTCTCAGCCTAAACTACCTCACGGGGCTGCCGTGTAGACAAGAGGGGGTGAGATGAAAAGAGCAATAAATTCAGTGAATGAACGGCAGCAGAAAGGTTTTGCAGAAGAAGGGATTCCAGGCGGCGCCATGTCTGATGGACATCTTCCTCTGGCACAGCCGCTAAAGGCAGGGGAAGCCTGTCCCCTCTTGCAAGGGAACTGGGCGCCCTTCCCGCAGCAGGTCGATCCTTCTTTCAGGATGGTTCCATTCCACGTGGCGGCTACCTGGCAAGGGGCACTCTGCCCCGGCAGGCGGACAACCTGCATCAGCTTCATCCAGTTGTTGGGGAACTCTTTCAGGAAGCGGTCGATCTCCTCCAGCACGACGAGCAGCCACTCCCCTTTCCCCGCCAGGCCTGGGTCCGCCGGCTCCACGAAAGGGAACGAAATGGACCCCAGGAAGGACCCATAGAAGGTGGAGAGGCAGCTCCGAACCATTTTGCGCACAGCCCGCTGGAAAATCAAAATGAAAGGGTGTGGTTGTGAGGGAAGTAGGGATGGCCTCGTGCAAAATTTAGGGATGCCAGCCTCCAGGTGGGGCCTGGGGGGTCCCCCAGAATTACAGCTCGTCTCCAGGCTACACGGATCAGCTCCTGTTATGTACTGAATGTGAATCGCTCCCATCTATTCACATGTTAAGCTTGAGTCTGAATGTGGCTCTTCAGATGTCGCGTTGCTATTGGCCGGTTTCTGCGAAACCTGTGTAATTACCCAATCACTGAGTGACAGTGTTGCAAAGAGGGAACGGTCCTGATTGGCCTTTATCCCTGTATTCTGATTGGACTTTATCCCTGCAATATTATTGGTCGTTAACTTGTTATGGGTGTGGCTTTGACAGCCCGGGAGAGTTTAAAAGAAGGAGCTGTGCTCCCCTTGTTGTTGTGTGTTCCTGACTTACAGTTGCTGTTTAATAAAGCTGAAATCACTTGATGCTGAATCCTTTGTTGAGTCTCATACTTAACAGTTCCCCCTGGAGAAAATGGATGCTCTGGAAGGTGGACTCTGTGGCATTGTGCCCCACTGAGGTCCCTTGTCCTCCCCAGGCTCCATCCCCAAATCTCCAGGAATTTCCCAACCTGGATCTGGCAACTCAATGGGCCCTCCCTCCCGCCTCCTGCCGGTGGCAGGGTGGGGACACCTGGCAACCCTAATGCAGATCCAGTCTGGTAGGTAAGCGAAAATGAAAGTGGAAAAGCAGAATGATTTCAGAAGTGGGGAATCAGCCAACAAAGCACCAGGAGAGGCATCTCTGTGGTTAGCCGGAGGCGTGTTCAACTTGTGGTCTCCTGATATAAACACAGTCCCTCCCAGCCAAGTATTGTGGTCTGTCAAGTGCGTAAGAATCTCCCGCCCCTCTTCAAGGAACAAAAAACAGGTTTAGTGAGCATCCGGGCATGATTGCTGGGCCGTGCTTGGCTTGATTCAACAGCTATGCAGCCCTATTCTAGACTAGTGGACTCCAACCTCAAGAGCCGTCTTCAGCCTCGCGGGATTAATGATGAAAAATCACATTAGAAGGAGGAGGTTTGGATTTACATCCCACCCTTCACTCAGAGTCTTAGGTAAAGGTAAAGGTTTCCCTTGCTCGAAAGCCAGTTGAATCCATCTCTAGGGGTGCAGTGCTCATATCTGTTTCCAAGCTGAAGAGCCAGCGCTGTCCGAAGACATTTCTGTGGTCACATGGCTGGCATAACTAGACACCGAGGTGCACAAAACACTGTTACCTTCCCACCAAAGCGGTACCTATTTATCTACTTGCAATTTCTTGCTTCCGAACTGCTAGGTTGGCAGGAGCTGGGACTAGGGACAGGAGCTCACTCCATCATGCGGCACTTGGGTCTCAAACTGCTGAACTACTGGCCTTCTGGTCTGCAGTTCAGCATCTCCTTCCTTTCCTCTCCCCACAACAGACACCTTGTGACATAGCTGGAGCTGAGAAAGCTGGTCTTGGGAGAACTGTGACCGGCCCAAGGTCACCCAGCTGACTTCATGTGGAGAAGTGAATCAAACCCAGTTCTCCAGATTAGAGTCCACCACTCTTAACCACTACACCAAACTGGCTCTTAACCACTAGGCCAAACTGGTGTCCATGACTATGTTAGATGCTGTCCATGACACATTAGATGGCCCATCACCTGCATGATCTGCAGTTACCCTTGAATGGAGGCGCTAAACCTGACCTGGATAGTCCAAGCTAGCTTGATCTCCTTAGATCTTGGAAGCTAAGCAGGGTCAGCCTCGGCTAGCGATTTGGATGGGAGACCACCAAGAAACGCCACGGTTACCACTCAGAGGCAGGCAATAGCAAACCGCCTCTGAACGTCTCTTGCCTGCCTCAAAAACCCTACGGGGTCGCCTTAGGTCAGCTGTGGTGAGACAGCAAAAAGCAAACAAACCAAAACCCAGTACTCAGCCATACTGAAGCTGACCTGATACACAGAACCAAGAAACCAGTGCTACAACACACACAAGAACTTCCCATGAGCCAAAGACATCAAAGAATTGCTTGCAGTGGAGAAGTTTCCAGAGGGAGAGTGGAGCACGGAAGGCCAAAAGGTACTCAGAGACAGGGAAGACTCAGTCAAGAACAAGCCAACGCCTTTAGCATGTATATATGTGTGTACACATGAACACACCCTCACAGAAAGGAATATCTAGGAAGAAAGAGAAACAAGGGCACTCAAGTAAGCTTGTGAGGGGAAAAAATTATCCTTTAGCATGGCCAACGCCATTTTACAATGCCGCTGACTCTGCTTGCTTAGGAACGAACTTTTGAACCCCAGAACCCAGCAGAATAGCTAGCAGCTTCAGGAGTGGTTTCAGCCGGCTGAACATGTGAACATGGGAAAATATCCTTGGACATGCACAGTACCCGCCTAGCGACACTAGCAAACTTCTGCAGATGACCGGTTGTATTAAGTTGCCACGGTATGTCACTGGCGGGAATGGAAATGATGTCAAGGTGACATAAACTAGGGTAGAAAGGTAAGGTAACAGGGCAAAGGAGTTAGAAGAAGGATTCTTTGGCCATGGCACAATAAAGTGGCCTTGGGAGTTGCTCACTGCCTCAGTTTGACTATTGGATTAAAAATCCCTCATTTGGGACTCAATTCTCTCACCGTCAGGTGAGGATTTGCAAGTGGTGGCTGGAGGCCTTCTGGGATTACAGCTGATGTCCAAGCCATTGAGACCAGTTCACCTGGAGAACATGGCTGCTTCGGAGAATGGACTCTATGGCACTAGACACCCCCCCTCAGGTCCCTCCCCTCCCAAACCCTGCCCACCTCAGGCTCCACTCCTCCCCAAATCTCGAGGTATTTCCCAACCTGCAGCTAGCAAGCCTACATAGCCTGCTGGACTCTTGTTTAAGTTAAGGGGCCAGTGGCACGGACATTTTTACCTCAAGAGTGCCTTCAGGCCTCAGCTGGGTCCCTTTGAGGCGCACCACGTACAGTTCTCCACAGTCGAACTCAGGGAA
This sequence comes from Gekko gecko, assembly GCA_029375565.1. Taxonomy (NCBI): domain Eukaryota; kingdom Metazoa; phylum Chordata; class Lepidosauria; order Squamata; family Gekkonidae; genus Gekko; species Gekko gecko. The sequence continues at coordinate 44,973,126 of JAPDNY010000015.1, read as the reverse complement.
GGCCGAGGAGTCCATTGAAAGGATCTCTTCCGGCTGCAGGTTCATGGCTTGGGGGACAATCTTCAGAGCCTTGTGGGTGATGGCCAGAGACTGCAGGCCCCATCCCATGCCGTCTGACTCCAGCACCAGCGGAAGGACAGCCACGTCTGTCTGGCAGAGATGAGAGAGGGGGAAACTGTATAATTTAATAGGGTTAGTAAGACACAGGGAGGGGGAAACAAACTTGACCCAAAAACTGGAATCAAGAACCACAAGGGTAAGAAAGAAGTCTGAGAAAGGGCCAATAATAAAAACCTAGTTGAAACTTATAATACACTTATAACATACATGTATTTTTGCATATTATAAATTTCAACTAGGTTTTTAATATTGGCCCTTTATCAGACTTCTGATTCAATAGGTTTGCCAGGGACCAGAGAACAAGGCCAACACTAGGCAGCCTTGCGAAAGACAGGAGCGCTCTGTCTACGAACTTCAGCTGCTTAATGTGCCTCTTGTAGGTCCAGCAACAAACATCAATTTAAACATCAATGTAAAAGAAAACTTTCCCCCTTTAGAAGACTTTCAGGCAAGGAGAAGCAGGTGTATAATTCTAGAAACTCCCGCTGGGGTTTTGACTTTGATAAAAGGATGTAAAGTGACTGGGGCGATTTCCACAAGCGCTGCTCCGTGCTCGCCTTCCCTTTGCCCGATGGTACGTGTCAATTTCACACAAGCTGCTGCGTGGCCGCATTTTGCCTTGCAGTTTCGTGCGATTTTCCCGCGTCTACTCAATCCTCAAAAACAGGATTGAGTAGACGGGAAATCGCGTGAAACTGCGAGGCAAAATGCGGCACGTAGCAGCTTGTGTGAAATTGACACGACCATCAGGGCAAAGGGAGGGTGACGTGAGCAGCGCTTGTGGGAAATCGGCCTGGTAGTGATTATACTGAATGAACTGATTATTATTGTCGATATTGCATGTAATAAATATATTACCTGTTTTAGGGTATAAACGACACCATACAATGCACTTTATAAGATGGAACAAATAGAACACATTAATTGATAAAAAAAAGGTTTTTGCAGTGTATATATTTTATTGTTTGAAGCCTCTGGAGATCTCCCACTATTACGATTGATCCCCAGGCAAGAGAGATCAGTTCTCCTGGAGAAAATGGCTGCTTTCGGAGGATGGACTCGATGGCATTACACCCCATGGAAGTCCTTCCCCTTCCAAACCCCGCCCTCCCCAAGCACCACCCCTCCCAAATGGCTGCTGCAGCTTTCCCCCAGCCGCATAGTGAAGATCCTTGTGGTGCAGTGGCAGCTGCCACCAAAGCAACATTTTTTAAAAAAATCTACACAGTCAATCAGACCTCCATTGGCCAATCAGAAGCCTCCCTAGGCAGAAGACCTACCTGGCCCTGCCCACTTTCTAGAAACCATTGGTGGGCTGTTGGTTGGGGATCCCTGCCCTAGCATTTCTCCCATCCCTGTCCTACCTCATAATGATACAATTGACCAAAAAGACTCACTTTCTGCTTTGTGCTGTATCCAGAAACTACCTCAGTCTTGACATCTTCCAAGGACAACAGCATATTTCTCAGCAGATCCTGATAACTGGTTCCTACTGGCCAGCGCCCCTCACACTCCTTGCGGAATGCGGCCACAGCATCTCTGTCACTGGACACAAAGTGAATGGTCTTCAAGGGGGGAGCGGGGCAGTCTTTCTTGAAAGCTTCAATCCCTAGAGCCACAGCCTTTGCTTGATATGTGAAGGAAACGGGGTCTGTGAAGGACATCAGCAAAGACCGGAGACCTTTCTGGGACGCAGCCTCCAGCACCAGTTTCACTGCACCCGCTCCAAGCTCCACCATTTGTGGTCGTGAAAGGAAAACACTGAAGTTAATGCAGGGAGACCCTTGCTGGCTCAGCACCCTCTGAGCAAACACAGCATTGCCACAGCCAATGTCTCCCTTGAGGCTGACGCTCACCACAGCATCCACCCTGAATCTAGAAGCTTCTCCCTCCCACAGAAAAAGATCAAGGCCCTTGCTGAGGTGAAAAAAACCAGCCGCTCTCTGCTCGGTTTGTGGAAGGACCATCTGGTTGGTTTTGGCCATGGAGCCCACCACAATGAGCAGCTTGCTGATGACCTCTTTGGCTCTTGAAACGACCTCTCGGGAGCCTGAAAGAGAGATGACCCCCGACTCTCCTTGGAGCCTCCCAGAGGCCTTCACTTCCCAAAGTGATGGAGACAGGACCCCCATGAGCTGACCCCACAGCTTCTGCTCTGCAGCAGTGATGTACAACACCTCAATGGTGGTACAGGATCCTTCAGGGTGCATTGTAGGCCTCTGCCCACTTAGTTTTCCTCCATGGGGGACTTCCAATTGCCTCCGAGGTGGGCTTCTCGGCACTGGACCAAACACTGTATCACCCATCTTGCCCTTCTCCATTGCTCTCCAGTGGGGTGGGGAGCCCACTAGGACCCTTCCTCCAATGCCTGGGATGGAAGAGGAGTATCCATGGACTTCTTCAAGATCTATAAGAGACAACAGGTCAGCAGGGGCAATGCAAAAAGCCAATAAGCATTTTACAATGGTCTGATCCTCAACATTGGCTTATGGGGCACACTAAATAACTAGGTGTTGCCCACTTCCTCATGCCTGACGCTGCCATATCCCGGGTCACCCACAACAAAGTAGGGGAAGGAAACTTAAGGACAGAGCGGGGGGGGGGTGCACGGGAGAAACTGAAACCAGATCAGACAAAAGGATCACCAGAAGACAACTAGAGCGTGCCTAAAAAACCCGCCCAAACAGTGTGGTAGTAAAAGGCTCAGTAGAAATGGTGGTGGCGGAAACAAGTACTGTCAGGTTGCAGCCAACTTAACGGTGACCCGCAGGGTTTTCAAGGCAAGAGACATTCATAGAATCATAGAATGTTAGAGCTGGAAGGGACCTTGCAGATCATCTAGTCCAACCCCCTGCACTCTGCAGGGGTGTAGCCGAAAGATAGCCTTGCATACCTACAACATACCCAAAAGATGGTGGTTGGCCATTTCCTGCCTCTGCATGGCAACCCTGTACTTGGGCTCCTACCCACAAACCAACCAAGGCTGACCCTGCTAAGCTTCGAAGATCTGGCAAGATTAGGATAGGTAGGGCTGCCAACCTCCAGGTGGGCCCTGGAGATTTCTCACTATTACATGTGATCTACAGACCACAGAGATCAGGTCCCCCGGAAGGAAAATGGCTGCTTTGGAGGGGGGGACGGGACTCTGTGGCACTGTACCTCTCTGAGGTCACTTCCCTTCCAAACCCCACCCTCCAGGCTCCATCCCCAAAATCTCCAAGTATTTTGACGTAAACATTCCAGAAATTTTTAACTCCTGGTGTGCGTGGGGGAAATCAGTTCTTCAGAGAAAAATAGACAATAGGGGGAGGGAATTGACAAATATTGTAATTGTACAGTGGCAGAGAAAGAAGGCAGTCATCCCTGGGGCAAAGGGCTGAAGCATTTAGTAGGCACAAAATCTCTTTATCTGATGTGGAGCAGCTAGGGTTACCAACACCCACATAGGGAATACCTGGAGATTTTGGGGGCGGAGCCAGCGGAGGGCAGAATTTGGGGAGGGGACCTCAGCAGGGTAAAACGTCGCTCGAGTCCACCCTCCAAAGCAGCCGTTTTCTCCAGGGGAACAGATGTATCCCATCTGGAAATGAGTCATCATTCCAGGAGATCTCCAGCCACCACCTGGAGGCTGGCAAGCCTGGGGGTAGCAGATGTGTTGCCCAGGCGAAAGGCCTCTCCCGAGGATTTGTAAATAAAGCAAATACTACAAGGACACGACAAAGTAGCCGGCATGCTTCTGAAACTGAAAAATAGAAACCTCTAGCTTTTGACAGGGAAAGGGGCAAATACAGCCAACGCTAGGAAGAGAAATTCGGGTGGGTAGCTGTGCTGGCCTGAAGCAGCAGAACAAAGCCTGAGTCCAGTGGTGGCACCTTTAAGACCAACAAAGGTTTATTCAAGGTGTAAGCTTTTGTGTGCAAAGCACACTTCTTCAGAGAGAGAGAGAGCATGAGAGAGAGCTGCAAACGGCTGTGCTCTCTGCCACCATAGCACACATACATCGATTTGCCTCCCCAGGAGGCAGGAGAGAATCAAAATGGAAAATGGATGCCACAGATTTGGCTGTCAACAAAACAAACTGTATTGTTGGACAACAGCAATGCAGTTAACAATTCAACAAGCAGCATATCTGGATACAGAATCAAACGTTCTAACACTGAAAACCCTGGATGCTTCAATGACGTACAACTCATTTCAAAAAGAAAGAAAGAAAATATTTCATTGGAGGGCTCCCCCCCCCAGTGTTCCTTCTAAGCTGGGTTAGCGTGAGCCAGCTCACAGTTTTTTAGCCTCCAGCTCACCCATTTTTGTCTCGGCTCAGGAAGGGTGGCTCCCGAGCAAACTAATTTATGCCGCGGCCAAATCGCTCGCTCACAACTTTAATGCCAGTCACTCCCAAAGTAGAATTCTTGCTCACAAGACTCCACAGCTTAGAGGGAGTATTGCTCCCTCCCCCCCCCAATTTTAATCTGAAATTTGGAAGAAGAAAAAGTCCACCGGGGAAGAGTCCCAGGCCTCCACACAGGGTCTCCTGCTCTTGGGAACAGCAGTCACTTGGAGAGGCATTTTGGCCACGGTAATTACACTGCCACCCTGACAATCCACATCTGAGTGGCAGCATAATGACCCTAGCTGAATCTTGTCAGATCTCAGAAGCTAAGCAGGGTCGGCCCTGCTTAGTATCTGGATGGGAGACCGCCCGGAAGGAATACCAGGCTCCCGGCACAGAGGCAGGCAATGACAAACCGCCTCTCAGTGTCTCTCGACGTGAAAGCCTGACGGGGTTGCCAGAAGTCAGCACTTCCCACCACCCCTGACGCTGCCCATTCTGAACCAACCCCTGCCCTTAGCAACCCCCTGTAGGAGCCCAGTGGTTGAGCCAGCCTCTGACCAAATGACCTGAATGGCCGGGGTTGCCAGCAGCCCAGAGGAAAAGTGGGCCTTCCCTCTAACAGGGACTTATTATTGATGAGAATCGCCAACCTTCAGGTGGTCGCTGCCGCTTTCCTGGGAATACAACAAGAACTCCAGAGATCAGTTCCCCTGGAGAAAATGGCCACTTTAGAAGGTGGACTCAATGGCATCATACCCCACTGAAGCCCCTCCCCTTCTCCAGCCCCACCCTCCTCAGGCTCCACCCCCAAAGTCTCCAAGTAATTCCCAACCCAGAACTGGCAGCCCTAATTGTTGACTAGGTGATGCTATTTAGCTCCATGTCCTGAAAAATCACAGCTGTTCATTTTCACACGTTAAGCTTTTGTTAAAGGGACAGGACATTTTTCTCCAGGTTACTGGCAGAACCATCACTTGCTGGAGTCCAGTGGCCCTCTACCTTTGCTCTGTGGCTTCAGACCAACACGGCTACCCACCTTCATCTATCCCCTGCTGGGTTAGAGCATAAAAGCAAGAGCCCCCCATCACACATACATATATGCCTACACACAAAGAGCTTTGTGTAAGCGTGCTGCTCTGCTGAAGCACCACATCACCGATCTACTGTGCCAGAAGAAGAAGAAGAAGAAGAAGAATAGACCAGGTCCGCCATCCATCACATGAAATGTCCATGTGACAACACACGAAGTTGACTTCTACTGAATCAGACACTTGGCCCATCAAAGGCAGTATGGTCTACTCAGACCGACAGCAGCTCTTCAGGTATCTCCAACAGAGTTCTTCCACATCACCAAATGCCACCCTGGTCTTTTGTAACTGGAAATGCCCGGGGGTTGAACCTACGTCCTTCTGCGTGCCAAGCAGGTGCTCTGCCACTGAGCCACTGCCCCCTCAAGGATGGTACAGTCAAAAGAGACACTCTGGCCTTCAGGTTCTGAGAGGGTGGACTCTATGGCTTGATACCCGGCTGTGGTCTTTCCCCAGGCTCCACCCACACCCACCCGAAATCTCCAGGAACTTCCCAAGCCGGAACTGGCAACCCTAGCTGATCCTCAAACACTGGCCATACCAGCCCCCCAAAGAAACTATTTTACTCTAGCTGTTTCTCCTGGCGCAGGCCCAAAATAACTCCTCCATCAGGAGAAAAAGAATTGAGGAGAAGCAGAGGGGGGAAACATCCCCTCCTACCCATTCAGCCACCCATTTTGTGCTTAAACCCCCACCCTACAGGCATTCGGCATGCTGTGTCGAGCTGCCCTCATCTAGCCACAGTTGCGGCCCCCCACCAGAAGCGGGGAGCAAGCTTCCCCACCCCAGAGTGCTGTCCCTTAGCTCCACCAGCGAGAGAAGGAAGAGAGAGAGGCCTCCTCCCTTACCGCAACTGCCATCTTTCTTCTCCCTTCCCAGAACCCTCTCTTGCAGCCACCATTCCATCCCCTCACAACAGAACATTTATGGGAGCTACCTAAGAGCAATAGGCGGGATTGCCTTGTCCTCCTCTCCCCCGTCTCCCTTTTCCTTTTGCGCTGTCTATCCTATGGTAGGTGCTATTTAGAGCAGAAGGCCACTACTAAGGCGGTACATCAACGTATCCCAGAAGGAAATAACAGAAGCCATCCTGACTCCAGCCTTTCTTGGAAGCAGGGCGGCCGCTTTTTTGCCCTGGCACTGCCCCCTGTGCCTTTAACAGCAGCCCAGCCACCATACGTTCAAGCCAGTGAAGTTCTTCCCAAGATGCTCGGTTGGAGTTTTCCTTGACACAAACATGTAAAGCTGCATCGTACTGAATCAGCCATCTGGGTCGGTATTTTCAACTCAGACTGGCAGCGGCTCTCTAGGGTTTCAGGCAGAGAGGTCTTTCACATACCTACTGGCAGATCTTTTTAACTGGAGATGCCGGGGATTGAACCTGGGAACTTCTGTAAGCAAAGCAGAGGCTCTTCCACTGAGCCACGGCCCCTCCTCATGGTAGTATGACCGGCAGCTCTTAAAGGTAGGGCAGAGTAAAAACTACAGCTTGAGGGTGAATTTCTCAAGCAGTGATGTGCAGCTGCAAGTAAAATACAGATTGCTTCTCCCCATTTCTAAAGCTGCAGCGGTCCCACCCTTCCTCAGCACCTGCAGTTAGACTCACCTGTTCCTTGAGCTCGTCCGGCCCCAAACCCTCTGGCTTCACATCTCTGGAGAAGGCCCAAGCCTCCCCTCCACAGTTTCAGACCAGAGAGACAGACACTTTTGTCTACAGCTGGGAGTTTCACTTTCCATTCCTTCAGGGCTGGTTTGTCAGCTTCATACCACAGGGTGAGGCCAATAAAGGCAGGACCCTAAACTCTGCCAAAAACACAAAAGGCAAAAGGAAGACATCTGGGAGGGGAGAAGAGCTCCCCAAAAAACCCAAAAGAGGAGCGTCGCCTGGCCTGCCCAGGCACGTCCCGTCCCCAAATGGGCAACTTTCCAAACTGTCCAGCTGAAATCTGTTTGCGGAGTGATGCTAAGTGGACTTTGGTAGGATCAGCGACCCCCACAAAAAATTGGCACTGAACATTTCTCCTTCTCCATGAGGCTGCTTCTGTGGCTGGATAAAGACGGGGTAAAGGGGACACCATTCGTGTCAAATTTGCCCCTCAAGCCAAGCTGGAGTCCCTGGAATCACCTCCACATCAGAGTCTCCAAATCCATGTGTCTGTATGAGACCGAGAGCCAGTTTGGTGTAGTGGTTAAGTGCGCGGACTCTAATCTGGGAGAACCGGGTTTGATTCCCCACTCTTCCACTTGCACCTGCTGATGTGACCTTGGGTCAGTCACAAGCTCTGGCACAGCTGTTCTCTCAAGGACAGTTTCTGTCAGAAGTTCTCTCAGCCCCACCCAACTCACAGGGTGTCTGTTGTGGGGAGGGGAAGGGAAAGGAGTTTGTAAGCCACTCTGAGACGCCTTTGGGCAGTGAAGGGTGGGGTATAAATCCAAACTCTTCTTCTTCTTCTTCTTCTTCTTCTTCTTCTTCTCATCCAGCAGGGCCCCCGTGCTTTTAACAGCTGCCAGGGGACAGAAATCCAAATGGCTGTCACCATCTCTGCACCTCCAGTACAAAAGAAAGTTTTGTCTGGGGCCTGTCAGACTCTGACAAAAAAAAAAGAGGCCACCCTGAGGCAGAAGCCCGCTCTTCCCCACAAGCCCTTTCACATCTGTCAAGCCCCACTGTCTGTCTCCCCCCTTTCTCGTCTTTGCACCTGGGCCCCAGCAAACCCTTCTCATTTCTGTGGGAAAGGGAACGCGTTTTGCAGCCCACTTGCGGAGTAGTACGTTTTCCGAATGCATTCCTGTGGGGACGGGCAGTCTCTGGAGGCATGCCCAGAGGTCAATGCCCCCGCATGAATATATGAGGAAGAGGCGCTCAGAGCTCTCGAAAACATCTGATAAGAACACTGAGAGCAAGAGGTGGGAATGTGCAGACGCAAAGACCTTCTGGAGGGAAATGATTGAAATTATGAGAAAAGTATGCAACGTAACACTAACTATAGACTTTAATCTAATGATGTTAAGTACAATAAGAAGCCTGTTATTGGATGGGACTACTCAAAATCTAGTTAAGGCTATGATACTGGCGAGAAAGGCGGTTATAGCTCTGGGGTGGAGAGACAAAAGTAAATGGACAGTAGAAATCTGGCACAACTATTTGTTTGGCTTTATACAGTCAGGTATCGTGGCGTCAATCAACAAGGGAACCACATGGGAAGAAAAATCCACGGAACTCAAGACCAGATGGAAGATCTACCTAGACTGGATACTGAAAGAAAGGAGGACAGACATTCAGTGGAAGATTAAGACTTTGTGCCCATGGCTGGGGGGAAAAGACTAAGAATAAAAGGGAGGGAGGAAGGAAAGGGGTGAAATTGTATATAGCTACAAATATTTGATGTAACTAAACAAGCAATAAAATAAAGAATAATAAAAAAAAAGAACACCGAGAGCAGGAACTTGGCCACGGCCAGGTGGGGGTGAGAGAGTTGGTTATCGGCAAGGCACATCCTGTTGTCATCTTTGACTGCAAGCTATATGCAGCACGGGGAGAAGGGGAAGCTAATAAAACACTGCTGAGCCCAGTGCGGATCAGACAGGTTCTGCAGACTCGTGTCTCGTGTCGTTCTTCGGAACCCCATTCCTACACATTCCCCTCACCTTTCGTCTTTCTGCTGGCCACTTTATTCTTCTTCAAGCGCTGAATTCTGGGATGTGTTTTTACGGCTTGCAACGGATACCCAAGATGAAGCCAACTCTGGTTTGAGAAATTCCTGGAGGCTGGGGGGGGGGGTAGAGGCTGGGGAGGGACCTCTGCAGAGTACAATGCCACAGAATCCACATGCCAAAGCAGGAACTGATCCCTGTGACCAAGTTTTATGCCCACTATTAACTTTCCTGTGCACGCACACTTCTTCAGGAATAAAAAAAACTTTGTTGGGTCTTAAAGGAGCCGTGGGACTCGAACTTTCTTCAGCCGCTTCAGACCAACACGGTGACCCCAGCTGAATCCAACCAGATCAGTTGTTATTTGGACAGATCTCCAGGTCCCACCTGGAGTTTGGGAACCCTAGATGAAGCAGAAGAGATCGAACGGAAGATAAGGGCAGGCTTCCCAAATAGGGAGGTTCACTTATGGCAACTCAGGCGCCAGACTGAAAAGATCTCAATCAAATATTGTCATGTAGGTACAATGAAGGGTGGTGGAATTCATGGCACAGCCAATAAAGACGCATGCAATAAAGATGCATGCCATGGTAGGATCTTAAGCTTGATTTTGTTGTTGTTGTTCAGTCGCACGGTCGAGTCCAACTCTTTGCGACCCCATGGACCACATCACGCTAGGCCCTCCTGTCTTCCGTCGTCCTCCGGAGTTTGCTTAATTTCATGTTTGTTGCATCGCTAACACTGTCTAACCATCTAACCACTGTCTAACCATGGACAAACGACAGCTGAGGGGTGACATGATCGAGGTTTATAAGATTATGCATGGGATTGAGCAGGTTGAGAAAGAAGTACTTTTCTCTGTTTCTTACAATATAAGAACTTGTGGGCACTCCATGAAATTGCTGAGCAGTTGGGTTAAAACAGATAAAAGGAAGTACTTCTTCACCCAAAGAGTGATTAATATGTGGAATTCACTGCCACAGGAGGTGGTGGCAGCTACAAGCATGGACAGCTTTAAGAGGGAATTAGATAAGCATCTGGAGCAGAAGTCCATCAGTGGCTATTAGCCACAGGGTATAGATGGGAACTCTCAGTCTGGGGCAGGTGATGCACTCTATCCTTGGTGCTGGGGGGGGGCAGCAGTGGGAGGGCTTCTAGTGTCCTGGCCCCACTGCTGGACCTCCTGATGGCACCTGGTATTTTTGGCCACTGTGTGACACAGAGTGTTGGACTAGATGGGCCATTGGCCTGATCCAACATTGGCTTCTCTTATGTTCTTATGTATGTTATATGTGTATATGTATGTCCCTCCACCAATTCTGACAGCTCTACACGGAGAGAGGCCAGCCCTTCTGAATCCCTAGGGAATAAGAGAGGCAACAGTTATTACGACACATGCTTCAGCATAGGAGGTCTACCTCTGGTGTTGCGTACACGAAGGGTACGCTGATGTGCTTCCTGCCGTAAATACCACCATTGGACATCGAGGGCACCTTCTTTCGCATGCTCCTGTCCCTTCGTGGGAACCACGTCATGTCGAAGAGGAGCGGCTGATCACTTACTCTCTGACCCAGGAAAAGCCTCACCTGTTGCAACTCTGCATGTCAGCTCCCTCTTGGTTACAGTGACAGGCACAAGGCCAGGGAAAGAGGCAGACTCCTCTTAAGACACTTTACGGGCTGCCATATTTATTGTGATGGATGTTTTCCTGAAGTTTTTAAAGAGCAGATATGCAACTGTTGGACTCCCCCCCCCAACGGTGTGGAATAGCAGGTATCACTTCTCTTGGTGGTTTTTCACATGAAGCTGCCTTCTACTGAAATGGACCCTTGGTCCATCAAGGTCAGAATTGTCTACTGAGACCTGGCAGCAGCCCTCCAGGGTTTAATGTGAAGGTCTTTCACATCAACTCCTGCCTGGTCCTTTTAACTGCAGGGGACTGAACCTGGCACTTTCTGCATGCCGAGCAGATGCTCTACCATGGAGCCATGGCCCCTCCCTTTCTGACTGTCATGGAGCCGTCAGATGTGCTGTTTCTGTCTATTAAAAAAGAGGCACTCCGAGACTCCAAGTGAAATCTGGGGTATAAATCCAGTCTCCTCTTCATCTTACCTATCTGGCCGTGAACAGTTTGGGCTTGGGGTATGTGAAGGTTTACTGCCTGCCATATTGTACAGCACCTACCAGTTGGATCCACTTTCTAGCCCTGCTCTCTGCACCCGGCCTGCTAGGGTGCCAGGTCTGGGTTGGAAAATACCTGGAGACTCTGGGAGAGGATGGGGGAGATGGCAGGGTTTGGGGAGGGGCCTCAGCATGGTACAGTGCCCTGGCGTCCACCCTTCAAAGTAGCCATTTTCTCCAGAGGAGCTGATCTCTGTCAGCTGGGGATCAGTTGTAAAAGCAGGAGATTCCCAGGCCCCACCAGGAGGCTGGCAAACCTACTGCCTGCAGAGGTGCAGTGGGAGGCAGTGAAAGACGGAGCCTTTTCCGTGGTGGCCCCTTGTTTTTGGAAATGCTCTCACCCCTTGAGGCTCACCTGGCCTTTTTAGCCAGGCTCTTACCTGAGGAGTTAAAATTAATTAAGTAATTAATTAAGCCTTTGGGGCCATTTTTCTAGCCCACTTCTAGACTGAGGACTAGACATCATTTTTGATATATTTCTCAATGTCATGGCAGGTTTCTGGATGCGATTTTATGCACTGGCAACTTGTTTGTTTGAACTCTCCCTAGAAGTTAAAAATAACCAAGCTGAGGCTATTGTACTTTAGGCACATTATGAGAATACAGGAGTCACTGGAAAATCATGCTAGGAAAAGTTGCAGACAGCAGGGGCAAAAGGAAGACCCAACAGGCAATGGGTGGACTCCGTCAAGGAAGCCGTGGCCTTCATTTTGCGAGACCTGAGCCAGGCTGTTGATGACAGGGCGCTTTGGAGGTCATTAATTCCTCAGGTTGGAAGTGCCTTGATGGTACTTAACACACACACAAAATTTGGTTTTCTTCATCTGTATCCTGATCTTATTCCATAGTTTTAGAGCAGTTTATAGCAGGTCATTTGCTGGTGAGGGGGAAAGTGCTCTGTACGTTCTCAGGGGCACTCCATTGTTGTAAAAATAATAATTATCATATGGCAGTGGGTGTAGTATAGCCAGGAGATCCGAAGATTGTCTGGCAGCCTGACACTCTAGCTCTTTTTGTGGTGAGCTAGGTTTACTTGGGGGGAGGGGGCGCTGAGAGAACTGTGACTGACCCAAAAGATTTATAACCAGGTTCTGTGGTTAAACCCAAACTGAACCCTAGATTCTGCTAAGGCTAAGGTTGCCAGCCTCCAGGTGGGGCCTGGAGATCTCCCAGTATTACAACTGATCCCTAGACAACAAGAGATCAGCTCCTTTGTAGAACACGGCTGCTTTGGAGGGTGGAGTCTATACGGCCTTGTCCCCTGCTGAGGCCCCTCCCCTTCCCAGGCCCCACCCCCCAAACCTCCAGGTATTTCTCAACCCAGAGCTGGCAACACTAGCTAAGGCTCAAAGGGAGCACAGCTGCCCCAAAGAAATAAGCCTGCTCCCATTAGTGGATTCCCTGAAGAGAGTATTTTGCACAGTGCAGTGTGAACAGCCAGACAATAAATCACATGCATCCCCCCCCAACCCATACCCAACCCTTTTGTCCTTTCCCTCCCTGTAAACTGCAAGGGCACCTTAGCCAAATTCCAGCTTGGGTGTGGTGATCAGGTGTTCTGGCGGTTTCAGCTAAGGAAACAGAGCAACAATAAAATGCATCCAGGAATCAGAAACAGACACTGCAGTTTTTTAAAAAGTTCATCCCGGGGCATTTCCACTTCTCTGTGTCGTCTGCAGCAACCAACGATTCATCACCGGGCTGAGTCAGGCCTTGTTGTTCGGGCATTCTTATCACCATCCTGAGCCAGAACACAATCATAAACCCACAGTGACGTGTCAACAAACATCGAGTCCACCCCAACGCGGATTAAAAATGCTTACGAGGCAATGAATCTATCTGGTCTGAATTAAAGGCCTCTGTTCACAAGTGAAAGAAAAGAAGGACCAATGAGTCAACGTATCGTACGTTTATTTCATTCTTCTTCCAATCGGGTGGTGTAGATCACGCGGTTCTCTCCTCTTTGTCAAGCTCGGGCCTAGCTTTCATTTCCTTAAGTTTCCCTTTCCCCTTCCCTTCGCTTGCCATGTAGAATTCCTGAGGGGGGATCTGTGTTATGAGAGTGCATGGGGGTTTGTAGCCATAACCATTTCTCAAGTTGTGCCCCAGTTCTGAGATCGACCTTGGAGACTCTTTGTGCCCAGCTAGGGTAGATAGAGCACCATATGTCTGTTTGTGTTGCCATAGTAACGCTAGGGGGCAGGTGTGATGTATGATTGTGAAGAATTGTATGCCTTTACCTATGACCTGTGAGTCCCCACAGTTTTCTTCAGTCCTACCAAAAGTTCTTGTACCTACAGCAGCATATCTCTAATAAAGCATTTCCCCGCCAACAGTGTGTGTGGAGAGTGCCTGAGCTGGAAACCAGACACTCTTCTATTTTTCCTGCACGGCAGCCCTGTCAGTCGAATTGAAGTAGGTTTAGAACAGATCAAAGGAAGTCCTTCTTCGCCCACAGAGTCATTAACATGTGGAATTCACTGCCACAGGAGGTGGTGGTAGCTACAAGCACAGACAGTTTCAGGAGGGGATTGGATAAACATCCAGAGCAGAGGTCCATCAGTGGCTGTTGAACACAAGGTGTAGAGGGAACACTCTCTCTGTGGCAGTGATGTTCGGTCTCCTTGTTGCTTGGGGGACAACAGTGGGAGGGCTTCTGGAGTTCTGGCCCTGCTGGTGGACCTCCTGATGGCACCTGGGTTTTGGCTGCTGTGTGACACAGAATGTTGGAATGGGTGGGCCGTTCGGCCCGATCCAACATGGCCTCTCTTACGCTCTTATCTGGAGATCAGTCGTAATTCCAGGAGATCTCCAACCACCACCTGGAGGTTGGCAATCCTACATGAGGTGGGGGAGGCTGAGAGAGAGTGGCTAGTCCAAGGCCAGCCAGTGAGTTTCATGGGCAGCTTTTTGACTTACAAGTGCAAGGAAAGGTCCACACAGGAAACTATCTGTCTTGGCCCTCAAATACATACATGACAGAAACGTATCTGGGAGCGTCTCACCACAAGCATCTGTGCAGACAAGCATTCTGCTTGAAAGAGAAAAGAAGCAAGCAGAATAAATACGAAGTTCTGTACATCTCTTAGGGCCAAGCTACAGTTAGGCCTGCCAACCTCCAGGTGTGGCCTGGAGATCTTCCAGAATTACAACCGATCTCCGTACGCTTCAGATCCGTTCCCCCAGAGAAACTGCCTTGCTTTGGAGGGTGGACTGTGGGACACGGCAGCCTCCTGAGGTCCCTTCCCTCTACATATCCCATCGTCCCAGGCTCCACCCCTCATCCCTATGGCAGGATGCATAAAATCTACTAGCAGAATCTCCTGCTTTGTTTTTAAAAGGCAAAAACAGATATGGGGAGGTTGGGGGAGGGGGAGTTTAGCTGGGGCTGCATTGTAGGGAGTTGACTGAGAAAGCCTAGAGAAACGATAAGGCAATACAGAAAAAGAATAAATATAAAGCAATTCTGGGGAAAAAACGTGGAGAAAAACTGCTGCAGCTTGGCACTAAAAGCATGGGTGTCAGGTTCCCAGTCAAATCACTCTCCACATACACACTTTCTTTGGTGGAAGTTTTATTCAGAGATATGAACTGCCATGGGTTTGGACTCCTTTGTCAGGACTGGGGTGCAGAAGCGGGAAAGCAGCGTATAACCGAAAGCCCCACATTCCATTCATACACGTCAGCAATACTATCCAGACCATGAAAGATACACGGTCCATTCGAGGCACACACAGACTTGTCTTCAAGGTTACCTCCCTATGACAAAGTACCCCAGAGGCGCCAGGAAGAGTTACTGAAGCTAGCCTCCTTAATTCTACAGACAATTACTCCCCCCACTTCAGGAATGCAGCGGCAGCGAGGGCAGCTGATAAGCACGCAGGGTTAACAAGCAGCTTGCAGCAAAAGCTCAGGGGATAATAAGAACATAAGAGAAGCCAATGTTGAATCAGGCCAATGGCCCAGCTAGTCCAACACTCTGTCACACAGCGGCCAAAATATACCAGGTGCCATCAGGAGGTCCAGCAGTGGGGCCAGGACACCAGAAGCCCTCCCACTGCTGCCCCCTCCAGCACCAAGAATAGAGTGCATCACCTGCCCCAGACTGAGAGTTCCCATCTATACCCTGTGGCTAATAGCCACTGGTGGACTTCCGTTCCAGATGTTTATCTAATTCCCTCTTGAAACTGTCCACGCTTGTAGCTGCCACCACCTCCTGTGGCAGTGAATTCCATGTGTTAATCACTCTTTGGGTGAAGAAGTATTTCCTTTTATCCGTTCTAATCCGACTGCTCAGCAATTTCATGGAGTGCCCACGAGTTCTTGTATTGTGAGAAAGGGAGAAAAGTACTTCTTTCTCAACCTGCTCAATCCCATTCATAATCTTATAAACCTCGATCATGTCACCCCTCAGCCGTTGTTTCTCCAAGCTAAAGAGCCCCAAGGGCTTTAACCTTTCCGCGTAGGGAAAGTGTTCCAACACTTTTATCATTCTAGTTGCCCTTCTCTGCACTTTTTCCAATAATGAGATAATGAGAGCATACGGAAATATCACCAGGCATGAATTCAACAGGCACAGTGGGCTAGATGCCCCGAGTCTGACAATGGGAAAGCCTTCATCGTGTGACAGGCCAGTCACTAGAGCTGCCAACCTTTGGGGTGACAACTTCGGTGCAACCGACGGTTGTTCTGTTGCTTCAGACCAAAACGGTGACCCACCTGAATCTCTCCAACTGCTCCACCACCCTAGCTGTGATAGCTCAGAGAGGTTAAGCCCTCCTTGTTTTCTAAAAGAGGAGACACCTCCCACCTTCCCCCTCTGTGCCGCTTGCTTTGTTCTCCTTTCCTCTATTTTATCCTTGCAAGAACCCCGAGCAGTAGGCTACGCTGAGAATTTGGGAGTAGCCCAAGGTCACCTGCAAGACATGGGTTGCGGTCACACACAAAGTAATCCACTCCCAATGCACTCCCAATTCACACAGTAAAACCCAGTTGGAAAGTGCACTGAAAGTGGATTGTTTTAGTGCGTCTGACCACAGCCATAGAACAACAATCCCATTCTAGGGGGTGGGGGGGGATTGTAGACTGTCTGGGATGAACCTCATGCAGGTCCGCTCACCACAATGGGGGGAAGGGTGGGCAAGGCTAGCAAAGGAGCCTCTCGATCAGTGTTCCCTCCAAGCTGAGTTAGTGATTAACACATGGAATTCACTGCCACAGAAGGTGGTGGCAGCTACAAGCATGGACAGTTTCAAGAGGGAATTAGATGAACATATGGAGCAGAAGTCCATCAGTGACTATTAGCCACAGGGTATAGATGGGAACTCTCAGTCTGAGGCAGGTGCTGCACTCTATTCTTGGTGCTGGGGGGGGGCAGCAGTGGGAGGGCTTCTGGTGTCCTGGCCCCACTGCTGGACCTCCTGAGGGCACCTGGTATTTTTGGCCACTGTTGTGACAGAGTGTTGGACTAGATGGGCCATTGGCCTGATCCAACATTGGCTTCTCTTATGTTCTTATGTGAGCCAGAACACAGTTTTTTAGCCTCAGGCTCATGCATTTTTGCCTTAGCTCAGGAAGGATGACTCCAGAGCTAACTTAGGCAGTGGCCAAATCGTTTGCTCACATTAATGCCAGTAGCTTCCAAAGCACAATTTTTGCTCACAAGACTTCCACACCTTAGAGGAAACATTGCTCTCCATCAAATTCTGCCCTGGTTTTTAAAAAACCCAAAACCATCTTCACTCCCGGCCGCCAGGCTCCAAGGCGCTCTTCCCAGTCCAGGTGTCCTATGGCTCTCTTTTCCTGGCAGGTGGGGGGCTTTGAAAAGAAAGAAAGAAAGAAAGAAAGAAAGAAAGAAAGAAAGAAAGAAAGAAAGAAAGAAAGAAAGAAAGAAAGAAAGAAAGAAAGAAAGAAAGAAAGAAAGAAAGAAAGAAAGAACAGAAGCTTCGGAAAATACTGGGGGAGACTAGTCTGAATTAGGTTATGAAGCGGCGGCTGCTCGCCTCACCTCCGCCCATTGTACTCAGCGCGGCCGGCCGTGAGTCGTTCCCAAGCCCCAGACTGGCCCACTGAGGCATCCGCAGACAGAGACGAACCCCGAGCTGCTTCTCGTGCCCCGCATCTGAAGCCAGGCTGGGGCCCGCATCTCTGGGAACTCACCCACCTCCAGGAGGTGGCGCCCTGCTAGGGCGGTGCGTGGCCCTTCTCTCAGACCTTCCCAAAGGCACAAGGGGGGGTAACGAAGCACCCAGCGCGTGGCCTCTACGGAGAGCTTCCTCCCAGCTGTTTAGAATACGTTCACACGTGCCATATATACGCTTCGCTCACTGGGTGTCCATTTGGTGATGGTGAGCAAGGTGTCTTCTTGTCGAGATACCTGGGCTCCTTTCATCGCCTCCCAACCCGGTCCCTCTTTGCTAATGAGGAATCACAGAGCCGGGTGCAAGCCAGGTACGAATTGCGACACGCTCCGCAGCACGGCCGGAGACCAAACTCCTCAAACTAGTGAGCGGCGACCACAATGCAACCGTTTGTGATTTGCATTTCGACGTCCCCTCTCCCGCCTCCCCCAACCCCTTTCATCCAATCAGAGCGTGAGAATAGGGAGCGCCCGCCCCGGACTGAGCGGCGAAGCCTCCAAGAGACGGGAGAGGGGGCGTGGCCTGTGGAACGTTCCCGGGAGCGCGCGAGCGGCGGCGGAGGAAGAGGCGGTGTTTGCAGCGGCTGCGGCCCCGGGAAAAGCACGAGATCGGGCTGGTTGTAAAAGGCTCAGTAGAAATGGTGGTGGTAACAAGTACCGTCAGGTTGCAGCCAACTTAACTGTGATCCGTAGGGTTTTCAAGGCAAGAGACATTCAGAGGCGGTGGGCCATTTCCTGCCTCTGCGTAGCAACCCTGGACTTGGTCTCCTACCAAAAACCAACCAAGGTTGACCCTGCTGAGCTTCCAAGATTAGGATAGGTAGGGCTGCCAACCTCCAGGTGGGTCCTGGAGATTTCTCACTATTACATGTGATCTCCAGACCACAGGATCAGTTTCCCTGAAGGAAAATGGCTGCTTTGAAGGGCGGACCCTGTGGCACTGTACCTCTCTGAGGGCCCTGCCCTTCCAAAAACCTGTCCTCCTCAGGCTCCACCCCGCAAGTCACCAAGTATTTGGAAACATACCACCCCCCAAAAAACTATTTTACTCTAGCTGTTTCTCCTCGTGCAGGCCCAAAATAACTCCTCCGTCAGGCGAAAAAGAGTTGAGGAGAAGCTGGGGGGGGGGGACATCCCCTCCTACCCATTCAACCACCCATTTTGTGCTTAAATCCCCATCCTGCAGGCATTCGGCATGCTGTGTCGAGCTGCCCTCATCTAGCCACAGTTGTGCCCCCCCACACACACCAGAAGCAGGGAGCAAGCCGACTCCTCCCCACCCCAGAGTGCTGCCGCTTAGCTCCACCAGGGGAACCAGGAGATCAAAGTTTGGGTCCAAGGGCACCTTTAAGACCAACCAAGTTTTATTCCTGCTCTAAGCTTCCACGTGCACACACACTTCTTCAGGAATAAAACTTGGTTGGTCTTAAAAGAGCCACCAGGCTCCAACTTTCTTCTGCTGCTTCAGACCAACCAGACCAGTTGTTATTCTGGCAGATCTCCTGGAGTCTGGCTGCCCTAGATGAAGCGGAAGAGATCAAACGGAAGGTAAGGGCCGGTTTCCCAAATAGCTTGGTTCAGTTATGGAGACTTGGGCAGCAGACCGAGAAGATCTCCCTCAAATATTGTCCTGTTCCTCCACCAATTCTGGTAGCTCTGCAGGGAGAGAAGCCGGCCCTTCTGACCTCTTGTGGAAGAGCAGAGACAGCAGTTATTACTGCACATGCTTCAGCATACGAGGACTCCTTCTGGTGTTGCATACACGGAGGGTAGGTTGATGTGCTTCCCGCCACAAATACCACCATTCTACACTGAGGACACATTCTTTTGCATGCTCCTGTCCCTTCATGTCATGCAGAAGAGTAGTGGCCGATCACTTGCTCTGCACCAGGAAAAGCCTCACTTGTTGCCTCAGTCCTTAGTTAACCTTTCTGACACACCCAGGGAAATGCTGATCACCACTTTGTGGTCAGAAAGCAATTTTTCTCCAGGCCAGTTTGGCTGGAGATCCTGGAGGGTTTTTTGTCATCTTAGTGTGGAACAGGAGTCACTGGCGGTCCGGTCTGGCAGGGGAGAGGCATTTGTGAATTTCCTGCATTGTGCAGGGCGTTGGACTAGATGACCCTGGAGGTCCCTTTCAGCTCTATGATTCTATGATTCCGCCTATTAAAGTGACAGGTACAAGGCCAGAGAAAGGGACAGCTTCCTCTTAAGAGACCTCACGGGCTGCTGTATTTATTATGATGGATGTTTTTTTTCTGCAACCTTTAAAGAGCAAAAGTACAACTGTTGGACTTCTACCCGCTGTGGAAGTGCAATAGCAGGTATAACTTCTCCTGGTGGTTTTTCGAGTGTATGCATGAGGCTGCCTTCTACTGAAACGGACCCTTAGAATAGAATCACAGAGTTGGAAGGGGCCAGACAAGCCATCTAGTCCCATCCCCTCCTCAATGCAGGATCAGCCTAGAGCATCCCTGGCGTGTGTTTGTCCAGACGCTGCTTAAAGATGGCCAGTGAGGGGGAGCTCAGCACCTTCCCTAGGCAGCTGATTCCACTGTTGCACAACACTGACTGAAAAAAGCCCCCCCCCCCCGATATCCAGCCGGTACTTTCCTGCCCTTAATTTAAACCCATGAGTGGGAGTCCTCTCCTCTGCTGCCAACAGGAACTGCTCCCTGCCCTCCTCCAAGCGGCAGCCCTTCAAATAGCTCAAGAGAGCAGTCATGTGTCCCCCCTCGACCTCCTCTTCTCCAGACTGAGCATTCCCAAGTCCCTCAGCCTTTCCTCATTGGGCCTGGTCTCCGCCCCCCCGATCCATTAATTCTATTTGCATTCCGCCCTCCCCGCAAGCAGGCTCAGGGCGCCTCACATAATAGAGAATGTGGCTCGTCTGTGGCTCACACAGGGTCGCCAGTTCCCTGGAGAGAAAAAAACGTTCTCCCCTTTAAAGGTAAAGGTTCTCTTGCTCGAAAGCCAGTCAAATCCGACTCTAGGGTTGCAGTACTCATCTCCGTTTCAAAGCTGAAGAGCCAGCGCTGTCCGAAGACGTTTCCGTGGCCATGTGGCCGGCATGACTAAACACCAAGGTGCATGGAACGCAGGCCTAATGGGCTGATATTGACCAGGCAATGTGGGATACCATGAAGTTTATTGCCTGTAGCCCTTACAATCAGAGCGGCTTACAAACTCCTTTCCCTTCCCCTTCCCCTCCCCACAACAGACCCCCTGTGAGGTAAGAGTGACACTCTGCAGGAGAAAAATGGACCCACATCTGAGAGAAGAAAAAGCAGCTCCTCTGAGTCTGAAGAAAAAATTACGTCCATTAAAAAGCACAGTGCGAAACTGGGCTCTGGGCTCTATGTAGGGAGGAAAGCATAAGATGTAGCGTGTTAGGTCCTCTGGAACTGAAGCTCCACCAATGCAGAAAGGTGAAGCCGGTGGTATTTGGGAGTAACGTCCAGCTAGCAAAGCCGTTGGACCAGGCAATATCACTTAGTCCGTGGCAGGTCAAGTTTCGGTGGCCCGTTTCCACACATTCAATCTCTCTAGTGAAAGGACAGGACATTTTTTCTCCCAGCCTGTTGGCAACCTGTGGCAACTCCCTTCCCGCTTGCTATGGGAAGGAGGAAGGCTCTGCAGAGCTTCATAACGCTGGATTTCCAGAGTGAGAGCTGCTGGAGCTCAGGCCTTGAGACGTATGTCCATGAGACTGCAGACTTCCACTGGGGAAAAGGCCCGGCTTCAAATCCCTGTCCAGCCATAGAGCTTCCTGGTTGTCCTTGGACCAGGCACTGTCTTTCAACAGAACTTGCTCTACAGAATAGTTGGGACCACCTTTTCCCATCTTCTCACACCAGAAAATAAGTTGCTGAAAGGCACCATGAACTTCTGAGGCTTTGAAAAACCCTCTGGACACTTCCTTTGATCCACCACACCATGTCCAGGCTACTGTCACTGCCTGGAAATGGGCATCGTATCACCCTAATGCTGGAAGGTTTGCACTCACTACCCATCTTTTCCCAGGCACAATTCAGAGTGTTGGGTCTCCCCTGTGTGGCCCTAGATGGGTTGGGCCTGGGGTATGTAAACAGCTTGGGGCTGGGCTGTGTGAAGGACCACTTCCTGCCCTATTGTACAGCCCTGCCAATTAAGATCCACTTTCCTAGCCCTGCTCTCTGCACCCTGCCTGCAAGGGTGCAATGGGAGGCATGGAGAGATGGGTTTTTTTCAGTGGTCGCCCCTTGTTTTTGGAATGCCCTCACCCCTCGAGGCTCACCTGGCCTTTTAGCCCAGGCTTTTGACTGAGGAGATCCATCCTTTGGGGCCGTTTTCCCAGCCTGCTTGTAGACTGAGGACTAGATATCCTAATTTTTGATGAATTTATGAATGTCATAGCAGGTTTCTGGATGCAATTGTACGCGTTGGCAACTTGGTTGCTTGAACTGTCCCTAGAAGCTGAAAGGACCAAGCTGAGGCTCTCATACTTTAGTCAGATTATGAGAAGACAGGAGTCACTGGAGAGGATAATCATGCATGGAAAAGTTGTAGGCAGCAGAGAAAGAGGAAGGCCCAACAGGCAATGGGTGGACTCCGTCAAGGAAACCCAGCCCTTCATTTTGCAAGACCTGAGCCAGGCTGTTGATGACGGGGCATTTGGGAGGTCATTAGTTCATCGGGTGGGAAGTGCCTTGACACACACAGTTTGGTTTTTTAAAAATCTGATCTATTCCATAGTTTTAGAGCAGCTTACAGCAGGTCATTTGCTGGTGAAGTAGGGGGAGTGCTCTGTCCATGCTCAGGGGCACTTCAGTATTGTAAAAATAATAATTATCAGTGGGCAGTGTTCCCTCTAAGGTGAGTTAGTGTGAGCTAGCTCACAATTTTTTAGCCTCTGGCTCACACATTTTTGTCTTAGCTCAGGAAGGGATGGCTCCAGAACGAACATATAGGTAGTAGCCAGATCACTTGCTCAGAACTTTAATGTCAGTAGCTCACGAAGTCGAACTTCTGCTCACAAGACTCCGCAGCTTAAGAGGGAACATCGGCAGTGGGTGTAGTCTAGCAAGAAGACCCAAAGGCTGTCTGGCAGCCATAAGTTCTAGCTCTTTTTGTGGTGAGACGGGTTTTGGGCGGGGGCAGGGGGGGACTGAGTGAACTGTGACTGACCTAAGATATTTGTAACCAGGTTCTGTGGCTCAACCCAAATTGAGCCCTGGATTCTGAGCTAGGGTTGCCAGCCTCCAGGTGGGAGAATCAACAAGATGAAACTCCGAAGAAGGGCTGCCTGCCCGAGACGGCCAGTGAGGGGGGAGCTCGCCACCTCCCGAGGCAGCTGATTCCACTGTTGCACAACTCTGACTGAGAAAAGGTCGTTCCCCCCTCCCCGATATCTAGCCGGTACCTTCCTGCCCTTAATTTAAACCCATGAGTGGGAGTCCTCTCCTCTGCTGCCAACAGGAACTTCTCCCTGCCCTCCTCCAAGTGGCAGCCCTTCAAATACCTCAAGAGAGTAGTCATGTCCCCCCTCAACCTCCTCTTCTCCACGAAGTTTGTTTATTGTTTCTCCAAGTTACAACAAACATTCCTCCATATTTTTTTTTTTTTTTTGTAAAACTCTCTTAAAAAAGAGAGAATTTTATTCTTTTTATAAGAAAAGGGAAGGGTAGACAGTTGGAGAAAGATAAAGATGGAGTGAAATTTTTTCTGTTAGTGAGGGTTAGTTTAGGTTAATAACCAATACCAATTTTGGCATCTATCATGGTTAGAAGATCTTCTTTTAACTATTGTAAAGTCCAAAGTCCAATTGTTAATGCAGTTAGTAAAGTCCATTGGGGTTAATAATTAAACAGCTCCTTCCAGATGTTACACGAACAGTCCTCAAAGTATCTTCTTTTTAAATCTCTTCCAGTTACGGATTAAGTCCATTTTAACTTTGAGGTCTTCCGTTCCATCACCACTTTCCCCTGGGCTGCTGTCTTCTTCAGTTGTCCCCGTTTTGAGTGCTGCATCTTCCTCCCTGCTGGCGTGTCTCTTCAGAAGTTTCTGTATTTTGAAGATGAAATCCGTCTTCTTTCTTTTCTCTTTTTCCTTAAACTTCTGACCTTCAAGCTTCCAGGGCTCCATAAACTCTTCAGATGAAATTAGATCTCCAGTTTGTTGCCTGCTATGTTCGACATCCCCTTCTGCTGGCAGAGTATTTTCTTTTATAAAAGCGGAGTAGGCTTTAGAAGCCCTATCCACCTCTTCTTTTAACTTTATCGCTCCACTGCCAGTTAGGGGTGCCAAGACATTTGTCAAGGTAAATCCGAGATCTTCTTTCTCTTCTTCTTTAACGCCCTGAATACCTAGAATCAGAATCGATTTCTGTTCGAACTCCATCATCTTTCTAGTTGTTTCCGATATCTGTTTCTGTCGACTGATGAGAACACTTTCCACTTTGAACAAAGTTTCATTGATTTTCTGCAATTGTTCCAGCAGGGGGCACAGTATCTCCTTTTCCTGTTGATTGACAGCAAGCTCTTGGGGGGCTGACTGGACCGGAAGTCCCTCCTCCCTTCTCTTCCGGTGTCCGCAGAACTTTTTCCATTATCGACATCTTGTTTTTTTGTTTACTTTCGAAAAGCTCGTGCCGCATCCCCCAGGAAGCTAAGATGATCGTAGTCTTTCATGCCACCCCAACGGTACATTCACCAACACTCTTTTTCTCTCTGCCCCCCTTCGCGCTCCCTTTGTAGATCTTGCTTCTCAAAGGGGGTGGGAACTCCTCCCTCCTCCCAACGCTTATACGCATGCAGGGGGCTTCAATTTACGCTTCGAAATAGATCTTCAACTCACGATTCGATGCTGCTTCTTCTTTTATGTTAAACTATAGCGCTGTCTTCACTCCTGGAAATCGGTGGCGCTGCTAAGTCCCATTACGGGCACGCCACAGCGGGGCCGATTGGGGCGGGGAGAAAGCCTCAATTTCCCGGCTGTCTGCCGGCAAAGAGGCTACTCCCCAAGCGCCCCCGGTTCGGAGCCTTTGCCTAAGGCTCACTAGGGTCTTTCGCATATGCGAAGACCCCCCTAACTGCGCGTGGGCTAACCGCCTCCGGGAGCGTCCCGAGAGGCGGCCGCCATTCGCGACGCCGAAACCACATTCCTCCATTTTTAACTTCACAATGATATGTCTAAATTTTCACACCATATTCACCCAAGTATAGACACATGCCCATCTCGCATAGAAGACATCATCACTTTTTCCCTGTAATGCCAAGCTTAGTTTGTCCATTTCAGCCATCTCCAATAATTTGTAAACCACTTCTCCCTTGGTGGGGAGCTCTTCTTGTTTCCAATATTTAGCTAAAAGTATTCTGGCAGTCGTCATAATATAGACTAACAAGTACTTTTCTTTCTGTTTAAGGCTATCAGGAATCATATTTAATAAGAATATTTCCGGAGATAAATTTTTACTTATATTCAATATTTCTAAAATTAGTTTCTGTATCATTTTCCAATATTTAAAGACACTTCCACAACGCCACCACATGTGAAAAAAGTCCCCACATTTGATTTGCACTTCCAACAATTGTTAGATAACATCGGGTTACATTTTGCTACCCTATCAGGTGACCAATACCACCTATGGAATACTTTATATATATTTTCCTTATAATTGGTCGCTTTCATATATTTTAAGGATTTCCAAGTCTCTGCCCATCTGTCCACATCCAGACTATGTCTTAAATCTTTCAACCTCCTCTTCTCCAGACTGAACATTCCCAAGTCCCTCAGCCTTTCCTCATTGGGCCTGGTCTCTGCCCCCCCTTGGTCCATCAAGGTCACTACTGTCTACTGAGACTGGCAGCAGCTCTCCAGGGTTTAATGGGAAGGTCTTTCCCATCATCTCCTGCCCGGTCCTTTTAACTGGAGATGCTGGGGGTTGAACTGGGCACCTTCCAGATGCCAAGCAGGTGCTCTGCCACTGAGCCACGGCCCCTCCCTGTCTGACTGTCATGGAGCCGTTAGACATGCAGCCGCTATCTATAAAAAAGAGGCACCCCGACATCTGAAGATGTGTGGATGGAGAATGTGGCCCGTCTGTGGCTCACACAGGGTCGCCAGTTCCCTGGAGAGAGAAGAAAATGTTCTTCCCTTTCATGCAGGCTTAATGGGCTGATATTGAGCAGGCAATGTGGGATACGGTGAAGTTTACTGTCTGTGCCCAGAGGCCGTTACAATCTGACACATATGACATGATTGCAAACATCAGCATTAAGACAATCTAACCAAAAAATACTAGTCCAATCTAAAGCACTGCCCTCTTTAGACACAGCTCTAGTCTGTATTTCCTTGGCTGCTAAAGCAGAGAAGAAGAGGAGGAGATTGGATTTGTACCCCGCCCTTCGCTACCCAAAGGAATCTC
This sequence comes from Gekko gecko, assembly GCA_029375565.1. Classification (NCBI taxonomy): domain Eukaryota; kingdom Metazoa; phylum Chordata; class Lepidosauria; order Squamata; family Gekkonidae; genus Gekko; species Gekko gecko. Next base: position 44,947,207 of record JAPDNY010000015.1, on the reverse strand, counting down.
AGAGCGGCTTACAAACCCCTTTCCCTTCCCCTCCCCACAACAGACCCCCTGGGAGGTAAGAGTGACACTCTGCAGGAGGCAAATGGATCCGCACTTGAGAGAAGAAAAAGCAGCACCTCTGAGTCTGGAGAAAAAATTACATCCATTAAAAAGCCCAGTGAGAAACTGGGTTCTATATATGGAGGACAGGATAAAATTTAGTGTGATAGGTTCTCTGGAACTGAAGCTCCACCAATGCAGAAAGGCGAAGCCAGTGGTATTTGGGGGTAACGCCCAGCTAGCAAAGCTGTTGGACCAGGCAATGCAACTTCGTCCGTGCCAGGTCAGGTTTCGGTGGCCTGTTTCCACACATTAAATCTCTCCAGTGAAAGGACATGATGTTTTTTCTCCTAGCCTGTTAGCAACCTGTGGCAACTCTCTTCCCGCTTGCTATGGGAAGGAGGAAGACTGCAGGGCTTCATAACACCGGATTTCCAGAGTGAGAGGTGCTGGAGCTCAGGCCTTGAGACGTATGTCCATGAGACTGCAGACTTCCACTGGGGAAAAGGCCCGGCTTCAAATCCCTGTCCAGCCATAGAGCTTCCTGGTTGTCCTTGGACCAGGCACTGTCTTTCAACAGAGCTTGTTCTACAGGATAGTTGGGACCACCTTTTCCCATCTTCTCACACCAGGAAATAAGTTGCTGAAACCGTGAACTTTTTTTTTAAAAAAAAAACACAACTTTTATTAGGATACACAATGTTTCACAGCTTGGTCCACATCATAAATCTCATATCCTTTTTCTCAAAAACTCCTCTTCCCCCCCCAATGGCTCCCAGCATTGCTTCCACCATTCAAACATCATATAATGCCAGTTAAATCCTTGTTAACATACTAAGTCTACAGGTAACATCCACATAGATATTAGTAACTACTATAAACACCCATTAACTGTAACAATTGTTGCACCATTAATAGTTACCCAAACTGAAAACACTGTCCTTCATTTCCCAATACTTCTGTATATATTCTCTGAAATCGCTCCAGTCTGCCAAAAAAGTTTCTTCATCTATGTTATTAAGTTTCCTTGTCCATTTGTCCATTTCTGCCATAAATAGCAATTTTCTCAGCCAGTCCCATAAGTCAGGAATCTTTTCATTTTTCCACTTTTGAGCATAAATCATTCTAGCAGTCGTTACCATATACCATATCAATGTTCTTTTACTCATACTTATTTCTTCTAACTTGAGACCTAAAAGAAACAGTTCAGGTTCTTTCTTAAAAGTACATTTCAAATTTTTTTCCATCTCTGTATGTATTACAGCCCAGAATATTTTTGCTTTTTCACAAGTCCACCACATATGGTAAAAGGAACCTCCAGCATGTTTACATTTCCAACATTTGTTAGATAATTTTTTACTTATATTGGCTATCTTTTTTGGTGTCATGTACCACCTATACATCATTTTATAACAGTTTTCTTTAAGATTGGTACAGGTAGATACTTTCAATGCACTTTTCCATAGAAATTCCCAAGATGACATTGGTATTTCCTTGTTCATGTGCTGAAACCATGAACTTCTGAGCCTTTGAAAAACCATCTGGTCGCTTCATTTGATCTGTAACACCATATCCAGGCTACTGTCACTGGCTGGAAACGGGCATCGTATCATCCCAGTGCTGGAAGATTTGCACTAGCTAGTAGCTACCCATCTTTTCCCAAGCACAATTCAAAGTGATGGTTCTTATCTATCTGGCCCTAAATAGGTTGGGGCTGGGGTATGTAAACAGCCTACCAGTTAAGATCCACTTTCCTAGCCCTGCTCTCTGCACCCTGCCTGCAAGGGTGCAGTAGGAGGCAACGAAAGACGGGGCTTTTCCGGTGGTGGCACCTTGTTTTGGAATGCCCTCACCCCTCAAGGCTCACCTGACCTTTTTGCCCAGGCTTTTAACTGAGGCATTCCATCCTTTGGGGCCATTTTCCCAGCCTGCTTGTAGACTGAGGACTAGATATCCTCATTTTTGATACATTTATGAATGTCATAGCAGGTTTCTGGATGCAATTTTACGCGTTGGCAACTTGGTTGCTTGAACTGTCCCAAGAAGCTGAAAGGACCAAGCTGAGGCTCTCATACTTTAGTCAGATTATGAGAAGACAGGAGTCACTGGAGAGGATAATCATGCATGGAAAAGTTGTAGGCAGCAGAGAAAGAGGAAGGCCCAGCAGGCAGTGGGTGGACTCCGTCAAGGAAACCCAGCCCTTCATTTTGCAAGACCTGAGCCAGGCTGTTGATGACAGAGCATTTGGGAGGTCATTAGTTCATCAGGTGGGAAGTGCCTTGACACACACAGTTTGGTTTTTTAAAAATCTGATCTATTCCAGAGTTTTAGAGCAGCTTTCAGCAGGTCATTTGCTGAGGGGGGGAGTGCTCTGTACATGCTCGGGGACACTACATTATTGTAAAAATAATCATTTGGCAGTGAGTGCCGCATGACAGACTGAGCTCCTGTCTCTGGTCCCAGCTCCTGCCAACCTAGCAGTTCAAAAGCAAGAAATTGCAAGTAGATAAATAGGAACCACTTCAGTGGGAAGATAACAGCGTTCCATGCGCCTCGGCGTCTAGTCATGCCTTCCACCTGACCACAGAAACGTCTTCGGACAGCGCTGGCTCTTCAGCTTGGAAATGGAGATGAGCACCGCACCCCTAGAGTCGGATTCAACTGGCTTTCGAGCAAGGGAAACCTTTACCTTAGTGGATGTAGTATAGCCAGGAGATCCGAAGATTGTCTAGCAGCCTGAAATGCTAGCTCTTTTTGTGGGGAGCTAGGTTTACTTGGGGGAGGGGGCGCTGAGAGAACTGTGACTGACCCAAGATATTTATAACCAGGTTCTCTGGCTAAACCCAAACTGAACCCTAGATTCTGCTGGCTAGGGTTGCCAGCCTCCAGGTGGGGCCTGGAGATCTCCCACTATTACAATTGATCTCTGAACAACAGAGATCAGTCCCCCTGGAGAAAATGGCTGCTTTGGAGGGTGGAGTCTATATGGCCTTGTACCTTATTTAGGCCCCTCCCTTTTCTAAACCCCACCCTCCCAGGCTCCACCCCAAAACCTCCAGGTATTCCCCAACCCAGAGCTGGCAATGCTAGCTAAGGCTCAAAAGGAGCACAGCTGCCCCAAAGAAATAAGCCAGCTCCCATGATCAGACGAAGCAGATCCGCTCCCCGGAGAAAATGGCTGCTTTGGAAGCTGGACTCTATGGCGTTCAACCCCACTGAGGTCTTTCCCCTCCCCAAACCCCACCACCCCCAGGCTCCAACCTCTGAATCCAGGACCAGGAATGGGAACCCTCCCAGTCTCCCCCATTCCAGGGTCCTGAACCAGGCCCCCTCCCCCCCCCGCAATGTGGGAGCTGAGTTCCCACAGGGAAGTCCCAACGCATGTCTGGTTGGCTGAGTGGCCCTGAGGTGCCCTCTAAACCACAATCCTAGATTTTTTTCCCATGGTGTTAATTGCCAGCTTTAGAGGCTTTTACCTATCTAATCCTTCCTTCCCCTTTCTAGAAAATTCCTTTCACTTCTGCTTCTCAGACTGTTTATGATTCATACATTCAAAAAATGGGGTATAAAAAGGGGGAGAGAGGAAGACATTTGACATTCGGTTGAGCTATCCCAGCCTCACGGACTTGCCCCGCGAAGCAGCTTTCGGCCGAACAACCCTACAGGGTCCTCAGGTACGTACGGGGGAATGGAGGAGACCTTGGCCTGGGGTAGGGTTGCTAGGTCCCCTCTGGCCCACAGCGGGGGATGAGGTGGGTTGCCAGATCCAGGCTGGGAGCTCCTGGAGATCTGGGGATGGAGCCTGGGGAGGACAGGGACCTCAGTGGGGTGCAACGCCATGGAGTCCAAAGTCTCCATTTTCTCCAGGGGCGCTGATCTCTCTAGTTTGAAGATGAGCTGCAGTTCTGGGGGATCCCCTGGTCCCACCTGGAGGCTGGCACCCCTAGAGGGGCTGCCAAAGCTTACAGAAGGGGTTAGGGGCTCGTGAGATATCCTGGAAGGCATACCACCTGGAGGAATGTTTCCATTGATGCAAGCCAGTTGGTCAACTGGTTCCTCCAACGGGGCTCCATCTACTCCAGTTGCCACTAAATGTCTCCAAAACTGGCTTCTCAGACTCGGTCCTTCCTCGCCTCTTGTGGGATCTTTTGTCCCTGCTATCTTTCTGCCCTGACTGTTTTGCCACAGAGGGATTCCCTTCCTAAAGCCGAGGGCTGCCAATTCTAGGTGGAGAAATTCCCGGAGATTTGGGCACGGATCCTGGGAAAGGCAGAGTCCTCAGTGTGGTATAATGCCATAGAGTCTCCCCACCATCCGTCAAAGAGTAGTGGTTAAGTGTGCGGACTCTGATCTGGGAGAACCGGGTTTGATTCCCCACTCCTCCACTCACAGCTGCTGGATGACCTTGGGCAAGCCATAGTTCTGTCAGAGCTGTTCTCTCAAGAGCAGTCCCCGAAAGAGCTCTCTCAGCCCCACCTCCCTCACAGGGTGTCTGTTGTGGAGGGGGGAAGGCAAAGGAGTTTGTAAGCTGCTCTGAGACTCGAAGTGAAGGGTGGGGTATAAATCCAATCTCTTCTCCTCCTCCTCCTCCTCTAGGGGAACTGGAGATCAGTTTTAACAGTGTGCGATCTCCAGGCCCCAACAGGTGGTTGGCAGCCTTACCAAGGCCCCTCTTGGCTGTCTCATACCTCCTGGGCCTGCGTTTGTTGGCAGCCAGGGCCAAAGCTTCAACCTCATTGCCTCTGGCACTAATCTATGAAGTGAGGGCGGTCACCTCTGGTGCTGCTGATGGGTGGGGTAGCCAAGGGCACTCTGCCACCAACAGTGCCCACTCAGCATTTTCCCGATACCAGCTTTCTCCTCTTTCATACGGCAGAGCTGGTTCCAGGTTTTGGTGTGTCTTGGGCAGAGAGTACCTCGGCCTCCCCTCCCCTGGCCCCCACTCACACTCCCCAACCACCTACCTGCGTTCTCCTCCCCCACTTCCCCCTCCCACCTGCTCATTTGCCAGCCCTCCCAGGGCTCAGACGCCCTTCCTCCACTGGACGGGGGCAGCATGTGGAACTGGGAACACGGCTGCTGGGAGCGTCACTGCCGCCCCCCTCCTGCTGGGCAGTCCAGTGCAGCCTGTGCAGATGGGAGCGTGGGCGGCAGGAAGGGCTCACACCAAGCAGATGGGCAGCACATGTGGTGAGTGGGTGGGGACCGGGGCAGTGCCCCCCCCCCAAGATCTGGGCTTCGGCCGCTGCCCCTCCCTCGGAGTATGCTGATGCCAGCCCTCTCGTAGAGTAACTCAAAGGAGGTCACGATTCCCTGGAAATCCATTTGGTTGCTTTTATGCGAAGCATAGACTTGGGTGTCAGAATGAATGCGCAGACAGCTGTGTCCCCAAATGTTCACGTGACTTCAGGGAAAAGGCAAAGCGGCGTAGCAGTTAGTCGGCAATGAAATACCTAAAGGCAAATCAACGTATTACATTGGACACTGCGTGTAGGAGTTCCTTTGGCAGAGAGAGAGAGAGGGAGAGAGAGAGGGAGAGAGAGAGAGGGAGAGGGGGGGGTCCCTAAGTGACAATCAGTGGGCAAGAGGATGGGTTTCTCAATGGCAGCGCTCACCCAGAAACAATCCCCACCCATTTCAGAGAAGATGTTTCCCCAGCTAGGTTTATTTCAGGCTCAGAGTCCCATTAGGGAAGAACCTGAGCTTAAAAACGGGGTGTAAAAGGGCATCCACAGGGGAGAACCAGGAGGCAAGGGAAGGGCCAGCCACCTCCAACTTGCCCACCAAGTCTTCCCTACAAAGGCTTGGGTCCAGGGGCACCTTTGAGACCGACAAGGTTTTATTCCGGGTTAAGCGTTCGTGCGCAGGCACCCTTCTTCTTCAGATACGTCTTCAGGTTCAGGTTACCCACCTGAATCTACTAAATGCAGGTTATGGAACGTAGGTTTGTAGGTTAAGGAGCATTCGTTGGTTGAGGCACCCATAAAGAACTCCAAGGCTGGAGTCCCATGGATTGCCTTTCAAAGGGAAACCTTGCTCTGAGTTCGGATCTTCCTCAGTCCTGAAACTCTGTGGCCCACTTTGGTGCCCGTCACTAGATTTTGACCTCGCATAACAACACAAGATGCAGGGATCACAAATGCCAGCCCCACCTTCTAGGAGGACTTATTAGGATACCCTTAGCAGGATAACCTGACCTGGATGGATGGCCCAGGCTGGCCCCATCTCCTCCTAAGCAAGGTCAGCCCTGGTGAGTGCTTGGATGGGAGACCGCCAAGGCAACCCATGGGTGCTACACAGAGCCAGTCAATGGCAAACCACTTGGCTTGACAACCCCACAGGGTTGCCAGAGACTTAATGGTGCTTTCCACTAGGGATGGGCACAAACCGCATGACAAGCCAAGGTTTGTGCTGAATTTTCTGCGGTTTGGGCTCCACAGGTGTCGCTCCGCACGTGTGGGGTTGCTGAAAAAATCTCTGAGCCTTTGGGTGCAGCTCGGAAAATGAAACTCACTCTGAAACTCTGGTGCGAAAATGCTAGGTGGTGGGGAGAGGACGTTTTCCAGCCTTGGAAAACAAGTAAGGACCCTCCAAAGCTGGACAGGCACTGCTGCTTGCCAATAACAGAGTTCCCTTCCCATGCGTCGCAATGGGAGGGGGAGATCTATAAGTGAAGGATGGGCACATGTTCCCTTTGTTGGTGTTGGGGATGGGTTTTGGATGGAGAGCTTAGCTAACTCAGGTGGGGGGGGAGGTGGTCTTGCCCTGGGTTCCTCCATGTTACGATTCTGGTTTTGTTTGTTTGTTTGATGCAAAGGGTGGAAAAATTGGGACTGAATTCCTCTTTTACAATCTAACTTTTTTGTTTAGTGCGATTTCCCAGCTGCCTGCTTCCTTGGCAGTTTCCCTTCCCTTGTCTTTCCTTTTTATTCTCTCCCTGCTTGCACACACACACAAGTTTGAGTTGCAGTGGCGGGACTGATCTGGGGGGGGGGATTGGGGGCTGCTCTTTGGGGGGGGGGGCTTCAGCTTAGTTCTCTGCCATTTTATCCCCCCACACACACTGGGTTGCTTTTTGTTTTGGGGCGATCTTTGTCTTCGTTTTGCTGCCCACTGGCTTTACTACTCTCTCCATTTCCCTTCCCTTTTCTTTCAATTTTATTTCCCCCTCCCCACTTTGAGGTGCAGTGGAGGGATTGATCTTTGGGCATTTTGTTTTGGGCTGCCTTTGGGGGGGGGCTTCAATTTAGTTCTCTGCCATTCTATCCCCCCACACACACAAACACACTGGGCTGCTTTTTGTTCTAGAGTGATCTGTGTTTGTCTTGACCTTTAGTGTGGGAGTGGATAAAAGATGATTTTAAATGGACCCTCATGCAGCAACCACAAAAGTCACACATCCATTGCCAGTTTAGTGCAGTGGTTAAGAGTCGTGGACTCTAACCTGGGAGAACTGGGTTTGATTCCCCCCTTCTCCACATGCAGCCTGCTGGTGTGACCTTGGGTCAGTCACAAGTTCTCTCAGAGCTGTTCTCTCAAGAGCAGGTCTGGAAAGAGCTCTCTCAGCCCCACCTACCTCACAGGGTGTCTGTCGTAGGATGAAGAAGGGAAGGAGATCATAAGCCGCTTTGAGGCACCAAGTGAAGGGTGGGGTATAAATCCAACTCTTCTTTGTGGGGCCGCAATGGTGTAAAAAATGTTGTTGCTATCCACGGATCTTCATGGACTCATGATTTTTGCACTAGGTCATCCCAAACTCATCATGAGATCACTTATAATGTCGATAGCCCCGGATTGCGTAACAAAAATTATGGACCCACTTCTTCATGGTGCCACAACAGCACAAAAACATGGCTCCAAGGCATGGATCCTCAATGGTTTTTGCATTGGGTCACCCCAACAATACCCACACATCCCATATGTCCATGGCTGCAGCTTGCACCACAAAAATCACAGATCCACAGTTTTGTGGCAACACCATGGCGCAGAAACATGATTCCAAAGCATGGATCCTCAGGGTTTTTGCATTACGTTGCCCCAAGCTCACCAACAAATCACATATCATGTCCATGGGCACAGCCTGCACCACAAAAATCACGCATCCACATCTATGTGGCACCCCCACAAAGCAAAAACATGGTTCCAAAGTGCGGATCCTCATGGATCCTCTGGGGTTTTATGCTGGGTCAGCCCAAATTCACCATCAAATCACACATCATGTCCATAACCCCAGACTGCACCACAAAATTCACACATCCATGGCTTTGGGGAGCCCCCAGCACACAAAGACATAGTTCTGAAGCATGGATCTACAGGATTTTTGCAGGGAGTCATCCCAAATCCACCATCAAATCACATATCATGTCTATGGCCATGGCTTGCCCCACAAAAATCATGCCTCCACAGCTTTCTTGGTCGCCCCATATTCATTATCCATCCACCACCAGGTCCTGGGCTCCCAGCCAGAGCCACCATATAGTCGCCCCCGTCTGCTGGCAAAGTGATCACAGGGCAAGGCCAGCTCTGCCCGGGGGGCCATGGTTTGTCGGGCTGCATCATCTTGGTGCCTCCGCCCCCCCATTTCCAATTCCATAATTGCCACCCAGGAAGGTTACAGGTTCTCGTCCAGGCCACGTTGTCTGCCCCCTCTGCTGGCAGGATGATCACATTGCACGTAGAGGAAGGGTTGGCCCATGGAGACAGTGCCCCCACAACTGTGCCAGTGGCGCCTGGGCCTGGGCAGGGCAGGAGGGGTGGCCTTGCTCTATAATCACCCTTCACTGCCCAAAGGAGTCTCAGAGCGGCTTACAATCTCCTTTCCATTTCCCTTCCCACAACAGACACCTTGTGATGTTCCCTCTACGCTGTGGAGTCCTGTGAGCAGAAATTCTACTTTGTGAGCTACTGGCATTAGAATTGTTAGCTAGCGATTTGGCTGCTGCATAAATTAGTTTGCTCTGGAGCCCTCCTTCCTGAACTAAGACAAAAATGTGTGAGCCGGGGGCTAACAAACTGTGAGCTAGCTCACACTAACTCAGCTTAGAGGGAACACTGCCTGTGAAGTAGGTGGGAGAGCTCTTTCGGGAATTGCTCCTGAGAGAACAGCTCTGAAAGAACTTGTAACTGACCCAAGGTCACACAAGCAGCTGCATGTGAAAGAGTAGGGAATCTAACCCGGTTCTCCGAGATTACAGTCCTCACTCCTCACCACTACACCAAATCAGAAACATACTGATGGCGCAAGCAAGCCTTCTCTGCTTGTCTCCCCAGGGTGATTAAGAGGCCCAGCAGCCCTCCAGGGTGCAGGACCCCCTCTGGGCCGCCATGTCCAGGCTGGGCTGCTTCTTCCTAGCTGCCTCCTTTGGATTCCTCTCCCTCCTCCAACCGACGGCCTCTAGCCACTGCCTGGAGTTCCCCAAAGATGACTGCCAGAAATCCACAAGCTTCGTACCGGGGCACAACCTGATCGGCGAGGGACTCGACATTACCGCACTGAGAAGAAAAGGGGCCTCCGTGGTGGACACCAGACAGTGGCAGCGACCCAACGGGACCTGCAACCTGTGCCGGAATCCGCTGATGGACTCGGAGTTGCAGAGGCTCCCCTTGGCGGCTGTCGACTGGAGCATGCAAAGCAGGTGTGACCAGCGGGTGCACACTTCCGTGGAGCACTCCGAGTTGGGCGTGGCAAATGCCATGACCGCAGAAGTGACGAACGACTGGAAGGTGGACCTGGAGTTGCCCGCAATCCCTGCGGCATTTGGTGGGTCTTGGTCCCCGATAACCCTTCGCGCTCAGGAGTACTCCCAGAGGGACAGTTACAGCTTCATCAAGCATGAGACGTTCTGCACGTATTACCGGTGAGTATTAGCTCTGCTGCGGCACCTGCAGGCTACGCAGTCTGGCCAAGGAGAGGGCGTCCCGTTGAGAGCCGGCGCATGGCGGTGTAAGCACTTTGGAGGCGCCAGGGGGATGGGCAGAGACCCGTTTCCCATTCTATGAAAAATCAGGACTTCCAAGCACTAGCAAGGCTCCCTATCTTCTCCAGCAGGATTTCACCTTACCTATTGGGGTTGCCAACTCAGGAGGGTGGAAGTTGCTGGAGATTTGGGGAGGGGGTGGAGCCCGGAGAGGGCAGGGTTTGGGGAGGGGAAGGACCTGAGCGGGGTATGATGTTCGAGGGTCCACCCTCCCGAGCAGCCATTTTCTCCAGGGGAACTGTTCTCTGTCAGCTGGAGATCAGTCGTGATTTGTGGAGACCTCCAGGCCGCACCTGGAGGTTGGCAACCCTGTCCGCCCATGTAGTGGGACGAGGAGGGCGACCTTGCCAAAGGAGTCCTGCAGTGCCAGAGCAACATCATGTCCATCCTACCAGGCTCCCAACTTTCTCCAGCTCATGGAAATAAAGCTGGTTTAGCAAAGCTTTGGACAAACACAAAGCTTGCCTTATCCTGAATCAGACGCTCGGTCCATCAAGTCCAGTCTTGCCTCCTCAGACTGGCCGTGGTTCCCCAGGGTCTCCGGCAGACAGAGGTCTTTCGTATCCCCTGCTGCCTAGCAATGCTCCCTCTAAGCTGGGGAGTCTTGTGAGCAAAAATTCTCTTTTGTGAGCTACTGGCACTCAAGTTGTGAGCAAGTGATAGGACTACTGCATAAAGAAGAAGAAGGGAAGAGATTGGATTTATAGCCCGCCCTTCACTCAGAGTCTCAGAGCGGTTTACAAACTCCTTTCCCTTCCCCTCCCCACAAGAGACACCCTGCGAGGTAGGTGGGGCTGAGAGAGCCCTGACAGAAACGGCTCTTTCTCAAGAACAGCTGTGCCAGAGCTTGCGACCCCCACTCACTCTGAGTGCATGGAGACCGGCCAGCTCTTCTCACAGGCCAGCAAAAATGGAGTTTTGCTCACATGACACCACAGCTTAGAGGGAACCCTGGTGACTTCATGGCACCCAATTATTATTATAAAACTATTATTACGGGCTCCCTGGAATACGATTTAGCACAGCCCTTGTCCGGAAGACGTATCCTCAAGAGGGGTGTGAGACACTCCAGTCTGTTTCTAACCTTCCGCTCCTCTTCCCTGGCAGGCTAAGACTCCCGCACAGACCCACCCTGCTGGCCTCTCACTTCTCCCAGGACATCAGCAACCTGCCCAACGGAATATCACCAGAACGAATACCGGGTTTTTATCAACATCTACGGCACCCACTACATCAGCCAAGTGGAGCTGGGCGCGCAAAGGCGTCACCTGTATTTCGTGCAGAACTGTGCGGCGGCCTTGGATGGCCTGACCGTCTTCGACCTTGAGAACTGTTTAACTTCGGAGGCCCCCCACAGCTCCAAGTGCCGCCACCTCTGGAAAGAGGCCGGCAAGGGAGGCCCTTTCGTGAAGTGGCACACGGAGGTGTTGGGGGGAGACGAACCCGAGAAGGTGTTCTTCTCAGAGGCCCAGAACTTTTCAGAATGGGCGAGGAGTGCCAAAAGACACCCTGAGGTGGTATCCTACTCTCTGACATCGCTACACACGTTGCTAGAAAGAAGCGACCCGAGGAGGAAAGCACTGAGGCAAGCCATCAACGACTATATAACCGAAAGGGCCCTGAGGAGGAGCTGTGACGGACAGTGCCCGTACGGGGGCTTTCGGAGTCAGGAAGACCACTGCACATGCATGTGCCACGCCAACGACCTGAACAACAACATGTGCTGTGCCCGGGAGAGGGGTAAGGCCCACCTCAAATTCTACGTGCGAAGAGCCTCCAACCTTTATGGTGACAACCTCAGTGGCACCGACGGCTACGTCAGAGTGTTCTTCCAAGGCCGGGAAAGGCGGACGAGGGTAATTGATGAGGACAACAGCCCCCAGTGGCGTGAAACCCTGGACTTTGGGACCGTCACACTGGCACACCACAATACCTACAAGCTGGAGGTGTGGGACAGTGATCACCATGGGGATGACCTACTGGGGAGATTTCAGGAGGAACTGAAGGCAGGGGGCCCTTTTGAACGCATAAAATACCTAGATCATGGAAACGTTGAGTTCAGTTACACGCTGGAGTGTGCTCCCTCTCTGGGTGGCCCCTCCTGTCAGACTTATCTCCCCCTGAAGCGGCCGGCCTCTAGTTCCCGAAATACTAGCCCAGGTTTAGTTACCCGGTTGCGTCAGGCACGGGATTTGGACAGAAAGAGACAGCTGAAAAATAGGACCGGATCAGGTCTAGGAGAGTCAGGGGAAAGCCAGGAGGTATCTGAAGGATCTGGGAGCTAAAAGTCACGCCCCAGATGAGGGCAGGAGGGGCTCTCTGAAACGCTGTGGTTTTTCAGACCCCACCAACCCTCTGCACCACCCAGAAAATTCCCCTCATGGAACGAAATGTAAAAGTGACCGTCCCAAAGTCCAGGGTTTCATGCCAGCTCTCTTTGAGAGTTAACTGAAACAGTTACAGAAAAATTAGATTAATTGCTTTTTAATCGAGGTTCATAGGTGAGATTGGCCTCCCTTTCTTGCTTGATCCGATGTAATTCATATGCACCTGCTGACTGGCTCATTTGCACTTGCTTTATTGATCTCATGCTAAATTCAGAACCAACCACATATCTAGATAGTAAGCAGAGGATTATGATAGAAGTCTAGGGGAAGACAAGACTGATATTCTTCTACAAAAACACATGATAAACAGATCAGATTTCTCTAGATGGAAGTCTCAGAAGATTTCTGTGTAGACATATACGATGACCGCTAAAAGTGGTGAGACAACAAAACCTGAAACTTGGTTTGCTTTTAAAGATATTACTCACTATAATATGATTAAGCAGTATTAGAAACTTTGATAATTTCAGCACGTCTTTTCACAGTAACTGTACTTCTTACTATCTTCCTGCATAATAAAGATTATTTCTTTCCTCAGTAAAAGTCTCTGAAGGTGTTCAGTCTGGTTTGCTGGTTACAATTTGAAGAGCCAAACTCACCCCCTACTGGTTTGTATGATCAGATTTAAAGGTGGATAGACAGCCTTTAATGGATAAATCCCGGAGAGCTCTGCCACTAAGCGTTTTTGAATAGGCAAAGTCCTTTTAGAACTGTTGGTCCAAGTTCTCTGCCAGGGTGTGGACGTGAGCATCTTGTTACTCTGTTATCTTAAAGCCTAACTCCAGTGGCATCTTTAAGACCCACAAGTTTAATTCCTGGTATAAGCTTTCATGGGAGTGTTTGCAAGCATCACGGAATCTTATACCCAGAATGAAACATAGTTGGTCTTAATGGGGCCACTCAGGCCCATAGCCAGGATTTTTAAATTTGGGGGGCCTTTAAATAAGTCAGGGGGCACCTCCAAGGGACTGCCTGGGCTGGATGGGAAGTCGGGGGGCCTTGGTAGTAAGTGAGGGGGCCAGGCCCCGAGATGCCCCACTGTAGTTATGAGCCTGGGGCCACAGGACTCAAGACATCGTTCTGTTGCTTCAGACCAAAACGGTGACCCACCTGAATCTGACTGCTCCACCACCCTAGCTGTGATAGCTCAGAGAGGTTCTTAAGCCCCCTTTGTTTTCTAAAAGAGGAGACACCTCCCACCTTCCCCGTCTGCACCGCTTACCTTGTGCTCCTTTCCTCCATTTTCCCTTACAAGAACCCTGAGGCTACGCTGAGAATCTGTGAGTAGCCCAAGGTCACCGGCAAGACGTGCTGTGGTCACGCACAGTAAAATAATCCACTTTCAATACACTTCCCAGTCCCTCTAAGCCGAGTGAGCTAGCTCACAGTCATTTAGCCTCCGGCTCACACATTTCTGTCTTGGCTCAGGAAGGCTGGCTCCAGAGCAAACTAATGTATGCAGTCTTCTGGCTCACAACTTTAATGCCAGTGGCTCAGAAAGTAGGATTTGTGCTCACAAGATTCCACAGTTTAAGGGGAGCATTGGTCCACATAGTAAAATCCAGCTGGAAAGTACACTGGAAGCGGATTATTTTAGTGCCTGTGACCACAGCCATGGAGCCCCCGGCCCCAAAGGCCTGGGAGACTAGAACAATAATCCCAGTCTATAGACCTAGGGAGAATTTTAGGCCATCTGGGATTAACCTCATATTGGACCGCTCGCCACAATGGGGAGGAGGGCGGGCAACGCTAGCAAACGAGCCTCTCCATCCAATTCTACCTCGGTATAAACACCCTCCCCCATCTCCACTCCCGGCCGCCAGGCTCCAAGGCGCTCTTCCCAGTCCACGTGTCGTCTCGTCCAGATCTCTTTTCCCGGAAGGAAGGGGGGGCTTTGAGAAAGAAAGAAAGAAAGAGCTTCGGAAAATACTGGGGGGAGACTAGTCTGAATTAGGTTATGAAGCGGCGGCTGCTCGCCTCACCTCCGCCCATTGTACTCAGCGCGGCCGGCCGTGAGTCGTTCCCAAGCCCCAGACTGGCCCACTGAGGCATCCGCAGAGCAGGGACGAGACCCCGAGCTGCTTCTCGTGCCCCGCATCTGGAGCCAGGCTGGGGCCCGCATGTCTGGGAACTCACCCACCTCCAGGAGGTGGCGCCCTGCTAGGGCGGTGCGTGGCCCTTCTCTCAGACCTTCCCAAAGGCACAAGGGGGGTGACGGAGCACCCAGCACGTGGCCTCTACGGAAAACTTCCTCCCAGCTGTCTACAACGTGTTCACGCGCGCCCTATATACGCTTCGCTCTCTGGGTGTCTCCTTGGTGAGGGTGAGCAAGGTCTCCTCCTGCGGAAATGCGTCGGCTCCTTTCGCCGAGTCCCATCCGGACTCTCTTCTCTGATTAAGAATTACAGAGCTGGGTGCAAACCAATCACGAACTGTCTGTAACACGCTCCGCAGCGCAGCCAGAGACCAAACTCCTCAAAATAGTGAGCGGCGACCACAATGCAACGGTTTGCGAGTTGCATTTCGACGTCCCCTCTCCCGCCTCTACTAACCCTCTTGCATCCAATCAGAGCGTGAGACTAGGGAGCGCCCGCCCCGGACTGAGCGGCGAACCCTCCAAGAGACGGAAGGAATGTAAACGGAGAGGGGGCGTGGCCTATGGAACGTTCGCGGGAGCGCGCGAAGGGCCGCGGAGACAGAGGCGGTGTTTGCAGCTGCGCCTGCGACACGACTCGCATGGTGCAGTTCAACACCCGTACCAGATTTGAACGTGAGATGAAATGCCGGCCGGCCGGTACGAAAGAGTCAAGGGCAGCGCAAGAGTTTTGAGGGGTTTTCCCCCTTTGTCAAGGCTGCTGGGTTCTTGGCTCCAACCTGCTATTGCAGAGGGTGGAGGAAAATGGGGGATTATATACCTTATATATTTTAAAGCACCTTGTCTGGTTTTCTTTGCCCCATTACCATATTAATAAAACATTTGTTTAATGTTCTCTGCCTAGTCATCACACCTATGTTTCTCTGCTTAAAATGGGCATTTTGGTTGGGCTTCCCGAGGGGACCCAAAGTCCAGAGTGGTGGCAGCTGAAGGTGGCAACCCACAGAGGTCATGACAGCCTGGTATAGTATTTCTCTTGGGAAAAGTGATCCTTAGTTTGGCGGGCTCTTACCTAGCCCCTGATTGGTCTCCTTGAACAATGTATAAAGGTTTGCTCCCTGCACTTTGCTTTACATTAGTTCTAACAGGAAATGGTTATGATATCTGCATACTCTCAACTTCTCAAAAAACTTTATTTCTTTAAATGAAAGCTATGGGGAACTGATTGCTTGTAGGAGTCTGACAGCTAAAATGACCAAGCTGAGGCCCTCCTACTTTAGTCACATTATGAGAAGACAGGAGTCACTGGAGAAGACAATCATGCTAGGAAAAGTTGCAGGCAGCAGAGAAAGAGGAAGACCCAACAGGATGGATGGACTCCATCATGGAAGCTGCTGTCTTCATTTTGCAAGACCTGAGCAAGGCTGTTGATGACAGGGCATTTGGGAGGTCACTAGTTCGTCGGGTTGTAAGCAACTTGATGGGACTTAATGGTTTGTTTTTTAATC